>CAUDMG010000541.1:285000-702055 GCA_958450375.1 Homarus gammarus | reverse complement strand
GGAAGCAGTGGAGATCAATGTTTCGGAGACGTAAGGAAATAAATAGAAGAAAAAGAGAAGAGAAAGCCCACGAGAGTAGCTGGGAAGTGGGCCAGGAGGTTTTGCTGAGGAACAATGTAAAAATAGGCCGGTGTAAGCTGCAAAACCATTGGTTTGATACGAGATGGCACATTGTTGAGGTCCTAAATCCAAGGCCTGGTTTATATCGCATTGCGCCCAGTGGGGGAGAAAGACTGGAAGCGAGAGTGGAAAACCGAAGCAACTTGAAGGCTGCTCCAACCCTAAGGCATCCGGGAGACCCAGCGATGGATGAATCTGAGGAGGAAGACGAGGAGCCCCCACTCCAGATGAGCGAGATGGAGAAGTAGTTCAGAGAGGTCGATCGAGCCTGCAACTGAAAGACGAAGCCGACAAATTACAGTTTAGGTTGCAGGGTAATGAGAAGGGGCAGGTTGTCGAGGGTGAGTTGGAGGAGTTGTGAGTAGGGCAGGGGGGATTGGAGAGATGGTTAGGTCAGAGATGTGCGTTGAGTAGTGGTTGCTGTCATGAGCGGGATTGAGAGTACAGTTGTAATGTCCAGGGCCTCACTAACATGGACTGGTACATTGTCAGAGGGTTGGTCTGCCGGCATGAGGTTCGGAGACGTGGACTGAGTATTTTTTTGACACTGGTTCCTCTTAGCTCAAGGGCCAGGCAAAAGGAGAGAATGTTTGTTTTGGACTGTGTATTGTTTTGACACTGGTTCCTCTTAGCTCAAGGGCCAGGCAAAGGAGAGCATGTTTGCTTTGGACTGAGTATTGGTTTGACACTGGTTCCTCTTAGTTCAAGGGCCAGGCAAAGGAGAGCATGTTTGTTTGGGCTGGTATTAATTTTGACATTGGTTCTCTAGGCAAAAGGGGAGCGTGATGGGCTAGGAAGAAATGGGGAAGAAATGGAGTTGTTAGCTGTGAGTGGAATAGTACAGAGTTGAAGGTGGGGTCTAAGTTGTTCTCTCAGCACATGAGGGCAGTGCTGTTTTTCTTTTAGGGGGGTCGAGTGTTAGCAGGAGAGAAGAGAAGACGGGAATGCTGCGTTTAGCAAAAGGGGTAAGATGCAGTTTCTTAGAACAAATTTTAGGGGGGTCGTATGAATGGTCTTCTCAGCACATGAGGACAGTGCTGTCTTTTTTTAGGGGGGTCGATTGTAATATTCAGAAATTTCAGAGTAATTTCGAATGCCCCGCCATTAGCGGTACTGAGCGTTCAAGGTCGTCTGAGGGAAGAGAGCGCTCCCCGCACATAGTGGGAGATTGCGGAACTAGGCCTATATGATATTAAATGTAATTTACCGGATTAATAATGATGCGATTCATGAAGTTAAGGGACTATTATTGAATTTGAAATTATTATAGATCGTTTAGCAGTCTGAATAATGTTAAAGGGTGTCCCAAGGAGTTATTAGTTAGGCGGAAAATAGGTCACGTAGGCCTAAGCTAACGCCTTGAGAGGACACGAAGCGGCCTCTCTCTCAGTCCCGGATAGCACTCACACAAACAAGACGTCTCTGCGCGTCTGTCCCAGAAATAGTCACGTGGCCTAGTCACCTGTGCTGAAATATTGCAGTATAACAAGTAAGTCTCATTCGATCTCAGACAGGGTTAGATAGGGCAGTGATAAAGTAAACTAGAGCTAACAGTGAGTTCATTTCAGGGTTTCCGTGAGAACCCACTTGACTGAAGTTGACTGGAGTTGACCTGAGATTGACTGCCGTTTGAGACTGCCGTTGAGGATTGAGGGTGGCGATTGTCGCCATTGGACCGATCAAAGTAGGCCTGTCACTGTTTAGCGGGGTAGCAAAGGATCTCTTGAGTGAACGAGTGCTCCCGACAACTAAACGACACGGGACGCTAAAGCTTCTCTCAACTGTACAAGGTCTGATTGGCTCACTCCCGTCCGCTTTATGGACGCACTGGGAGTACACTGAGGCTATCTGAGTAGACTAATGGTCACACACTGAGACCGTGAGTCTAGGTCTCTAGGAGATACCTGGAGGAACATTTTCCCTCCCTTATTACGGGTGTAATTTAATAGTTTCTAGATAATTTTGATAATATTGTTTTGAATGTTTGTGCCATCAAGTGGAACCAGAGTGATACTGTGATTTGATTCTTTTAATGCCTCTGATTGTTCTTCATAATTCTGATCTCAGGTATAACCTTGTTCCCCAGAGTAGTGGTTAGGTTAGGTTAGGAAGTGTGCATCTGTTGGGGTGCTATAAATTTGGTTGAGTGCCCTTAAGGCCTATTCATTGTAGAGTATTTAATTTCATATTTTATTACCATTTCCTCAGTGACTGATATAATTTTGTTGAGTGCCCTTAAGGCCTATTCATTGTAGAGTATTTAATTTCATGTTTTATTACCATTTCCTCAGTGACTGATATAATTTTGTTGAGTGCCCTTAAGGCCTATTCATTGTAGAGTATTTAATTTCTCATTTTTATTACCATTCCTCAGTGACATATAATTTTGTTGAGTGCCCTTAAGGCCTATTCATTGTAGAGTAGTTAATATCTTTTTTTGGTACCTAAGTGACTGATATTATTGTGTGAAAGCCTTTAAGGCCTGTTTCATGTGTGCACGGAACAGTTCTTATTACTTCAAATTTATTGTTGCCTGAGGTTCTAATAATTTTTATATCATGTATAACTTTTATTCCCCAGAGTAGTGTTTTAAGTTCAAGTTAAGAGGTGCGCATATTGGTGTACCATTATTGGATTGTGTTTGTAGTGTTGGAGGGAATATAAGTGTCTAAATGTAACAGTGTGTCTCATTCATCCCAGTCACAGATGCTATCCTTCCACGGGTCACGGACAATTTATTTTGTTTAGTAGATTTAAGTGTTCTTGTGCTGGTTCGGGATTTTTCTCAAAGGGGCGCTTCCACTGCCATTACCATCTATTAATTTTAAATAAACCCCAAGTCAAGTGAGAAATTAAAGTCCAGTAAATTCCGACCGGTTACAAATATATATATATATATATATATATATATATATATATGTGTATATATATATATATATATATATATATATATATATATATATATATGTGTATATATATATATATATATATATATATATATATATATATAATATATATATATATATATATATATATATATTATGAAAATCCACAATGAAAACGTGGATAAGATAAATCTTGATAAAATCACAAGGGAAAATGGAAACAACGGAGGTACTCCGTTGTTTCCATTTTCCCGTGTGATTTTATCAAAATTTTATCTTATCCAGTTGCCTCTGAAGATGTCTTGAATAAAGACGAAAGCTAAGGTACTCCGTTGTTTCCATTTTCCCGTGTGATTTTATCAAGATATATATATATATATATATATATTTCATGTAGATCAACAATGAAAACGTGGATAAGATAAATCTTGATAAAATCACACGGGAAAAGGGAAACAACGGAGCACCTAAGCTTTCGTCTTTATTCAAGACATCTTGAATAAAGACGAAAGCTAAGGTGCTCCGTTGTTTCCCTTTTCCCGTGTGATTTTATCAAGCTATATATATATATATATATATATATATATATATATATATATATATATATATATAATATATATATATATATATATATATATATATATATATATACCAAAAAAATTATTAAATAAAATTAATAAATATTGAAGTGATAACCGCGGTAACATTATGAGATGTCCTTATTACCACCATGCCATTGTACTATTCCAGATGATACTTAATGTTACATAACACTTCCTTGAGATAAATGTATAGTATATATCAGTGCCTAAAAGAGACCTCAGGTTCTCAACTGGCTCAGCCATGTTAATATTGTTATTTTTATCCACTCTGTAGCTGTGTTTTTCTGGCTAAATAAACTGTTTCAATTCAATTCTGTTTCAATTCAACCTCACCACCACTCATCACCACAGACGTGAATATTTATATACGTCCATGTGTCTTATCCCTGATGTGCTTGAATTTCCTGTCAGACGATGTACGCTGTTATCAATACGGTACCTCCTCTCATCTATCATATCCCATCAAGAATAAGAAAAAACTCACAAACCTCTCAAATCAACACAAAATCCACCTGTGCTAACGATTGCTCTCTGCTCTTCGTCCTGAAACTCTGAAATCAGCATCCCTAATTAACGAGAAGTTTAGGGAAAAAATATAACACGTGAAAAAAAAAGTTCCCCCTCTGCGGAAATTACTCTCCTGTTACTACGTTTTTGTGCGGCTAAATTGCCAAACACACTCGTCCTAGGGGAAAAAATAATACAAAAATAAAAGAAATATTAAATACTTCTCTTTGTTTGGTGTTAATTAAGATATAACTATGCCGAACGGATATTAATATTTTTGCTTATCTTTCTTTTTTTTTTCGTTTTACCAAATTAAACCGTCATTTAAAAAGAAGAAAAAATAGTAGTAGATCGTTAATTTTTTATTAGTTCAGAGCAGGAAAGATTAATTCAGGTATACAGGAGAGAGTCTAATAGTTATGTTATATGTTCAGGTTTATGCTTGAGTCATATAGTGAAGGTTATATGTGAGTTTTATTGTGTTATGGTGGAGTCCTATTGTGTTATGGTGTTATTGTGCTATGGTGAGTCTTACAGGGAGTTTTATGGTGAGTCTTTTAGTGAGTTATATGGTTATTCTTATAGTGAGTACTATGGTTGAGTCTTATTGTGCTATGTTGAGTCTTAAAGTGTAATAGTGAGTCATATAGTGAGTGCTTTGGTGTCTTATCTTGTTTGGATGAATGTTATAGTGAGTGTTATGGTGTGTGTGTGTGTGTGTGTGTGTGTGTGTGTGTGTGTGTGAGGATACAGGGTGGTGTAATCCTGCTAGTATGGCAGCATTATGTTACTGTTAAGGTGCAGGTACTGTTTGCTTCCTCGCCTTCAGATAATGCCGCTGGCTAGCTCTTGTGGTGAACAGGGAAGCAACCTAACATAAGTCCTCCCCTGCCAGTACACAGCCTCTTCACCATGAAGACTCCTGCTGTGCCTCCTAGTGGCAACACACGTTAACTGGGTGCCTCGTGGCTCCAGGCTAAACCAGCAGGGGATCTCGGAGCAGCAGTGGGCCCCAGAGAGCCAGCACATAGGCCCACTGGCATGTCAACACGCCCTGGCGCCTACCAACCACTGCTTCGCTGCCTTGCAGATTAACCTTAGTAGGCATAAGGCAACGGGAGTGAACCCCCAACGAAAAATCTGTGGTGGAGCCCCGCATCAGGCAGAATAGGAGGAAAAGGTAACCAACATGGGAATAAACATCTACATCGAAGGATGATGGCAATGCAAGATGGACAGGCTACTATGGAGAAACCCAACATACTGGGAGATCGGCAGTCAATTGCAACTGTACCTCTCCCCAGTCGTTTAAATTACCTGCACTACTGGATCAGGAAAAGGGAGAACCAAGGTGTGTGATTGCAGCTTCCGCTCCTGCCTCACCACATAAATCAACTCACGTGTGGCCATCATCCAGCTCACCATACTTTTCATCATCATCAAAACCCCTATTTCACCAAAAGTCTTATGACGACAGATGAGTGGCGAAGGGACAGGCAGAGATGACTGCCGGGAGTCTCTCGTCACAACTCTGTACAGGGGCGGCATTGATAAGATGGTCGTTTATGCACTGGGATCTAGGCAGCAGTGCAATCTGGTCCTGTATGTGCGACTGAGCAATCCTTTATAGGAAACACTCTGCTCACTCCATATGGGGAGAGGATTAGGAAAGGTGCCCTAAACATAATCTGCCTAAAGAACCAATCTAACTGGGTAACCGCACCCAGTAAGGTCATCCATATATGGTCAAAAACATAATCACAATCACAGATCAAAGCAAAAACAAACTAAGAAACCTCTTATGATCGCTGCATGGAATGTCATCATGCATCCAGATAGTGGCACAAATGAGCGACCTGAAAGAAAGCCCATTCTTGTAACATCGACATAGCAGCCATTAGTGAGTCCCGGCTCCCAAACGAGGGTCGACTCAGAACAGGGGTCCGACTGTATCTCCTTCTGGAAGGTTAAGCTTGTTGTGGAGAGTAAGTGCATTTTCATAGGCTAACTGAAATGCCTGTTAAGATCAACGAGCGCCTCATGACGCTCCGAGTCCCACTGAATCATTCACGGCATGCCTTCTTCATCAGTACATACGCCCCAAGACTGGATGTAGAGGATGACATCAAGGAGGCCTTTTCCGCCGACCTTGACAGAGTGCTAACCTCTATCCCCAGAGAAGATAAGGTTGTGCTCCTAGGTAACTTCAGTACCAGAGTTGGCAGAGATGCTGACATATTGCAAGGAACCATAGAGAGAAGCTAAGTAAGCAAGCATAATCCCAAAAGCCTACTCCTCTTCAGCAAATATGCTAAACACAACCTCACTATCACCAATACCTTGTTTAGGCAGGACGACAAGTTAAGGGTTCTTGGCAACCCCCACGATCAAAACATTGGCATCTCATTGACTAAATCATTGTCAGAGAAAGTGATTGTCGAGATGGCCTCATCACCTGATGTAAGGGCGGAAACGATCTTCCTGCTAGTTATCGCTGCAAACTCGCTTGTTTGCTGGCGCGACCCCCACTTGGGTGGGTTGGACGGAGGTAAGAACGTCGTTGCTACCAGTGTCACCAGAGCAGATCCTACTCAGCCGTCAGTACAGTCACCACCTCCCCCGCTGTTCGTCAAATTCTGGCTGTGATCTCATCAAAGGCTCAGGACTCGTGGGCTGTGTCCCCAGACCTTCACCTATCGACTGTCAATCCTCTGTACCCCATACCACGTCCGTCAGTTCATCTTCCCCGTCTGTGCCCCGGTGTTCTCCTGTTATGTATCAAGACATCTGCCGCTGTCGCTTGAGTGAGGATCATCCCCCTGTGAGTGGATCACTGTGTTCCAGAACCTTCCCCAGGGCTGCTGCCAAAGGAAATATCTGTTCATTGTTTGATTCTTTTGTTGTCTGATTCCATTAATTGTTGACCTCCCTTAATTGTTTGATTCCATTAATTGTTGGACTTCCATTAACAGTTGACTGCTTTAATTGTTGACTCCGTAATTGTTATTTCGTGTTGTTGAGTGGTGTCAGAGTTTTGTGTTATATTTTTATAGTAAAGAGATGTCAATCCCAAACGGTTGTTTGTTATTCCTCAGAAAACCATGGTCCTTGACTTTCCTTTTTTAAGATCCTGATTAGTCTGGTAAGGGATTTCTGTCCCTAAGTCCCAGGCCTTTACACCCGAGCAATGTGTGGCTCAGACCACTTCACCCCAAAACGACAAAGGTAAGCCTCTAGAAGAGGAATTAGCACTAAGCCACTGGAGGATCCAGCGTTATCACATGCTTTCAGAGAGCAGCTCAACGATAGGCTGATAAATAACCCAACAAAAGCAACAAATATCCGAGTGCGGAATGAGGTCCCATTAAAGCTGTCTTCACAGAAACCTGCAACAAGACCCTTGGCCAGATCAAAAGAAAACACCTGTATTGGTTTGATGAAAATGACCCGAAAATCGAAATACTCGTCAATAGTAAATGTGCTGCACTCAATGACTGGCTGAACAACCCTTAGTCTCGGACCAAAGCTGATAACTTCCACGAGAAGAAAATGGTGGTCCAGCGTGAACTTTGAAAATTAATGAATAAATGGTGAACAAATAAAACGTGTGAAATGTAAAAATTCGCAGAACAAGGCATGATGTATGAATTTTTCAATTCTGCTAAAACGATATAAGGCCCAACTACTCATGGCGTGACCCCCGCCCTCCCTCCGCTCATCCCGGGGTAACACCCTAATTAAAGACGAAGAAGGCATTCGGCAATGCAGGAAAGAGCTCTACCATTCACGGCTCAACCGATGTTGATGTCCTGACTACCCAGCAGGTTCCTCAGCACCCAGAGCTGACCTACTGTACCTCAGCAATCCTCCATCCCTGGATGAGATAGCTACTGCCAGCAAACAGATGAAAAATAACAAAGCCACAGGGCGTGATGGGATCCCAGTCCAGGTGTATAAAGCAGGAGGACCTCTGTTTTTTTTTCGTTTTTTTTATGGGGATTAGCCCACCCGGGCACAAGTCAACGACCCACATCGGGGCCTAGAGGGCGAAACAATATGAATAAAAATAAATTAAAAATAGAAAACGAAAAGTATATATAAATCTACACCGAGAAGATGCCGGAAAACCAGCTTTTTAAAGTGAGACAGATTCTATGAGTATGGAAACACAGAAGAAGGCAGTGCATTCCACAATTTGGCTGTGTGAGGAAAGAAGGATGTACTATAACGGGTTATTCTAGTCTTCGAATTAAATCTAGAGTGACCGACATCCACAGAGAAATGGGGGGCACCGCAGGCAAGACGTGTGCTGGGAGCCCACTGCCTTGCCGGCGGTACACAGGATGCCAAATCCACTGAACATTGCCCGTTAAAGCACCTGTAAAAGAGAGAGAGTGAAGCAACATTGCAGCGAAGAGAAAGGGAAGAAAGATTGTCAACTAAAGGAGGAGAGTTAAAAGGACGAAATGCCCTATCTCGCTCCTGCCTGGCGGCCCTCACTCCCGCCGGCGACCATGGCAACCCACAAGCTGGGCCTCCTCTGAGCACCCTCACCAACCAGCTCTCCTTACTCAACGCTTGTAACCATGCTGCCTTCCCAGCACCAAGCCGCATTGTACATCCAATATAATATGTATACAGAGAGCACATTGTGACTTTCCTTTCTCCATCCCATCCTGAGTGTGAACCAATATCTCGAAACCCCACAATATAAAGAAACATCGCATATTAAAGCATTAGAGAATTTATATAAGCATATAGGCCGTTGTAAAGGCCTGGGAATTAGGGATAGAAATCCCTTACCAGACTAATCAGGTTCTTTAATAAAGGTAAGTCAAGGACCATGGTTTTCTGAGGAATAACAAACAACCGTTTGAGATTGACATCTCTTCACTATAGAAAATATAACACAAAACTCTGACACCACTCAACAAACATCAAGGAACAATTACGGGAGTCAAACAATTAATGCAGTAAACAGTTAATGGAGTCAAATAATTAAGGGAAGCAAACAATTAAAGGAAGCAAGCAATTAGAGGGAAGCAAACAATTAATGGGAGTCAGCAATTAATGGAATCAAACAATTAATTGGAGTCAACAATTGATAGAATCGAACAATACAGGGGAGTCAGCAATTAATGGAATCAAACAACCATAGAATCAAACAATGAACAGATATTTCCTACGGCAGTGGCCCTGGGGGAAGGTTCTGGAACACGGTGATGCACACTCAGGGTAGGGAAGTGTCCATTCAATTCCACACTCGAGCGACAGCGGCCAATTGTCTTGAAATAGCAGGAGAACACCGGGGCACAGATGGAATGAGATGAACTGACGGTCGTGGTAGTGGTAGATGACCAGAGAATTGACAGTCGAAAGGTGAAGGTCTGGGGACACAGCCCACGAGTCCAGGACCTATAATGAAATCATAGCCAGAATTTGACGAACAGCGGGGTAGCTGGATAGTGACTCTATGGCGGCTGGGATGAATCTGCCCGTGACACAGGTAGCCGCTGCCGTTCTCAACTCTGTCCAACCCCCCCCAAAGAGTTGGTCGCACCAACAAACGAGAGAGTTAACAGCCCTTACACAACTCCCCCAACAAAAATCTACTGTAAGGTAGATGAAAACTTAAGATTAGTACACAAAGCATAATCATCTCACAACAAATGCTTAAATACACATATCAAAATAAAGAAGGGTCACATAAAAGAATAGGTGGAAACTTGATGTCCAAAACGTAAGGCCGTATCACGGAACTGCACGTGGGGTCCACTTCAGTCCAGGTTTAAGTTTGGGCCTATTTCCAGTCATAGAGGATTCTTCTATCTCGTCAGGTATTAGCAGCAACTGGCAACCGAGATCATCAGAGTCTGGCGCCCGAACTTCACAGGAACTTTGGGAGGGTAGTGCCTCGACTAACTCCAGCTTGGGAACGTCGTCAAGGACACGAGCAATGTGGGTCCTGCAATTATATTGCCTTAACAAATTAGCTTGATGTAATTTAGGCTTCTTAGAGGAAGCGGGTGAGAACGGTCCAGCAAAATCTATGGCTACCCGAGAAGATGGTTCTGCAATGACGGGTAAGGGTTCAAGTGGAACAGGATGGACTCTACCCTTGGCGGACATACGTGGGCACTGATCACAACTCCTACAAAAAGCTTTAATATCCGCCCCCCATACCTGGCCAGTAAAACTGATCAGCAACCTTCCTATAAATTTTCCTACGGGAACTTTGACTTGCTAGAGGGCTCTTGTGACCTACAGAGAGAATGTTACTACGACAAACAGCAGGGACAACAAGTAAAAACCCCCTTTGGCTGGTCGCTTGGATGACACACAAGACCTGTGTAACACCCCATTAATAGAAACAAACTTGAAAACCGACCCATCTCTCACCTGATCCTCCTCCCCGGAAGTCACCTTCTCCCTTACCCGCTTCAGAGTGGCACACGAGTCTTGAAGCTTGGCGAATCCCTTGGGCGTCACAGTCAGTGGTAACAAATTCGGCAGAATCAGGGGATGTGGTCGTTTCACCTTCGCCGTCCGTGTCTCTACAGCTTGGACCTTGGCTGCAGGCGTGGCGGCGTGTGAGGATGGCGAGGCGACGTCGGCAGGTGGCGAGGCGACGTCGGCAGGTGGCGAGTCGTCGTCGTCAGCAGGTGGCGAGGAGACTGGTGCTGGTGGCGAGGAGACTGGTGCTGGTGGCGAGGAGAGTTTTAAAGGTTCCGGGTCGTTAGGGTCACGAACACTGGGCACATTACCAATTAGGACACTAGCAAATTTAATGGGCGCTCTTACCACACTAGACCAACCAGTAAAATAGGGGCAACGCAGGTAGCACCTAACAACAGGGAACTGGTTAACACGACCTAAATAATCGGCGACACTAACCTTCGGGCAGCTGGAGATGTCAACGTCAGGCAGGGCTTCCTCAGAGACAATAATGCACGAGCAACCAGTGTCCCTGATGAAAGTAGATGCCCTAGACCCATTTACTGTTCCACTGACACAATAACGGGGGCAGCTCCTGTCTTCCAAACAGAATCCGACCTTGTTGCTGGGCTGATGAGTGTCAGCAGTCTTGAAGGCGAGGGGATTCCTGGGACAGCGAGAACTCCTGTGTATTCCTGGGGGTGGTTTCTCGGAGGACGGAGGCTTCGCGTTCTTCACTACAGAAGGGGAAGACTTAGGGTAAGCGTTACGAGCAGACGCCCAGTTGTCGGCAAGACGAACAGCTTCTCCAAGCGTCGCTGGCTGGTGTTCTTTAAAGAAAATTCTCAAGTCTGGAGGTAGAGAAGACAAAAACTGATCTAATATCGTGAAGTTAGAGAGAGACTCAAAGGTTTCTTCAACCTCTGATGCCTCTAGCCATTGTTGAAACAAACGACCCAGGTGAATCGAAAACTGCTGGTACGTTTCTCCTGCTCTAATCTTCGTTCTGCGGAAATCAACACGATAACCGTCAGAAGTATTTTTGTTAAATCCTGGCAAGAGAGCTTGCTTCAACAAGAAGTAATCTCTGGTGATGTCGGCAGACAGGGACGTGTAAATCTCTACCGGCTTACCACTCAGTAGGCTACCCAACCTTACAGCATAGCTATCTGGGTCTACACCAAGCAGCTCGGCTACCCGTTCAAGCCTAACAAGGTAGGAGGCGATGTCTTCTCCATCATGGTACACAGGCAAGCTGGGTTTTACCACATTGTCTTGTATACTGCCAGAGGATTCTGGTCTACTTGAAGCATTAATCCTAGCTAGTTCTAGGTCCTTTTCTATCTGCAACTTAGCTAATTCAAACTCTCTTTCTCTATCTCTCTGACGTTCCTCCAACTCTCTTTCTCTCTGACGTTCCTCCAACTCCCTCTTTTTCCGAAGTCCCTCCCTCGCTTTCTGACGTTCCTCTCTCTCGGCATTCTGTTGGTTGACCACGTACTGACCAACCTCAGTACCTGTCAGACCCAGGGCAACCGCTTGACCTTTCAACTCCTCAAATTTATACATCATGATCCGAAAGGCCAAGAGCAAAAAGAAAAATACACAACTTACCTTGCAAATAGCCAAAGGTAACTTACCTAGTGGCTCAATCAGACCAATAAATGATTTGATCCGACTGGAGGGAACCTTGTTCCGCACCCAGCCCAGCTGAATCACTCAGGGTAAAAAAACCGCACCAGGTGAAACAAAAACAAAAATGCTATGACAGCATCCACAGTGCGTCCCAACCAACACTAATTAACTTCCCCAAATACAAGGAGAGCGACAAAATTAGCACACAGAAGGAAGGGATAACCACTGAACAACACTTACTTCCGGGACACAGACAGCAAGGCAGCGCGCTCATGGCGACTTACAACAACACAGGAACAAATGTTAAACCTCAAAAACCAAAGGTAAGAGAAATCCTGACAAGGTTGCCACTTGTAAAGACCTGGGAATTAGGGATAGAAATCCCTTACCAGACTAATCAGGTTCTTTAATAATGGAATGTCAAGGACCATGGTTTTCTGAGGTATAGCAACAACCGTTTGGGATTGACGTCTCTTTACTATAAAAAATATAACACAAAACTCTGACACCACTCAACAAACACCAAATAATTACGGGAGTCAAACAATTAATGCAGTCAATAGTTAATGGAGTTAAACAATTAAGGGAAGCAAACAATTAAAGGAATCAAACAATTAATTGGAGTCAACAATTAATAGAATCGAACAATACAGGGGAGTCAGCAATTAACGGAATCAAACAACCATAGAATCAAACAATGAACAGATATTTCCTACAGCAGTGGCCCTGGGGGAAGGTTATGGAACACGGTGATGCACACTCAGGATAGGGAAGCGTCCATTCAACTCCACACTCGAGCGACAGCGGCCAATTGTCTTGAAATGGCAGGAGAACACCGGGGCACAGGCGGAATGAGATGAACTGACGGTCGTGGTATGTGGTAGTGGTAGATGTCCAGAGAATTGACAGTCGATAGGTGAAGGTCTGGGGACAGCCCACGAGTCCAGGACCTATGATGAGATCACAGTCAGAATTTGACCAACAGCGGAGTAGCTAGATAGTGACTGTATGGCGGCTGGGGTGAATCTGCCCGTGACACAGGTAGCCGCTGCAGTTCTCACCTCTGTCCAACCCCCCCAAAGCGTTGGTCGCACCAGCAAACGAGAGGGTTAGCAGCAGTAATGAGCAGGAGGATCGTTTCCGACCTTACAGCCGAGAACCACCCTCTTTGACATTAGTCGTTCTCGGGCATCACCTAATTAGCCAATCATAAACAGAGGTGTGGGCCTACATATGACACTGTGTAAAGGCGAATCTTATGGTGAGTGTTATGGTTGTCTCAATATATTAAGGTGGATCTTATAGTAAGTGTTATGGTTGTCTCACTGTGTTGCAGTGGGTCTTATAGTGAGTGTTATGATTGTCTCATTGTGTTAATGTGGGTCTTATAGTGAGTGTTATGGTGAGTTTAAATATGTTATGATGGTTAGGTTAGGTTAGATTAGGTTAGGTTAGGTTAGATTAGGTTAGCTTACGTTAGGTTAGGTTAGGTAAAATTAGCATTAATGTGGTATACGCTTCATGTGAAGCACAGTAAATCTTGAGTCGTTTATACGGCCGCAGTTACATCGGCAGGAGGTCATGAGAGTAGCTGATGGCCTCACAAAACCCAGTTTTAAGGCCCAGCCGGTCAGGGAACACAGATGACCATGTTGTAAAACTAAACGAGCTTTCACGACTCTGATACACTGTGTGGTGGAGGATGACAGCCCTCAACACTTTGATACACTGTGTGGTGGGGGTGACAGCCCTCAAGAATTTGATACACTGTGTGGTGGGGGTGACAGCCCTCAAGACTTTGATACACTGTGTGATGGGGGTGACAGACCTCAAGACTTTGATACACTGTGTGCTGGGGGTGACAGCCCTCAAGACTTTGATACACTGTGTGATGGGGTGACAGCCCTCAAGACTTTGATACACTGTGTGGTGGGGGTGACAGCCCTCAAGACTATGATACACTGTGTGGTGGGGTAAAAGCTCTAAAGACTTTGATACATTGTGTGATGGGGTGACAGCCCTCAAGACTTTGATACAATGTGCGGTGGGTGTGGCAGCTCTAAATTCTTTGATACACTGTGTGGTGGAGGTAACAGCCCTCAAGACTTTGATACAATGTGTGGTGGAGGTGACAGCCCTCAAGACTTTGATGCACTGTGTGGTGGGGGTGACAGTCCTCAAGAGTCTGATACACTGTATGGTGGGGGTGACAGTCCTCAAGACTTGGTTACACTGTGTGGTTGGGGTGACAGTCATTAAGACTTTGATACACTGTGTGGTGGGGTTGACAGCCACAAGACTCTGTTACACTGTGTGGTGGAGGTGACAACCCTCAAGACTCTGATACACTGTTTGGTGGGGGTGACAGCTCTCAAGATTCTGTTACACTGTGTGGTGGGGGTGACAACCCTCAAGACACTAATACACTGTGTGGTGGCGGTGACAGTCCTCAAGACTTTGATACATTGTGTGGTGGAGGTTACATCACTCAAGACTTTGATACACTGTGTGGTGGGGGTGGCAGCCCTCAAGACTTTGATACACTGTGTGATGGGGTGACACCCCTCAAGAATTTGATACACTATGTGGTGGGGGTAACAGCCCACAAGACTTTGATACACTGTGTGGTGGGGTAAAAGCTCTAAAGACTTTGATGCATTGTGTGATGGGGTGACAGCCCTCAAGACTTAGATACAATGTGTGGTGGATGTGGCAGCTCTCAACACTTTGATACGCTGTGTGGTGGAGGTAACAGCCCTGAAGACTTTGATACACTGTGTGGTGGGGTTGACAGCCCTCAAGACTCTAATACATTGTGTGGTGGGGGTGACAGCCCTCAAGACTTTGATACCCTGTGTGGTGGGGGTGATAGTCCTCAAGACTTGGATACACTGTGTGGTGGGGGTGACAGTCCTCAAGACTCTGATACACTGTGTGGTGGGGGTGACAGCCGTCTTGACTTTGATACACTGTGTGGTGGGGGTGACAGTCCTCTAGAATTTGATACACTGTGTGGTGGGGGTGACAATCCTCAAGACTTTGATACACCGTGTGGTGGGGTTGACAGCCCCCAAGACTCTGTTACACTGTGTGGTGGGGGTGACAGCCCTCAAGGCATCTGTTACACTGTGTGGTGGGGTGACAGCCCTCTAGACTTTGATACATTGTGTGGTGGGTGTGACAGCCCTCTAGAGTTTGATACACTTTGTGGTGGGGATGACAGCCCTCTAGAATATGATACACTGTGTGGTGGGGGTGAGAGTCCTCAAGACTTTTATACATTGTGTGGTGGAGGTGACAACCCTCAAGACTCTAATACACTGTGTGGTGGGGGTGAGAGCCCTCAAGATTCTCATACACTGTGTGGTGGGGTGACAGCCCACAAGACTCTCTTGCACTGTGTGGTGGGGGCAACAGCCCTCTAGACTTTGATACATTGTGTGGTGGGGGTGACAGACCTCTAGACTCTGATATACTGTGTGGTGGGGGTGATAGCCCTCAAGACTCTGATACATTGTGTGGTAGAGGTGACAGCCCTCAAGACTCTGATGCACTGTGTGGTGGGTGTGACAGCCCTCAAGACTCTCATACACTGTGTGGAGGGGGTGACAGCCCTCAAGACTTTGATACACTGTGCGGTGGGGTTGACAGCCCTCAAGACTCTGATACACTGTGTGGTGGGGTTGACAGCCCTCTCGATTTTGATACACTGTTTGGTAGGGGTGACAGCCCTCAAGACTCTGATACACTGTGTGGTGGGGGTGACAGCCCTCAAGACTCTGATACACTGTGTGGTATGGGTGACAGCCCTCTAGACTTATATATACTGTGTGGTGGGGGTGATAGCCCTCAAGAATTTGATACATTGTGTGGTGGGGGTCACAGCCCTCTCGACTTTGATACACTGTGTAGTGGGAGTGACAGCCCTCAAGACTTAGATACACTGTGAGTTGGGAGTGACAGTTCACAAGACTTTGATACACTGTGTGGTGGGGGTGACAGCCCTCAAGACTCTGATACACTCTGTGGTGGGAGTGACAGCACTCAAGACTTTGATACACTGTGTGGTGGGTGTGACAACCCTCAAGACTCTGATACACTATTTGCTGCGGGTGACGGCCCTCTAGACTTTGATAAAATGTGTGGTGGAAGACAAAGCGCTCAAGACTCTGTTACACTGTGTGGTGTGGGTGACAGCCCTTAAAACTCTGTTACTCTGTGTGCTGGGGGTGAAAGCCCACTAGATTTTGATACACCGTGTGGTGGGACAGCCCTCAAGGCTCTGATACACTGTGTGTTGGGGGTGACAGCCCTCAAGACTCTGATAAAATGTGTGGTTTTGGTGACAGCCCTCAAGATTTTGATACACAGTGTGGTAGGGGTCACAGGCCTCAAGATTTTGATATACTGTGCGGTGGGGGTGATAGCCCTCAAGAATGTGATACATTGTGTGGTAGAGATGACAGCCCTCAAGACTTTGACACACTGTGTGGTGGGGTGACAGCCCTCAAGAGTTTGATACACTGTGTGGTGGGGGTGACAGCCCTCAAGATTTTGATACACAGTGTGGTGGGGGTCACGTTCCTCAAGACTTTGATACACTGTGTGGTGGGGGTGACAGCCCTATAGACTCTGTTACACTGTGTGGTGGGGTGACAGCCCTCAAGACTTTGATTCACAGTGTTGTGGGGGGTGATAGCCCACAAGACTCTGATACACTGTGTGGTGGAGGCGACAGCCCTCAAGACTCTGTTACACTATGTGGTGGGGGTGACAACCCTCTAGACTTTGATTCACTGTGTGGTGTGGTGACACCCCTCAAGACTTTGATGCACTCTGTAGTGTGGGTGACAGTCCTCAAGACTTTGATACACTGTCTGGTGGGGGTGACAGCCCTCTAGACTTTGATAGATTGTATGGTGGGGTTGAGAGCCCTCTAGACTTTGATACACTTTGTGGTTGGGGTGACAGCCCTCAAGACTATGTTAAACTGCTTGATGGGGGTGACAGCCCTCTAGATTTTGATACATTGAGTGGTGGGGGTGACAGACCTCAAGACTCTGATACACTGTGTGGTGGGGATGACAGTCCTCAAGACTTTGATACATTGCGTGGTGGGGGTGACAACCCTCTAGACTTTGATACATTGTGTGGTGGGGTGAACAACCCTCAAGACTCTGATACACTGTGTGGTGCGGGTGACAGCCCTCAAGACTTTGATACACTGTGTGGTGGAGGTGACAGCCCTCAGCACTCTGTTACTCTGTGTGGTGGGGGTGACAACCCTCTAGACTTTGATTCACTGTGTGGTGGGGGTGACAGCCCTCAAGACTTTGATGCACTGTGTAGTGTGGGTGACAGTCCTAAAGACATTGATACACTGTCTGGTGGGGGTGACAGCCCTCTAGACTTTGATACACTTTGTGGTTGGGGTGACAGCCCTCAAGACTATGTTAAACTGCTTGGTGGGGGTGACAGCCCTCTAGGCTTTGATACATTGAGTGGTGGGGGTGACAACCCTCAAGACTCTGATTCACTGTGTGGTGGGGATGACAGTCCTCAAGACTTTGATACATCGTATGGTGGGGTTGAGAGCCCTCTTGACTTTGATACACTTTGTGGTGGGGGTGACAGCCCTCAAGACTCTGATACACTGTGTGGTGGGGATGACAGTCCTCAAGACTTTGATACATTGCGTGGTGGGGGTGACAACCCTCTAGACTTTGATACATTGTGTGGTGGGGTGAACAACCCTCAAACCTCTGATACACTGTGTGGTGCGGGTGACAGCCCTCAAGACTTTGATAGACTGTGTGGTGGAGGTGACAGCCCTCAAGACTCTGTTACACTGTGTGGTGGGGGTGACACCCCTCAAGAATTTGATAAACTGTGTGGTGGGGTGAAAGCCCTCAAGACTTTGTTACACTGTGTGGTGGAGGTGACAGCCCTCAAGTCTCTGTTACACTCTGTGGTGGGGGTGACAGCCTTCTAGACTTTCACACACTGCGTGGTGGGGGTGACAGCCCTCAAGACTTTGATGCAATGTGTGGTGTGGGCGACAGTCCTCAAGACATTGATTTATTGTATGGTAGGGGTGACAGCCCTCATTACTCCTGATGCACTGTGTGGTGGGTGTGACAGCGCTCAAGAATCTGATACACTGTGTGGTGGGGTTGACAGCCCTCAAGACTGTGTTACACTGTGTTATGGGGGTGACCGCCCTCAAGACTCTGTTACACAGTGTGGTGGGGCTGACAGCCTTCAAGACTTTGATTCACTGTGTGGTGGAAGTGACAGCACTCAAGACTTTGATACACTGTGTGGTGGGGGTGACAGCGCTCAAGACTCTGATACATTGTGTGGTGCGGGTGACAGCTCTGAAGACTTTGATATACTGTGTGGTGGAGGTGACAGGCCTCAAGACTCTGTTGCACTGTTTGGTGGGGTTGACATCCTTCAAGAATTTGATAAACTGTGTGGTGGGGTGAAAGCCCTCAAGACTTTGATACACTGTGTGGTGGAGGTGACAGCCCTCTAGACTTTCATACACTGTGTGGTGGGGGTGACAGTCCTCAAGACATTGATACATTGTATTGTGGAGGTGACAGCCCTCATTACTCCTGATGCATTGTGTGGTGGGGGTGACAGCGCTCAAGACTCTGTTACACTGTGTGGTGGGGGTGAGAGCCCTCAAGACTGTTTTACACTGTGTGGTGGTGGTAATCGCCCTGAAGACTCTGTTACACAGTGTGGTGGGGCTGACAGCCCTCAAGACTTTGATACACAATGTGGTGGAAGTGACCGCCCTCAAGACTTTGATGCACTGTGTGGTGGGGGTGACAGCGCTCAAGAATGTGATACACCGTGTTGTCGGGATGAGAGCCCTCAAGACTTTGATACACTGTGTGGTGGGGGTGACAGTCCTCAAGACTTTGATACACTGTGTGGTGGAGGTGACAGCCCTCAAGACTCTGTTACACTATGTGGTCAGGGTGACAGCCCTCTAGTCTTTGATACACTGTGTGGTGGGGGTGACAGCCCTCAAGACTTTGATGCACTGTGTAGTGTGGGTGACAGTCCTCAAGACTTTGATACACTGTCTGGTGGGGGTAACAGCCCTCTAGACTTTGATACATAGTATGGTGGGGTTGAGATCCCTCTAGACTTTGATACACTTTGTGGTGGGGGTGAGAGCCCTCAAGACTATGTTAAACTGCTTGGTGGGGGTGACAGCCATCTAGACTTTGATACTCTGTGTGGTGGGGGAGACAGCCCTCAAGACTCTGATACACTGTGTGGTGGGGATGACAGTCCTCAAGACTTTGATACATTGCTTGGTGGGGGTGACAACCCTCTAGACTTTGATACTTTGTGTGGTGGGGTGAACAACCCTCAAGACTCTGATACACTGTGTGGTGCGGGTGACAGCCCTCAAGACTTTGATACACTGTGTGGTGGAGGTGACAGCCCTCAAGACTCTGTTACAATGTGTGGTGGGGGTGACAGCCCTCAAGAATTTGACAAACTGTGTGGTGGGGTGAAAGCCCTCAAGACTTTGATACACTGTGTGGTGGAGGTGACAGCCCTCACGTCTCTGTTACAGTCTGTGGTGAGGGTGACAGCCCTCTAGACTTTCATGCACTGTGTGGTGGGGGTGACAGCCCTCAAGACTTTGATGCACTCTGTGGTGTGGGTGACAGTCCTCAAGACATTGATACATTGTATGGTGGAGTGACAGCCCTCATTACTCCTGATGCACTGTGTGGTGGGGGTGACAGCGCTCAAGAATCTGTTACACTGTGTGGTGGGGGTGAGAGCCCTCAAGACTGTGTTACACTGTGTGGTGGGGGTGATCGCCCTGAAAAGTCTGTTACACAGTGTGGTGGGGCTGACAGCCCTCATGACTTTGATACACTGTGTGGTGGGGGTGACAGCGCTCAAGAATATGATACACCGTGTGGTCGGGATGAGAGCCCTCAAGATTTGATACACTGTGTGGTGGGGGTGACAGCCCTCAAGACTTTGATGCACTGTGTAGTGTGGGTGACAGTACTCAAGACTTTGATACACTGTCTGGTGGGGGTGACAGCCCTCTAGACTTTGATACATAGTATGGTGGGGTTGAGAGCCCTCATTACTCCTGATGCATTGTGTGGTGGGGGTGACAGCGCTCAAGAATCTGATAGACTGTGTGGTGGGGGTGAGAGCCCTCAAGACTGTGTTACACTGTGTGGTGGGGGTGACCGCCCTCAAGACTCTGTTACACAGTGTGGTGGGTCTGACAGCCCTCAAGACTTTGATACACTGTGTGGTGGAAGTGACAGCCGTCAAGACTTTAATACATTGTGTGGTGGGGGTGACAGCCCTCAAGACTCTGACACATTGTGTGGTGGGGTGACAGCCCTCAAGACTTTGATACATTGTGTGGTGGGGGTGACAGCCCTATAGAATTTGATACACTGTGTGGTGGGGCTATAAGCCCTCAAGACTCTGATACCTTGTGTGGTGGGGGTAAAAGCCCTCAAGACTTTGATACACTGCGTGGCGAGGGTGACAGTCCTCAAGACTTTGAAACACTGTGTGGTGGGGGTGACAGCCCTCTCGACTCTGATACACTGTGAGGTGGGGGTGACAGCCCCCACGACTGTGGTACACTGTGTGGTGGGGGTGACAGCCCTCTAGACTTTGATACATAGTATGGTGGGGTGAAGCCTCAGACTTGACATGTGGTGGGGTGAGAGCCCTCTAGACTTTGATACACTTTGTGGTAGGGGTGAAAGCCCTCAAGACTATGATACACTGTGTGGTGGGGAAGACAGTCCTCAAGACTTTGATGCATAGTATAGTGGGGTTGAGAGCCCTCTAGACTTTGATACACTTTGTGGTGGGGGTGACAGCCCTCAAGACTCTGATACACTGTGTGTTGGGGATGACAGTCCTCAAGACTTTGATACATTGCATGGTGGGGGTGACAACCCTCTAGACTTTGATACATTGTGTGGTGGGGTGAACAACCCTCAAGTCTCTGATACACTGTGTGGTGGGGGTGACAGCCCTCAAGTCTCTCTTACACTCTGTGGTGGAGGTGAAAGCCCTCTAGACTTTCATACACTGTGTGGTGTGGGTGACAGTCCTCAAGACCTTGATACATTGTATGGTGGGGGTGACAGCCCTCATTACTCCTGATACATTGTGTGGTGGGGGTGACAGCGCTCAAGAATCTGATACACTGTGTGGTGGGGGTGAGAGCCCTCAAGACTGTGTTACACTGTGTGGTGGGGGTGACCGCCCTCAAGACTCTGTTACACAGTGTGGTGGGTCTGACAGCCCTCAAGACGTTGATACACTGTGTGGTGGATGTGACAGCCGTCAAGACTTTGATACACTGTGTGGTGGGGGTGACAGCCCTCAAGACTTTGAAACACTGTGTGGTGGAAGTGACAGCCGTCAAGACTTTGATACACTGTGTGGTGGGGGTGACAGCCCTCAAGACTCTGACACATTGTGTGGTGGGGTGACAGCCCTCAAGACTTTGATACATTGTGTGGTGGGGGTGACATCCCTATAGAATTTGATACACTGTGTGGTGGGGCTAGCAACCCTCAAGACTCTGATACATTGTGTGGTGGGGGTGAAAGCCCTCAAGACTTTGATACACTGTGTGGTGGGGGTGACAGTCCTCAAGACTTTGATGCACTGTGTGGTGGGGGTGACAGCCCTCAAGACTTTGATACACTGTGTGGTGGGGGTGACAGCCCTCAAGACTCTGATACACTGTGTGGTGGGGTGACAGTCCTCAAGAATTTGATACATGTGTGGTGGGGTGACAGCCCTCTAGACTTTGATACACTTTGTGGTGGGGGTGACAGCCCTCAAGACTCTGATACACTGTGTGGTGGGGTGACAGTCCTCAAGACTTTGATACATTGTGTGGTGGGGGTGACAGCCCTCAGACTTTGATACATTGTGTGGTGGGGGTGACAGCCCTCAAGACTCTGATACACTGTGTGGTGGGGTGACAGCCCTCAAGACTTTGATACACTGTGTGGTGGGGGTGACAGCCCTCAAGACTCTGTTACACTGTGTGGTGGGGTGACAGCCCTCAAGACTTGATACACTGTGTGGTGGGGTGACAGCCCTCAAGACTTTGATACACTGTGTGGTGGGGTGACAGCCCTCAAGACTTTGATACACTGTGTGGTGGGGTGACAGCCCTCAAGACTTTGATACACTGTGTGGTGGGGGTGACAGCCCTCAAGACTCTGATACACTGTGTGGTGGGGTGACAGCCCTCAAGACTTTGATACACTGTGTGGTGGGGTGACAGCCCTCAAGACTTTGATACACTGTGTGGTGGGGGTGACAGCCCTCAAGATTCTGATACATTGTGTGGTGGGGGTGACAGCCCTCAAGACTTTGATACACTGTGTGGTGGGTGTGACAGTCCTCAAGACTTTGATACACTGTGTGGTGGGGGTGACAGCCCTCAAGACTTTGATACACTGTGTGGTGGGGTGACAGCCTCAAGACTTTGATACACTGTGTGGTGGGGTGACAGCCCTCAAGACTTTGATACACTGTGTGGTGGGGGTGACAGCCCTCAAGACTTTGATACACTGTGTGGTGGGGGTGACAGCCCTCAAGACTCTGATACACTGTGTGGTGGGGTGACAGCCCTCAAGACTTTGATACATTGTGTGGTGGGGGTGACAGCCCTCTAGGCTTTGATACATTGTGTGGTGGGGTGACAGCCCTCAAGACTCTGATACATTGTGTGGTGGGGTGACAGCCCTCAAGACTTTGATACACTGTGTGGTGGGGGTGACAGCCCTCAAGACTCTGATACACTGTGTGGTGGGGTGACAGCCCTCAAGACTATGATACACTGTGTGGTGGGGGTGACAGACCTCAAGACTTGGATACATTGTGTGGTGGGGTGACAGCCCTCAAGACTTTGATACACTGTGTGGTGGGGTGACAGCCCTCAAGACTTTGATACACTGTGTGGTGGGGGTGACAGCCCTCAAGACTTTGATACACTGTGTGGTGGGGGTGACAGCCCTCAAGACTTGATACACTGTGTGGTGGGGTGACAGCCCTCAAGACTTTGATACACTGTGTGGTGGGGTGACAGCCCTCAAGACTCTGTTACACTGTGTGGTGGGGGTGACAGCCCTCAAGACTTTGATACACTGTGTGGTGGGGGTGACAGCCCTCAAGACTTTGATACTGTGTGGTGTGGGTGACAGTCCTCAAGACTTTGATACACTGTGTGGTGGGGGTGACAGCCCTCAAGACTTTGATACACTGTGTGGTGGGGGTGACAGCCCTCAAGACTTTGATACACTGTGTGGTGGGGGTGACAGCCCTCAAGACTTGATACACTGTGTGGTGGGGGTGACAGTCCTCTAGACTTTGATACACTGTGTGGTGGGGGTGACAGCCCTCAAGACTCTGATACACTGTGTGGTGGGGTGACAGTCCTCAAGACTTTGATACATTGTGTGGTGGGGGTGACAGCCCTCTAGACTTTGATACATTGTGTGGTGGGGTGACAACCCTCAAGACTCTGATACATTGTGTGGTGGGGTGACAGCCTCAAGACTTTGATACATTGTGTGGTGGGGTGACAGCCCTCTAGACTTTGATACACTGTGTGGTGGGGGTGACAGCCCTCAAGACTCTGATACACTGTGTGGTGGGGTGACAGCCCTCAAGACTTTGATACCTTGTGTGGTGGGGGTGACAGCCCTCTAGACTTTGATACATTGTGTGGTGGGGTGACAACCCTCAAGACTCTGATACATTGTGTGGTGCAGGTGACAGCCCTCAAGACTTTGATACACTGTGTGGTGGGGTGACAGCCCTCAAGACTCTGATACACTGTGTGGTGGGGGTGACAGCCCTCAAGACTGTGATACACTGTGTGGTGGGGGTGACAGCCCTCAAGACTCTGATACACTGTGTGGTGGGGTGACAGCCCTCAAGACTCTGATACACTGTGTGGTGGGGGTGAGAGCCCTCAAGACTGTGTTACACTGTGTGGTGGGGGTGACCGCCCTCAAGACTCTGTTACACTGTGTGGTGGGGGTGACAGTCCTCAAGACTTTGATACACTGTGTGGTGGGGGTGACAGCCCTCAAGACTCTGTTACACTGTGTGGTGGGGGTGACAGCCCTCTAGACTTTGATACACTGTGTGGTGGGGGTGACAGCCCTCAAGACTTTGATGCACTGTGTGGTGTGGGTGACAGTCCTCAAGACTTTGATACACTGTGTGGTGGGGGTGACAGCCCTCTAGACTTTGATACATTGTGTGGTGGGGGTGACAGCCCTCTAGACTTTGATACACTGTGTGGTGGGGGTGACAGCCCTCAAGACTATGTTACACTGTGTGGTGGGGGTGACAGCCTCAAGACTTTGATACACTGTGTGGTGGGGGAGACAGCCCTCAAGACTCTGATACACTGTGTGGTGGGGATGACAGTCCTCAAGACTTTGATACATTGTTGGTGGGGGTGACAGCCCTCTAGACTTTGATACTTGTGTGGTGGGGTGACAGCCCTCAAGACTCTGATACACTGTGTGGTGCGGGTGACAGCCCTCAAGACTTTGATACACTGTGTGGTGGGGTGACAGCCCTCAAGACTTTGATACACTGTGTGGTGGGGGTGACAGCCCTCAAGAATTTGATAAACTGTGTGGTGGGGTGAAAGCCCTCAAGACTTTGATACACTGTGTGGTGGAGGTGACAGCCCTCAAGTCTCTGTTACACTCTGTGGTGGGGGTGACAGCCCTCTAGACTTTCATACACTGTGTGGTGGGGGTGACAGCCCTCAAGACTTTGATGCACTGTGTGGTGTGGGTGACAGTCCTCAAGACATTGATACATTGTATGGTGGAGGTGACAGCCCTCATTACTCCTGATGCACTGTGTGGTGGGGGTGACAGCGCTCAAGAATCTGTTACACTGTGTGGTGGGGGTGAGAGCCCTCAAGACTGTGTTACACTGTGTGGTGGGGGTGATCGCCCTGAAGACTCTGTTACACAGTGTGGTGGGGCTGACAGCCCTCAAGACTTTGATACACTGTGTGGTGGAAGTGACCGCCCTCAAGACTTTGATACACTGTGTGGTGGGGGTGACAGCGCTCAAGAATGTGATACACCGTGTGGTCGGGATGAGAGCCCTCAAGACTTTGATACACTGTGTGGTGGGGGTGACAGTCCTCAAGACTTTGATACACTGTGTGGTGGAGGTGACAGCCCTCAAGACTCTGTTACACTATGTGGTCGGGGTGACAGCCCTCTAGACTTTGATACACTGTGTGGTGGGGGTGACAGCCCTCAAGACTTTGATGCACTGTGTGGTGTGGATGACAGTCCTCAAGACTTTGATACATAGTATGGTGGGGTTGAGAGCCCTCTAGACTTTGATACACTTTGTGGTGGGGGTGACAGCCCTCAAGACTATGTTAAACTGCTTGGTGGGGGTGACAGCCCTCTAGACTTTGATACACTGTGTGGTGGGGGTGACAGCCCTCAAGACTCTGATACACTGTGTGGTGGGGATGACAGTCCTCAAGACTTTGATACATTGCTTGGTGGGGGTGACAGCCCTCTAGACTTTGATACATTGTGTGGTGGGGTGACAACCCTCAAGACTCTGATACACTGTGTGGTGGGGTGACAGCCCTCAAGACTTTGATACACTGTGTGGTGGAGGTGACAGCCCTCAAGACTCTGTTACACTGTGTGGTGGGGGTGACAGCCCTCAAGACTTTGATACACTGTGTGGTGGGGTGACAGCCCTCAAGACTTTGATACACTGTGTGGTGGAGGTGACAGCCCTCACGTCTCTGTTACACTCTGTGGTGAGGGTGACAGCCCTCTAGACTTTCATACACTGTGTGGTGGGGGTGACAGCCCTCAAGACTTTGATGCACTGTGTGGTGTGGGTGACAGTCCTCAAGACATTGATACATTGTATGGTGGGGGTGACAGCCCTCATTACTCTGATGCACTGTGTGGTGGGGGTGACAGCGCTCAAGAATCTGTTACACTGTGTGGTGGGGGTGAGAGCCCTCAAGACTGTGTTACACTGTGTGGTGGGGGTGACGCCCTAAAGTCTGTTACACAGTGTGGTGGGGCTGACAGCCCTCAAGACTTTGATACACTGTGTGGTGGGGGTGACAGCGCTCAAGACTATGATACACTGTGTGGTGGGGTGACAGCCCTCAAGATTTGATACACTGTGTGGTGGGGGTGACAGCCCTCAAGACTTTGATGCACTGTGTAGTGTGGGTGACAGTACTCAAGACTTTGATACACTGTCTGGTGGGGGTGACAGCCCTCTAGACTTTGATACATAGTATGGTGGGGTTGAGAGCCCTCATTACTCATGATGCATTGTGTGGTGGGGGTGACAGCGCTCAAGAATCTGATACACTGTGTGGTGGGGGTGACAGCCCTCAAGACTGTGTTACACTGTGTGGTGGGGTGACAGCCCTCAAGACTCTGTTACACAGTGTGGTGGGGTGACAGCCCTCAAGACTTTGATACACTGTGTGGTGGAAGTGACAGCCGTCAAGACTTTAATACATTGTGTGGTGGGGGTGACAGCCCTCAAGACTCTGACACATTGTGTGGTGGGGTGACAGCCCTCAAGACTTTGATACATTGTGTGGTGGGGGTGACAGCCCTATAGAATTTGATACACTGTGTGGTGGGGCTGACAGCCCTCAAGACTCTGATACCTTGTGTGGTGGGGGTAAAAGCCCTCAAGACTTTGATACACTGTGTGGTGAGGGTGACAGTCCTCAAGACTTTGAAACACTGTGTGGTGGGGGTGACAGCCCTCACGACTCTGATACACTGTGAGGTGGGGGTGACAGCCCTCACGACTGTGGTACACTGTGTGGTGGGGGTGACAGCCCTCTAGACTTTGATACATAGTATGGTGGGGTTGAGAGCCCTCTAGACTTTGATACACTTTGTGGTAGGGGTGAAAGCCCTCAAGACTATGATACACTGTGTGGTGGGGAAGACAGTCCTCAAGACTTTGATACATTGTGTGGTGGGGTGACAGCCCTCTAGACTTTGATACACTGTGTGGTGGGGGTGACAGCCCTCAAGACTCTGATACACTGTGTGGTGGGGGTGACAGCCCTCAAGACTTTGATACACTGTGTGGTGGGGGTGACAGCCCTCTAGACTTTGATACACTGTGTGGTGGGGTGACAGCCCTCAAGACTCTGATACACTGTGTGGTGGGGGTGACAGCCCTCAAGACTTTGATACACTGTGTGGTGGGGTGACAGCCCTCAAGACTTTGATACACTGTGTGGTGTGGGTGACAGTCCTCAAGTCTTTGATACATTGTATGGTGGGGGTGACAGCCCTCATTACTCCTGATGCACTGTGTGGTGGGGGTGACAGCGCTCAAGAATCTGATACACTGTGTGGTGGGGGTGAGAGCCCTCAAGACTTTGTTACACTGTGTGGTGGGGTGACCGCCCTCAAGACTCTGTTACACAGTGTGTTGGGCTGACAGCCCTCAAGACTTTGATACACTGTGTGGTGGGGGTGACAGCCCTCAAGACTTTGATACACTGTGTGGTGGGGGTGACAGCCCTCAAGACTTTGATACACTGTGTGGTGGAGGTGACAGCCCTCAAGACTTTGATACACTGTGTGGTGGGGGTGACAGCCCTCAAGACTCTGATACACTGTGTGGTGGGGTGACAGCCCTCAAGACTTTGATACATTGTGTGGTGGGGGTGACAGCCCTATAGAATTTGATACACTGTGTGGTGGGGCTGTCAGCCCTCAAGATTCTGATACATTGTGTGGTTGGGGTGACAGCCCTCAAGATTTTGATACACTGTGTGGTGGGTGTGACAGTCCTCAAGACTTTGATACACTGTGTGGTGTAGGTGACAGCCCTCAAGACTTTGATACACTGTGTGGTGGGGGTGACAGCCCTCAAGACTCTGATACACTGTGTGGTGGGGTGACAGCCCTCAAGACTTTGATACACTGTGTGGTGGGGTGACAGCCCTCTAGACTTTGATACACTGTGTGGTGGGGGTGACAGCCCTCAAGACTCTGATACACTGTGTGGTGGGGATGACAGTCCTCAAGACCTTGATACATTGTATGGTGGGGGTGACAGCCCTCATTACTCCTGATACATTGTGTGGTGGGGGTGACAGCGCTCAAGAATCTGATACACTGTGTGGTGGGGGTGAGAGCCCTCAAGACTGTGTTACACTGTGTGGTGGGGGTGACCGCCCTCAAGACTCTGTTACACAGTGTGGTG
Source organism: Homarus gammarus (assembly GCA_958450375.1). NCBI lineage: Eukaryota > Metazoa > Arthropoda > Malacostraca > Decapoda > Nephropidae > Homarus > Homarus gammarus. Next base: position 673,554 of record CAUDMG010000541.1, on the reverse strand, counting down.
GGTCTGACAGCCCTCAAGACGTTGATACACTGTGTGGTGGATGTGACAGCCGTCAAGACTTTGATACACTGTGTGGTGGGGGTGACAGCCCTCAAGACTTTGAAACACTGTGTGGTGGAAGTGACAGCCGTCAAGACTTTGATACACTGTGTGGTGGGGGTGACAGCCCTCAAGACTCTGACACATTGTGTGGTGGGGTGACAGCCCTCAAGACTTTGATACATTGTGTGGTGGGGGTGACATCCCTATAGAATTTGATACACTGTGTGGTGGGGCTAGCAACCCTCAAGACTCTGATACATTGTGTGGTGGGGGTAAAAGCCCTCAAGACTTTGATACACTGTGTGGCGAGGGTGACAGTCCTCAAGACTTTGATGCACTGTGTGGTGGAAGTGACAGCACTCAAGACTTTGATACACTGTGTGGTGGGGGTGACAGCGCTCAAGACTCTGATACATTGTGTGGTGGGGATGACAGTCCTCAAGAATTTGATACATAGTATGGTGGGGTTGAGAGCCCTCTAGACTTTGATACACTTTGTGGTGGGGGTGACAGCCCTCAAGACTCTGATACACTGTGTGGTGGGGATGACAGTCCTCAAGACTTTGATACATTGCTTGGTGGGGGTGACAACCCTCTAGACTTTGATACTTTGTGTGTTGGGGTGAACAACCCTCAAGACTCTGATATACTGTGTGGAGCGGGTGACAGCCCTCAAGACTTTGATACACTTTGTGGTGGAGGTGATAGCCCTCAAGATTCTGTTACACTGTGTGGTGGGGGTGAGAGCCCTCAAGACTGTGTTACACTGTGTGGTGGGGGTGATCGCCCTGAAGACTCTGTTACACAGTGTGGTGGGGCTGACAGCCCTCAAGACTTTGATACACAATGTGGTGGAAGTGACCGCCCTCAAGACTTTGATACATTGTGTGTTGGGGGTGACAGCGCTGAAGAATGTGATACACCGTGTGGTCGGGATGAGAGCCCTCAAGACTTTGATACACTGTGTGATGGAGGTGACAGCCCTCAAGACTCTGTTACACTATGTGGTGGGGGTGACAGCCCTCTAGAATTTGATACACTGTGTGGTGGGGGTGACAGCCCTCAAGACTTTGATGCACTGTGTAGTGTGGGTGACAGTCCTCAAGACTTTGATACACTGTGTGGTGGGGGTGACAGCCCTCTAGACTTTGATACATAGTATGGTGGGGTTGAGATCCCTCTAGCCTTTGATACACTTTGTGGTGGGGGTGACAGCCCTCAAGACTATGTTAAACTGCTTGGTGGGGGTGACAGCAATCTAGACTTTGATACTCTGTGTGGTGGGGGAGACAGCCCTCAAGACTCTGATACACTGTGTGGTGGGGATGACAGTCCTCAAGACTTTGATACATTGCTTGGTGGGGGTGACAACCCTCTAGACTTTGATACTTTGTGTGTTGGGGTGAACAACCCTCAAGACTCTGATATACTGTGTGGAGCGGGTGACAGTCCTCGAGAATTTGATACATAGTTTGGTGGGGTTGAGAGCCCTCTAGACTTTGATACACTTTGTGGTGGGGGTGACAGCCCTCAAGACTCTGATACACTGTGTGGTGGGGATGACAGTCCTCAAGACTTTGATACATTGCTGTGGTGGGGGTGACAGCCCTCTAGACTTTGATACTTTGTGTGTTGGGGTGAACAACCCTCAAGACTCTGATATACTGTGTGGAGCGGGTGACAGCCCTCAAGACTTTGATACACTTTGTGGTGGAGGTGATAGCCCTCAAGACTCTGTTACACTGTGTGGTGGGGGTGAGAGCCCTCAAGACTGTGTTACACTGTGTGGTGGGGGTGATCGCCCTGAAGACTCTGTTACACAGTGTGGTGGCGCTTACAGCCCTCAAGACTCTGTTACACTGTGTGGTGGGGGTGAGAGCCCTCAAGACTGTGTTACACTGTGTGGTGGGGGTGATCGCCCTGAAGACTCTGTTACACTGTGTGGTGGGGGTGACAGTCCTCAAGACTTTGATACACTGTGTGATGGAGGTGACAGCCCTCAAGACTCTGTTACACTATGTGGTGGGGGTGACAGCCCTCTAGACTTTGATACACTGTGTGGTGGGGGTGACAGCCCTCAAGACTTTGATGCACTGTGTAGTGTGGGTGACAGTCCTCAAGACTTTGATACACTGTCTGGTGGGGGTAACAGCCCTCTAGACTTTGATACATAGTATGGTGGGGTTGAGATCCCTCTAGCCTTTGATACACTTTGTGGTGGGGGTGACAGCCCTCAAGACTATGTTAAACTGCTTGGTGGGGGTGACAGCCATCTAGAATTTGATACTCTGTGTGGTGGGGGAGACAGCCCTCAAGACTCTGATACACTGTGTGGTGGGGATGACAGTCCTCAAGACTTTGATACATTGCTTGGTGGGGGTGACAACCCTCTAGACTTTGATACTTTGTGTGGTGTGGTGACACCCTCAAGACTCTGATACACTGTGTGGTGGGGTGACAGCCCTCAAGACTTTGATACACTGTGTGGTGGGGTGACAGCCCTCAAGACTCTGTTACACTGTGTGGTGGGGGTGACAGCCCTCAAGAATTTGATAAACTGTGTGGTGGGGTGAAAGCCCTCAAGACTTTGATACACTGTGTGGTGGAGGTGACAGCCCTCACGTCTCTGTTACACTCTGTGGTGGGGGTGACAGCCCTCTAGACTTTCATACACTGTGTGGTGGGGGTGGCAGCCTTCAAGACTTTGATGCACTCTGTGGTGTGGGTGACAGTCCTCAAGACATTGATACATTGTATGGTGGAGGTGACAGCCCTCATTACTCCTGATGCACTGTGTGGTGGGGGTGACAGCGCTCAAGAATCAGTTACACTGTGTGGTGGGGGTGAGAGCCCTCAAGACTGTGTTACACTGTGTGGTGGGGGTGATCGCCCTGAAGACTCTGTTACACAGTGTGGTGGGGCTGACAGCCCTCAAGACTTTGATACACTGTGTGGTGGAAGTGACCGCCCTCTAGACTTTGATACACTGTGTGGTGGGGGTGACAGCGCTCAAGAATGTGATACACCGTGTGGTCGGGATGAGAGCCCTCAAGACTTTGATACACTGTGTGGTGGGGGTGACAGTCCTCAAGACTTTGATACACTGTGTGGTGGAGGTGACAGCCCTCAAGACTCTGTTACACATGTGGTCGGGGTGACAGCCCTCTAGACTTTGGTACACTGTGTGGTGGGGGTGACAGCCCTCAAGACTTTGATGCACTGTGTAGTGTGGGTGACAGTCCTCAAGACTTTGATACATAGTATGGTGGGGTTGAGAGCCCTCTAGACTTTGATACACTTTGTGGTGGGGGTGACAGCCCTCAAGACTATGTTAAAATGCTTGGTGGGGGTGACAGCCCTCTAGACTTTGATACATTGTGTGGTGGGGGTGACAGCCCTCAAGACTCTGATACACTGTGTGGTGGGGAAGACAGTCCTCAAGACTTTGATGCATAGTATGGTGGGGGTGAGAGCCCTCTAGACTTTGATACACTGTGTGGTGGGGTGACAGCCCTCAAGACTCTGATACACTGTGTGTTGGGGATGACAGTCCTCAAGACTTTGATACATTGCGTGGTGGGGGTGACAACCCTCTAGACTTTGATACATTGTGTGGTGGGGTGAACAACCCTCAAGACTCTGATACACTGTGTGGTGGGGGTGACAGCCCTCAAGACTTTGATACACTGTGTGGTGGAGGTGACAGCCCTCAAGTCTCTGTTACACTCTGTGGTGGGGGTGACAGCCCTCTAGACTTTCATACACTGTGTGGTGGGGGTGACAGCCCTCAAGACTTTGATGCACTGTGTGGTGTGGGTGACAGTCCTCAAGACATTGATACATTGTATGGTGGGGGTGACAGCCCTCATTACTCCTGATGCACTGTGTGGTGGGGGTGACAGCGCTCAAGAATCTGATACACTGTGTGGTGGGGGTGACCGCCCTCAAGACTCTGTTACACAGTGTGGTGGGGCTGACAGCCCTCAAGACTTTGATACACTGTGTGGTGGAGGTGACAGCCCTCAAGACTTTGATACACTGTGTGGTGGGGGTGACAGCCCTCAAGACTCTGATACACTGTGTGGTGGGGGTGACAGCCCTCAAGACTTTGATACACTGTGTGGTGTGGGTGACAGCCCTCAAGACTTTGATACACTGTGTGGTGGGGGTGACAGCCCTCAAGACTCTGATACATTGTGTGGTGGGGTGACAGCCCTCAAGACTTTGATACACTGTGTGGTGGGGTGACAGCCCTCAAGACTTTGATACACTGTGTGGTGGGGTGACAGCCCTCAAGACTTTGATACACTGTGTGGTGGGGGTGACAGCCCTCAAGACTTTGATACACTGTGTGGTGGGGTGACAGCCCTCAAGACTTGATACACTCTGTGGTGTAGGTGACAGCCCTCACTTTGATACACTGTGTGGTGGGGGTGACAGCCCTCAAGACTTTGATACACTGTGTGGTGGGGTGACAGCCCTCAAGACTTTGATACACTGTGTGGTGGGGTGACAGCCCTCAAGACTTTGATACACTGTGTGGTGGGGGTGACAGCCCTCAAGACTTTGATACACTGTGTGGTGGGGTGACAGCCCTCAAGACTTTGATACACTGTGTGGTGGGGTGACAGCCCTCAAGACTCTGATACATTGTGTGGTGCAGGTGACAGCCTCAAGACTTTGATACACTGTGTGGTGGGGTGACAGCCCTCACGACTTTGATACACTGTGTGGTGGGGGTGACAGCCCTCAAGACTCTGATACACTGTGTGGTGGGGTGACAGCTCTCAAGACTTTGATACACTGTGTGGTGGGGGTGACAGCCCTCAAGACTATGATACACTGTGTGGTGGGTGTGACAGCCCTCATGACTTTGATACACTGTGTGGTGGGGTGACTGCTCTCAAGACTTGATACACTCTGTGGTGGGGGTGACAGCCCTCACGACTCTGATACACTGTGTGGTGGGGTGACAGCCCTCAAGACTTTGATACACTGTGTGGTGGGGGTGACAGCCCTCAAGACTTTGATACACTGTGTGGTGTGGGTGACAGTCCTCAAGACTTGATACACTGTGTGGTGGGGTGACAGCCCTCAGACTCTGATACACTGTGTGGTGGGGTGACAGCCCTCAAGACTCTGATACACTGTGTGGTGGGGTGACAACCCTCAAGACTCTGATACATTGTGTGGTGGGGTGACAGCCCTCAAGACTTTGATACACTGTGTGGTGGGGTGACAGCCCTCAAGACTTTGATACACTGTGTGGTGGGGGTGACAGCCCTCAAGACTCTGATACACTGTGTGGTGGGGGTGACAGCCCTCAAGACTTTGATACACTGTGTGGTGGGGTGACAGCCCTCAAGACTTTGATACACTGTGTGGTGGGGGTGACAGCCCTCTAGACTTGATACACTGTGTGGTGGGGTGACAGCCCTCAAGACTTTGATACACTGTGTGGTGGGGGTGACAGCCTCAAGACTTTGATACACTGTGTGGTGGGGGTGACAGCCCTCACGAATTTGATACACTGTGTGGTGGGGGTGACAGCCCTCACGACTCTGATACACTGTGTGGAAGGGGTGACAGCTCTCAAGACTTTGATACACTCTGTGGTGGAGGTGACAGCCCTCTAGAATTTGATACACTGTGTGGTGGGGTGACAGCCCTCAAGACTCTGATACATTGTGTGGTGGGGTGACAGCCTCAAGACTTTGATACACTGTGTGGTGGGGGTGACAGCCCTCAAGACTTTGATACACTGTGTGGTGGGGGTGACAGCCCTCAAGACTCTGATACACTGTGTGGTGGGGGTGACAGCCCTCAAGACTTTGATACACTGTGTGGTGGGGTGACAGCCCTCAAGACTTTGATACACTGTGTGGTGGGGGTGACAGCCCTCACGACTATGATACCTTGTGTGGTGGGGGTGACAGCCCTCTAGACTTTGATACACTGTGTGGTGGGGGTGACAGCCCTCAAGACTTTGATGCACTGTGTGGTGTGGGTGACAGTCCTCAAGACTTTGATACACTGTGTGGTGGGGTGACAGCCCTCATCACTCCTGATGCACTGTGTGGTGGGGGTGACAGCCCTCAAGAATCTGATACACTGTGTGGTGGGGGTGACAGCCCTCAAGACTGTGTACACTGTGTGGTGGGGGTGACCGCCCTCAAGACTCTGTTACACAGTGTGGTGGGGCTGACAGCCCTCAAGACTTTGATACACTGTGTGGTGGAGTGACAGCCGTCAAGACTTTGATACACTGTGTGGTGGGGGTGACAGCGCTCAAGAATCTGATACACTGTGTGGTGTGGGTGACAGCCCTCAAGACTTTGATACACTGTGTGGTGGGGGTGACAGCCCTCAAGACTTTGATACACTGTGTGGTGGGGTGACAGCCCTCAAGACTCTGATACACTGTGTGGTGGGGTGACAGCCCTCAAGACTTTGATACACTGTGTGGTGGGGGTGACAGCCCTCAAGACTTTGATACACTGTGTGGTGGGGTGACAGTCCTCAAGACTTTGATACACTGTGTGGTGGGGTGACAGCTCTCAAGACTTTGATACACTGTGTGGTGGGGGTGACAGCCCTCAAGACTCTGATACACTGTGTGGTGGGGTGACAGCCCTCAAGACTTTGATACACTGTGTGGTGGGGTGACAGCCCTCAAGACTCTGATACACTGTGTGGTGGGGGTGACAGCCCTCAAGACTTTGATACACTGTGTGGTGGGGGTGACAGCCCTCAAGACTTTGATGCACTGTGTGGTGTGGGTGACAGTCCTCAAGACTTGATACACTGTGTGGTGGGGGTGACAGCCCTCATCACTCCTGATGCACTGTGTGGTGGGGGTGACAGCCCTCAAGACTCTGATACACTGTGTGGTGGGGGTGACAGCCCTCAAGACTCTGTTACACTGTGTGGTGGGGTGACAGCCCTCAAGACTTTGATACACTGTGTGGTGGGGTGACAGCCCTCAAGACTTTGATACACTGTGTGGTGGGGGTGACAGCCCTCAAGACTCTGTTACACTGTGTGGTGGGGGTGACAGCCCTCAAGACTTTGATGCACTGTGTGGTGTGGGTGACAGTCCTCAAGACTTTGATACACTGTGTGGTGGGGGTGACAGCCCTCTAGAATTTGATACACTGTGTGGTGGGGGTGACAGCCCTCAAGACTTTGATACACTGTGTGGTTGGGGTGACAGCCCTCAAGACTATGTTACACTGTGTGGTGGGGTGACAGCCCTCTAGACTTTGATACACTGTGTGGTGGGGGTGACAGCCCTCAAGACTCTGATACACTGTGTGGTGGGGTGACAGCCCTCAAGACTTTGATACACTGTGTGGTGGGGTGACAGCCCTCTAGACTTTGATACACTGTGTGGTGGGGGTGACAGCCCTCAAGACTCTGATACACTGTGTGGTGGGGTGACAGCCCTCAAGACTTTGATACACTGTGTGGTGGGGGTGACAGCCCTCAAGACTTTGATACACTGTGTGGTGGGGTGACAGCCCTCAAGACTCTGTTACACTGTGTGGTGGGGGTGACAGCCCTCAAGACTTTGATACACTGTGTGGTGGGGTGACAGCCCTCAAGACTTTGATACACTGTGTGGTGGAGGTGACAGCCCTCAAGACTCTGTTACACTGTGTGGTGGGGGTGACAGCCCTCTAGACTTTCATACACTGTGTGGTGGGGGTGACAGCCCTCAAGACTTTGATGCACTGTGTGGTGTGGGTGACAGTCCTCAAGTCTTTGATACACTGTATGGTGGGGGTGACAGCCCTCATTACTCCTGATGCACTGTGTGGTGGGGGTGACAGCCCTCAAGAATCTGATACACTGTGTGGTGGGGGTGACAGCCCTCAAGACTTTGATACACTGTGTGGTGGGGGTGACAGCCCTCAAGACTCTGTTACACTGTGTGGTGGGGCTGACAGCCCTCAAGACTTTGATACACTGTGTGGTGGAGGTGACAGCCCTCAAGACTTTGATACACTGTGTGGTGGGGGTGACAGCGCTCAAGACTCTGATACACTGTGTGGTGGGGTGACAGCCCTCAAGACTTTGATACACTGTGTGGTGGGGGTGACAGCCCTCAAGACTTTGATACACTGTGTGGTGGGGTGACAGCCCTCAAGACTCTGATACACTGTGTGGTGGGGTGACAGCCCTCAAGACTTTGATACACTGTGTGGTGGGGGTGACAGCCCTCAAGACTTTGATACACTGTGTGGTGGGGTGACAGCCTCAAGACTTTGATACACTGTGTGGTGGGGTGACAGCCCTCTAGACTTTGATACACTGTGTGGTGGGGGTGACAGCCCTCAAGACTCTGATACATTGTGTGGTGGGGGTGACAGCCCTCAAGACTTTGATACACTGTGTGGTGGGGGTGACAGCCCTCAAGACTCTGATACACTGTGTGGTGGGGGTGACAGTCCTCAAGACTTTGATACACTGTGTGGTGGGGTGACAGCCCTCTAGACTTTGATACACTGTGTGGTGGGGGTGACAGCCCTCAAGACTCTGATACACTGTGTGGTGGGGTGACAGTCCTCAAGACTTTGATACACTGTGTGGTGGGGGTGACAGCTCTCAAGACTTTGATACACTGTGTGGTGGGGGTGACAGCCCTCACGACTCTGATACACTGTGTGGTGGGGTGACAGCTCTCAAGACTTTGATACACTGTGTGGTGGGGTGACAGCCCTCAAGACTCTGATACATTGTGTGGTGGGGTGACAGCCCTCTAGACTTTGATACACTGTGTGGTGGGGGTGACAGCCCTCAAGACTTTGATACACTGTGTGGTGGGGTGACAGCCTCAAGACTTTGATACACTGTGTGGTGGGGGTGACAGCCCTCAAGACTCTGATACACTGTGTGGTGGGGGTGACAGCCCTCAAGACTCTGATACACTGTGTGGTGGGGTGACAGCCCTCAAGACTTTGATACACTGTGTGGTGGGGTGACAGCCCTCAAGACTCTGATACATTGTGTGGTGGGGTGACAGCCCTCAAGACTTTGATACACTGTGTGGTGGGGGTGACAGCCCTCAAGACTTTGATACACTGTGTGGTGGGGGTGACAGCCCTCAAGACTTTGATACACTGTGTGGTGGGGTGACAGCCCTCAAGACTTTGATACACTGTGTGGTGGGGGTGACAGCCCTCAAGACTTTGATACACTGTGTGGTGGGGTGACAGCCCTCAAGACTTTGATACACTGTGTGGTGGGGGTGACAGCCCTCAAGACTCTGTTACACTGTGTGGTGGGGTGACAGCCCTCAAGACTTTGATACACTGTGTGGTGGGGGTGACAGCCCTCAAGACTTTGATACACTGTGTGGTGGGGGTGACAGCCTCAAGACTCTGATACACTGTGTGGTGGGGTGACAGCCCTCAAGACTTTGATACACTGTGTGGTGGGGGTGACAGCCCTCAAGACTTTGATACACTGTGTGGTGGGGTGACAGCCCTCAAGACTTTGATACATTGTGTGGTGGGGTGACAACCCTCAAGACTCTGATACACTGTGTGGTGGGGTGACAGCCCTCAAGACTTTGATACACTGTGTGGTGGAGGTGACAGCCCTCAAGACTCTGTTACACTGTGTGGTGGGGGTGACAGCCCTCAAGAATTTGATACACTGTGTGGTGGGGTGACAGCCCTCAAGACTTTGATACACTGTGTGGTGGAGGTGACAGCCCTCAAGTCTCTGTTACACTCTGTGGTGGGGGTGACAGCCCTCTAGACTTTGATACACTGTGTGGTGGGGGTGACAGCCCTCAAGACTTTGATGCACTGTGTGGTGAGGGTGACAGCCCTCAAGACATTGATATATTGTATGGTGGGGGTGACAGCCCTCATTACTCCTGATGCACTGTGTGGTGGGGGTGACAGCGCTCAAGAATCTGATACACTGTGTGGTGGGGTTGACAGCTCTCAAGACTGTGTTACACTGTGTTATGGGGGTGATCGCCCTCAAGACTCTGTTACAGTGTGGTGGGGCTGACAGCCTTCAAGATTTGATACACTGTGTGGTGGAAGTGACAGCCCTCAAGACTTTGATACACTGTGTGGTGGGGGTGACAGCGCTCAAGACTCTGATACATTGTGTGGTGCGGGTGACAGCCCTCAAGACTTTGATACACTGTGTGGTGGGGTGACAGCCCTCAAGACTCTGATACACTGTGTGGTGGGGTGACAGCCCTCAAGAATTTGATACACTGTGTGGTGGGGGTGACAGCCCTCAAGACTTTGATACACTGTGTGGTGGAGGTGACAGCCCTCAAGTCTCTGTTACACTCTGTGGTGGGGGTGACAGCCCTCTAGACTTTGATACACTGTGTGGTGGGGTTGACAGCCCTCAAGACTCTGATACATTGTGTGGTGGGGGTGACAGCCCTCAAGACTTTGATACACTGTGTGGTGGGGGTGACAGTCCTCAAGACTTGGATACACTGTGTGGTGGGGGTGACAGTCCTCAAGACTCTGATTCACTGTGTGGTGGGGGTGACAGCCGTCTTGACTTTGATACACTGTGTGGTGGGGGTGACAGCCCTCAAGAATTTGATACACTGTGTGGTGGGGGTGACAGTCCTCAAGACTTTGATACACTGTGTGGTGGGGTGACAGCCCCCAAGACTCTGTTACACTGTGTGGTGGGGGTGACAGCCCTCAAGGGTCTGTTGCACTGTGTGGTGGGGTGACAGCCCTCTAGACTTTGATACATTGTGTGGTGGGTGTGACAGCCCTCAAGAGTTTGATACACTTTGTGGTGGGGATGACAGCCCTCTAGAATATGATACACTGTGTGGTGGGGGTGAGAGTCCTCAAGACTTTTATACATTGTGTGGTGGAGGTGACAACCCTCAAGACTCTAATACACTGTGTGGTGGGGGTGAGAGCCCTCAAGATTCTCATACACTGTGTGGTGGGGTTACATCCCTCAAGACTCTCTTACACTGTGTGGTGGGGTGAAAGCCCTCAAGACTTTGATACACTGTGTGGTGGAGGTGACAGCCCTCACGTCTCTGTGACACTCTGTGGTGGGGGTGACAGCCCTCTAGACTTTCATACACTGTGTGGTGGGGGTGGCAGCCCTCAAGACTTTGATGCACTCTGTGGTGTGGGTGACAGTCCTCAAGACATTGATACATTGTATGGTGGAGGTGACAGCCCTCATTACTCCTTATGCACTGTGTGGTGGGGGTGACAGCGCTCAAGAATCAGTTACACTGTGTGGTGGGGGTGAGAGCCCTCAAGACTGTGTTGCATTGTGTGGTGGGGGTGATCGCCCTGAAGACTCTGTTACACAGTGTGGTGGGGCTGACAGCCCTCAAGACTTTGATACACTGTGTGGTGGAAGTGACCGCCCTCTAGACTTTGATACACTGTGTGGTGGGGGTGACAGCCCTCAAGACTCTGATACACTGTGTGGTGGGGGTGACAGCCCTCAAGACTTTGATACACTGTGTGGTGGGGGTGACAGCCCTCAAGACTTTGATGCACTGTGTAGTGTGGGTGACAGTCCTCAAGACTTTGATACATAGTATGGTGGGGTTGAGAGCCCTCTAGACTTTGATACACTGTGTGGTGGGGGTGACAGCCCTCAAGACTATGTTAAAATGCTTGGTGGGGGTGACAGCCCTCTAGACTTTGATACATTGTGTGGTGGGGGTGACAGCCCTCAAGACTCTGATACACGGTGTGGTAGGGAAGACAGTCCTCAAGACTTTGATGCATAGTATAGTGGGGTTGAGAGCCCTCTAGACTTTGATACACTTTGTGGTGGGGGTGAGAGCCCTGAAGACTCTGATACACTGTTTGTTGGGGAAGACAGTCCTCAAGACTTTGATACATTGCGTGGTGGGGGTGACAACCCTCTAGACGTTGATACATTGTGTGGTGGGGTGAACAACCCTCAAGACTCTGATACACTATGTGGTGGGGGTGACACCCCTCAAGACTTTGATACACTGTGTGGTGGAGGTGACAGCCCTCAAGTCTCTGTTACACTCTGTGGTGGGGGTGACAGCCCTCTAGACTTTCATACACTGTGTGGTGGGGGTGACAGCCCTCAAGACTTTGATGCACTGTGTGGTGTGGGTGACAGTCCTCAAGACATTGATACATTGTATTGTGGTAGTGACATCCCTCATTACTCCTGTTGCACTGTGTGGTGGGGGTGACAGCGCTCAAGAATCTGATACACTGTGTGGTGGGGGTGAGAGCCCTCAAGACTGTGTTACACTGTGTGGTGGGGGTGACCGCCTTCAAGACTCTGTTACGCAGTGTGGTGGGTCTGACAGCCCTCAAGACTTTGATACACTGTGTGGTGGAAGTGACAGCCGTCAAGACTTTGATACACTGTGTGGTGAGGGTGACAGCCCTCAAGACTTTGATACACTGTGTGGTGGGGGTGACAGCCCTCAAGACTCGGTTACACTGTGTGGTGGGGGTGACAGCCCTCAAGACTTTGATGCACTGTATAGTGTGGGTGACAGTCCTCAAGACTTTGATACACTGTCTGGTGGGGGTGACAGCCCTCTAGAACTTGATACATAGTATGGTGGGGTTGAGAGCCCTCTAGACTTTGATACACTTTGTGGTTGTGGGTGACAGCACTCAAGACTATGTTAAACTGCTTGGTGGGGGTGACAGCCCTCTAGACTTTGATACATTGAGTGGTGGGGGTGACAGCCCTCAAGACTCTGATACACTGTGTGGTGGGGATGACAGTCCTCAAGACTTTGATACATAGTATGGTGGGGTTGAGAGCCCTCTAGACTTTGATACACTTTGTGGTGGGGGTGACAGCCCTCAAGACTCTGATACACTGTGTGGTGGGGATGACAGTCCTCAAGACTTTGATACATTGCGTGGTGGGGGTGACAACCCTCTAGACTTTGATACATTGTGTGGTGGGGTGAACAACCCTCAAGACTCTGATACACTGTGTGGTGCGGGTGACAGCCCTCAAGACTTTGATAGACTGTGTGGCGGAGGTGACAGCCCTCAAGACTCTGTTACACTGTGTGGTGGGGGTGACACCCCTCAAGAATTTGATAAACTGTGTGGTGGGGTGAAAGCCCTCAAGACTTTGTTACACTGTGTGGTGGAGGTGACAGCCCTCAAGTCTCTGTTACACTCTGTGGTGGGGGTGACAGCCTTCTAGACTTTCATACACTGTGTGGTGGGGGTGACAGCCCTCAAGACTTTGATGCAATGTGTGGTGAGGGTGACAGTCCTCAAGACATTAATATATTGTATGGTGGGGGTGACAGCCCTCATTACTCCTGATGCACTGTGTGGTGGGGGTGACAGCGCTCAAGAATCTGATACACTGTGTGGTGGGGTTGACAGCCCTCAAGACTGTGTTACACTGTGTTATGGGGGTGATCGCCCTCAAGACTCTGTTACACAGTGTGGTGGGGCTGACAGCCTTCAAGACTTTGATACACTGTGTGGTGGAAGTGACAGCCCTCAAGACTTTGATACACTGTGTGGTGGGGGTGACAGCGCTCAAGACTCTGATACATTGTGTGGTGCGGGTGACAGCCCTCAAGACTTTGATACACTGTGTGATGGAGGTGACAGGCCTCAAGACTCTGTTACACTGTGTGGTGGGGTTGACACCCTTCAAGAATTTGATACACAGTGTGGTGGGGTGAAAGCCCTCAAGACTTTGATACACTCTGTGGCGAAGGTGACAGCCCTCAAGTCTCTGTTGCACTCTGTGGTGGGGGTGACAGCCCTCTAGGCTTTGATACACTGTGTGGTGGGGTGACAGCCCTCAAGACTCTGATACATTGTGTGGTGGGGGTGACAGCCCTCAAGACTTTGATACACTGTGTGGTGCGGGTGACAGTCCTCAAGACTTTGATACACTGTGTGGTGGGGTGACAGTCCTCAAGACTTTGATACACTGTGTGGTGGGGTGACAGCCCTCAAGACTCTGTTACACTGTGTGGTGGGGGTGACAGCCCTCAAGACTCTGTTACACTGTGTGGTGGGGTGACAGCCCTCAAGACTTTGATACATTGTGTGGTGGGGGTGACAGCCCTCAAGACTTTGATACACTGTGTGGTGGGGTGACAGCCCTCAAGACTATGATACACTGTGTGGTGGGGGTGACAGTCCTCAAGACTTTGATACACTGTGTGGTGGGGGTGACAGCCCTCAAGACTCTGATACACTGTGTGGTGGGGGTGACAGCCCTCAAGATTCTCATACACTGTGTGGTGGGGTGACAGCCCTCAAGACTCTCTTACACTGTGTGGTGGGGGCAACAGCCCTCTAGACTTTGATACATTGTGTGGTGGGGGTGACAGACCTCTAGACTCTGATACACTGTGTGGTGGGGGTGACAGCCCTCAAGACTCTGATACACTGTGTGGTGTGGGTGACAGCCCTCAAGACTTTGATACACTGTGTGGTGGGGGTGACAGCCCTCAAGACTTTGATACATTGTGTGGTGGGGGTGACAGCCCTCTAGACTTTGATACACTGTGTGGTGGGGGTGACAGCCCTCAAGACTTTGATACACTGTGTGGTGGGAGTGACAGTTCACAAGACTTTGATACACTGTGTGGTGGGGGTGACAGCCCTCAAGAGTCTGATACACTCTCTGGTGGGAGTGACAGCACTCAAGACTTTGATACACTGTGTGGTGGGTGTGACACCCCTCAAGACTCTGATACACTATTTGCTGCGGGTGACGGCCCTCTAGACTTTGATAAAATGTGCGGTGGAGGACAAAGCGCTCAACTCTCTGTTACACTGTGTGGTGTGGGTGACATCCCTTAAAACTCTGTTACTCTGTGTGCTGGGGGTGAAAGCCCACTAGATTTTGATACACCGTGTGGTGTGACAGCCCTCAAGGCTCTGATACACTGTGTGTTGGGGGTGACAGCCCTCAAGACTCTGATAAAATGTGTGGTTTTGGTGACAGCCCTCAAGATTTCGATACACAGTGTGGTAGGGGTCACAGGCCTCAAGATTTTGATACACTGTGCGGTGGGGGTGATAGCCCTCAAGAATGTGATACATTGTGTGGTAGAGATGACAGCCCTCAAGACTTTGACACACTGTGTGGTGGGGTGACAGCCCTCAAGACTTTGATACAGTGTGTGGTGGGGATGACAGCCCTCAAGATTTTGATACACAGTGTGGTGGGGGCCACGTTCCTCAAGACTTTGATACACTGTGTGGTGGGGGTGACAGCCCTATAGACTCTGTTACACTGTGTGGTGGGGTGACAGCCCTTAAGACTTTGATTCATAGTGTTGTGGGGGTGATAGCCCACAAGACTCTGATACACTGTGTGGTGGAGGTGACAGCCCTCAAGACTCTGTTACACTATGTGGTGGGGGTGACAACCCTCTAGACTTTGAATCACTGTGTGGTGGGGGTGACACCCCTCAAGACTTTGATGCACTGTGTAGTGTGGGTGACAGTCCTCAAGACTTTGATACACTGTCTGGTGGGGGTGACAGCCCTCTAGACTTTGATGCATAGTATGGTGGGGTTGAGAGCCCTCTACACTTTGATACACTTTGTGGTTGGGGTGACAGCCCTCAAGACTATGTTAAACTGCTTGATGGGGGTGACAGCCCTGTGGTGCGGGTGACAGCCCTCAAGACTTTGATACACTGTGTGGTGGAGGTGACAGCCCTCAAGACTCTGTTACTCTGTGTGGTAGGGGTGACAACCCTCTAGACTTTGATTCAGTGTGTGGTGGGGGTGACAGCCCTCAAGACTTTGATACATAGTATGGTGGGGTTGAGAGCCCTCTTGACTTTGATACACTTTGTGGTTGGGGTGACAGCCCTCAAGACTATGTTAAACTGCTTGGTGGGGGTGACAGCCCTCTAGACTTTGATACATTGAGTGGTGGGGATGACAGCCCTCAAGACTCTGATTCACTGTGTGGTGGGGATGACAGTCCTCAAGACTTTGATACATAGTATGGTGGGGTTGAGAGCCCTCTAGACTTTGATACACTTTGTGGTGGGGGTGACAGCCCTCAAGACTCTGATACACTGTGTGGTGGGGATGACAGTCCTCAAGACTTTGATACATTGCGTGGTGGGGGTGACAACCCTCTAGACTTTGATACATTGTGTGGTGGGGTGAACAACCCTCAAGACTCTGATAGACTGTGTGGTGGAGGTGACAGCCCTCAAGACTCTGTTACACTGTGTGGTGGGCGTGACACCCCTCAAGAATTTGATAAACTGTGTGGTGGGGTGAAAGCCCTCAAGACTTTGTTACACTGTGTGGTGGAGGTGACAGCCCTCAAGTCTCTGTTACACTCTGTGGTGGGGGTGACAGCCTTCTAGACTTTCATACACTGTGTGGTGGGGGTGACAGCCCTCAAGACTTTGATGCAATGTGTGGTGTGGGTGACAGTCCTCAAGACATTGATTTATTGTATGGTGGGGGTGACAGCCCTCATTACTCCTGATGCACTGTGTGGTGGGGGTGACAGCGCTCAAGAATCTGATACACTGTGTGGTGGGGGTGACAGCCCTCAAGACTGTGTTACACTGTGTGGTGGGGGTGACCGCCCTCAAGACTCTGTTACACAGTGTGGTGGGGCTGACAGCCCTCAAGACTTTGATACACTGTGTGGTGGAAGTGACAGCACTCAAGACTTTGATACACTGTGTGGTGGGGGTGACAGCGCTCAAGACTCTGATACATTGTGTGGTGCGGGTGACAGCCCTCAAGACTTTGATACACTGTGTGGTGGAGGTGACAGGCCTCAAGACTGTTACACTGTGTGGTGGGGTGACAGCCCTCAAGAATTTGATACACTGTGTGGTGGGGTGACAGCCCTCAAGACTTTGATACACTGTGTGGTGGAGGTGACAGCCCTCTAGACTTTGATACACTGTGTGGTGGGGGTGACAGTCCTCAAGACATTGATACATTGTATGGTGGAGGTGACAGCCCTCATTACTCCTGATGCATTGTGTGGTGGGGGTGACAGCGCTCAAGGCTCTGTTACACTGTGTGGTGGGGGTGAGAGCCCTCAAGACTGTTTTACACTGTGTGGTGGGGGTGATCGCCCTGAAGACTCTGTTACACAGTGTGGTGGGGCTGACAGCCCTCAAGACTTTGATACACTGTGTGGTGGAAGTGACAGCCCTCAAGACTTTGATACACTGTGTGGTGGGGGTGACAGCGCTCAAGAATCTGATACACTGTGTGGTGTGGGTGAGAGCCCTCAAGACTTTGATACACTGTGTGGTGGGGGTGACAGTCCTCAAGACTTTGATACACTGTGTGGTGGGGGTGACAGCCCTCAAGACTCTGTTACACTGTGTGGTGGGGGTGACAGCCCTCTAGACTTTGATACACTGTGTGGTGGGGGTGACAGCCCTCAAGACTTTGATGCACTGTGTGGTGGGGTGACAGCCCTCAAGACTCTGATACACTGTGTGGTGGGGGTGACAGCCCTCAAGACTTTGATACACTGTGTGGTGGGGTGACAGCCCTCAAGACTTTGATACACTGTGTGGTGGGGGTGACAGCCCTCACGACTCTGTTACACTGTGTGGTGGGGGTGACAGCCCTCAAGACTTTGATACATTGTGTGGTGGGGTGACAACCCTCAAGACTCTGATACACTGTGTGGTGCGGGTGACAGCCCTCAAGACTTTGATACACTGTGTGGTGGAGGTGACAGCCCTCAAGACTCTGTTGCACTGTGTGGTGGGGGTGACAGCCCTCAAGAATTTGATACACTGTGTGGTGGGGTGAAAGCCCTCAAGACTTTGATACACTGTGTGGTGGAGGTGACAGCCCTCACGTCTCTGTTACACTCTGTGGTGGGGGTGACAGCCCTCTAGACTTTGATACACTGTGTGGTGGGGGTGACAGCCCTCAAGACTTTGATGCACTGTGTAGTGTGGGTGACAGTCCTCAAGACTTTGATACACTGTGTGCTGGGGTGACAGCCCTCTAGACTTTGATACATAGTATGGTGGGGTTGAGAGCCCTCTAGACTTTGATACACTTTGTGGTGGGGGTGACAGCCCTCAAGACTATGTTAAACTGCTTGGTGGGGATGACAGCCATCTAGACTTTGATACTCTGTGTGGTGGGGGTGACAGCCCTCAAGACTCTGATACACTGTGTGGTGGGGATGACAGTCCTCAAGACTTTGATGCATTGTGTGGTGGGGGTGACAGCCCTCTAGACTTTGATACATTGTGTGGTGGGGTGACAACCCTCAAGACTCTGATACACTGTGTGGTGGGGTGACAGCCCTCAAGACTTTGATACACTGTGTGGTGGAGGTGACAGCCCTCAAGACTCTGTTACAATGTGTGGTGGGGGTGACAGCCCTCAAGACTTTGATACACTGTGTGGTGGGGTGACAGCCCTCAAGACTTTGATACACTGTGTGGTGGAGGTGACAGCCCTCACGACTCTGTTACACTCTGTGGTGAGGGTGACAGCCCTCTAGACTTTCATACACTGTGTGGTGGGGGTGACAGCCCTCAAGACTTTGATGCACTCTGTGCTGTGGGTGACAGCCCTCAAGACGATGTTAAAATGCTTGGTGGGGGTGACAGCCCTCTACACTTTGATACATTGTGTGGTGGGGGTGACAGCCCTCAAGACTTTGATACACTGTGTGGTGGGTGTGACAGTCCTCAAGACTTTGATACACTGTGTGGTGGGGTGACAGCTCTCAAGACTTTGATACACTGTGTGGTGGGGGTGACAGCCCTCACGACTCTGATACACTGTGTGGTGGGGTGACAGCCCTCAAGACTTTGATACATTGTGGTGGGGGTGACAGCCCTCTAGACTTTGATACATGTGTGGTGGGGTGACAGCCCTCAAGAATCTGATACACTGTGTGGTGGGGTGACAGCCCTCAAGACTTTGATACACTGTGTGGTGGAGGTGACAGCCCTCAAGACTCTGATACACTGTGTGGTGGGGTGACAGCCCTCAAGACTTTGATACACTGTGTGGTGGGGGTGACAGCCCTCAAGACTTTGATACACTGTGTGGTGGGGGTGACAGCCCTCAAGACTTTGATACACTGTGTGGTGGGGGTGACAGCCCTCTAGACTTTGATACATAGTATGGTGGGGTTGAGAGCCCTCTAGACTTGGATACACTTTGTGGTTGGGGTGACAGCCCTCAAGACTATGTTAAACTGCTTGGTGGGGGTGACAGCCCTCTAGACTTTGATACATTGTGTGGTGGGGGTGACAGCCCTCAAGACTATGTTAACACTGTGTGGTGGGGGTGACAGCCCTCTAGACTTTGATACATTGTGTGGTGGGGGTGACAGCCCTCAAGACTCTGATACACTGTGTGGTGGGGAAGACAGTCCTCAAGACTTTGATGCATAGTATAGTGGGGTTGAGAGCCCTCTAGACTTTGATACACTTTGTGGTGGGGGTGACAGCCCTCAAGACTCTGATACACTGTGTGGTGGGGATGACAGTCCTCAAGACTTTGATACATTGCGTGGTGGGGGTGACAACCCTCTAGACTTTTATACATTGTGTGGTGGGGTGAACAACCCTCAAGACTCTGATACACTGTGTGGTGGGGGTGACACCCCTCAAGACGTTGATACACTGTGTGGTGGAGGTGACAGCCCTCAAGTCTCTGTTACACTCTGTGGTGGGGGTGACAACACTCTAGACTTTCATACACTGTGTGGTGGGGGTGACAGCCCTCAAGACTTTGATGCACTGTGTGGTGTGGGTGACAGTCCTCAAGACATTGATACATTGTATGGTGGGGGTGACAGCCCTCATTACTCCTGTTGCACTGTGTGGTGGGGGTGACAGCGCTCAAGAATCTGTTACACTGTGTGGTGGGGGTGACCGCCTTCAAGACTCTGTTACACAGTGTGGTGGGTCTGACAGCCCTCAAGACTTTGATACACTGTGTGGTGGAAGTGACAGCCGTCAAGACTTTGATACACTGTGTGGTGGGGGTGACAGCCCTCAAGACTTTGATACACTGTGTGGTGGGGTTGACAGCCCTCAAGACTCTAATACATTGTGTGGTGGGGGTGATAGTCCTCAAGACTTGGATACACTGTGTGGTGGGGGTGACAGTCCTCAAGACTCTGATTCACTGTGTGGTGGGGGTGACAGCCGTCTTGACTTTGATACACTGTGTGGTGGGGGTGACAGTCCTCAATAATTTGTTACACTGTGTGGTGGGGGTGACAATCCTCAAGACTTTGATACACCGTGTGGTGGGGTTGACAGCCCCCAAGACTCTGTTACACTGTGTGGTGGGGGTGACAGCCCTCAAGGGTCTGTTACACTGTGTGGTGGGGTGACAGCCCTCTAGACTTTGATACATTGTGTGGTGGGTGTGACAGCCCTCAAGAGTTTGATACACTTTGTGGTGGGGATGACAGCCCTCTAGAATATGATACACTGTGTGGTGGGGGTGAGAGTCCTCAAGACATTTATACATTGTGTGGTGGAGGTGACAACCCTCAAGACTCTAATACACTGTGTGGTGGGGGTGAGAGCCCTCAAGATTCTCATACACTGTGTGGTGGGGTTACAGCCCTCAAGACTTTCTTACACTGTGTGGTGGGGTGAAAGCCCTCAAGACTTTGATACACAGTGTGGTGGAGGTTTCAGCCCTCACGTCTCTGTTACACTCTGTGGTGGGGGTGACAGCCCTCTAGACTTTCATACACTGTGTGGTGGGGGTGGCAGCCCTCAAGACTTTGATGCACTCTGTGGTGTGGGTGACAGTCCTCAAGACATTGATACATTGTATGGTGGAGGTGACAGCCCTCATTACTCCTGATGCACTGTGTGGTGGGGGTGACAGCGCTCAAGAATCAGTTACACTGTGTGGTGGGGGTGAGAGCCCTCAAGACTGTGTTGCATTGTGTGGTGGGGGTGATCGCCCTGAAGACTCTGTTACACAGTGTGGTGGGGCTGACAGCCCTCAAGACTTTGATACACTGTGTGGTGGAAGTGACAGCCCTCAAGACTTTGATACACTGTGTGGTGGGGGTGACAGCCCTCAAGACTTTGATACACTGTGTGGTGGGGTGACAGCCCTCAAGACTTTGATACACTGTGTGGTGGGGGTGACAGCCCTCAAGACTTTGATACACTGTGTGGTGGGGGTGACAGCCCTCAAGACTCTGATACCTTGTGTGGTGGGGGTGACAGCCCTCAAGACTTTGATACACTGTGTGGTGGGGTGACAGCCCTCAAGACTTTGATACACTGTGTGGTGGGGGTGACAGCCCTCACGACTCTGATACACTGTGTGGTGGGGGTGACAGCCCTCAAGACTTTGATACACTGTGTGGTGGGGGTGACAGCCCTCAAGACTTTGATACATGTGTGGTGGGGGTGACAGCCCTCTAGACTTTGATACACTGTGTGGTGGGGGTGACAGCCCTCAAGACTATGTTAAAATGTGTGGTGGGGGTGACAGCCCTCTAGACTTTGATACATTGTGTGGTGGGGGTGACAGCCCTCAAGACTTTGATACACTGTGTGGTGGGGTGACAGTCCTCAAGACTTTGATACACTGTGTGGTGGGGGTGACAGCCCTCAAGACTTTGATACACTGTGTGGTGGGGGTGACAGCCCTCAAGACTCTGATACACTGTGTGGTGGGGTGACAGTCCTCAAGACTTTGATACACTGCGTGGTGGGGGTGACAGCCCTCTAGACTTTGATACATTGTGTGGTGGGGTGACAACCCTCAAGACTCTGATACACTGTGTGGTGGGGTGACAGCCCTCAAGACTTTGATACACTGTGTGGTGGAGGTGACAGCCCTCAAGACTCTGTTACACTGTGTGGTGGGGGTGACAGCCCTCTAGACTTTGATACACTGTGTGGTGGGGGTGACAGCCCTCAAGACTTTGATGCACTGTGTAGTGTGGGTGACAGTCCTCAAGACTTTGATACACTGTCTGGTGGGGGTGACAGCCCTCTAGACTTTGATACATAGTATGGTGGGGTGAGAGCCCTCTAGACTTTGATGCACTTTGTGGTGGGGTGACAGCCCTCAAGACTATGTTACACTGCTTGGTGGGGGTGACAGCCCTCTAGACTTTGATACATTGTGTGGTGGGGGTGACAGCCCTCAAGACTCTGATACACTGTGTGGTGGGGATGACAGTCCTCAAGACTTTGATACACTGTGTGGTGGGGTGAGAGCCCTCTAGATTTTGATACACTTTGTGGTGGGGGTGAAAGCCCTCAAGACTTTGATACACTGTGTGGTGGGGATGACAGCCCTCAAGACTTTGGTACATTGCGTGGTGGGGGTGACAACTCTCTAGACTTGGATACATTGTGTGGTGGGGTGAACAACCCTCAAGACTCTGATACACTGTGTGGTGCGGGTGACAGCCCTCAAGACTTTGATACACTGTGTGGTGGAGGTGACAGCCCTCAAGACTCTGATACACTGTGTGGTGGGGGTGACACCCCTCAAGAATTTGATAAACTGTGTGGTGGGGTGACAGCCCTCAAGACTTTGATACACTGTGTGGTGGAGGTGACAGCCCTCAAGTCTCTGTTACACTCTGTGGTGGGGGTGACAGCCTTCTAGACTTTCATACACTGTGTGGTGGGGGTGACAGCCCTCAAGACTTTGATGCACTGTGTGGTGTGGGTGACAGTCCTCAAGACATTGATACATTGTATGGTGGAGGTGACAGCCCTCATTACTCCTGATGCACTGTGTGGTGGGGGTGACAGCGCTCAAGAATCAGTTACACTGTGTGGTGGGGGTGAGAGCCCTCAAGACTGTGTTACACTGTGTGGTGGGGGTGATCGCCCTGAAGACTCTGTTACACAGTGTGGTGGGGCTGACAGCCCTCAAGACTTTGATACACTGTGTGGTGGAGGTGACAGCCCTCAAGACTTTGATACACTGTGTGGTGGGGGTGACAGCGCTCAAGAATCTGATACACTGTGTGGTGTGGGTGAGAGCCCTCAAGACTTTGATACACTGTGTGGTGGGGTGACAGTCCTCAAGACTTTGATACACTGTGTGGTGGGGTGACAGCCCTCAAGACTCTGTTACACTGTGTGGTGGGGGTGACAGCCCTCTAGACTTTGATACACTGTGTGGTGGGGGTGACAGCCCTCAAGACTTTGATACACTGTGTGGTGTGGGTGACAGTCCTCAAGACTTTGATACACTGTGTGGTGGGGTTGACAGCCCTCTAGACTTTGATACACTGTGTGGTGGGGGTGACAGCCCTCAAGACTATGTTACAATGTGTGGTGGGGGTGACAGCCCTCTAGACTTTGATACATTGTGTGGTGGGGGTGACAGCCCTCAAGACTCTGATACACTGTGTGGTGGGGAAGACAGTCCTCAAGACTTTGATGCATAGTATGGTGGGGTGAGAGCCCTCTAGACTTTGATACACTTTGTGGTGGGGGTGACAGCCCTCAAGACTCTGATACACTGTGTGGTGGGGATGACAGTCCTCAAGACTTTGATACACTGCGTGGTGGGGGTGACAGCCCTGTAGACTTTGATACATTGTGTGGTGGGGTGACAGCCCTCAAGACTTTGATACACTGTGTGGTGGGGGTGACAGCCCTCAAGACTTTGATACACTGTGTGGTGGAGGTGACAGCCCTCAAGTCTCTGTTACACTCTGTGGTGGGGGTGACAGCCCTCTAGACTTTCATACACTGTGTGGTGGGGGTGACAGCCCTCAAGACTTTGATGCACTGTGTGGTGTGGGTGACAGTCCTCAAGACATTGATACATTGTATGGTGGGGGTGACAGCCCTCATACTCTGATGCACTGTGTGGTGGGGGTGACAGCGCTCAAGAATCTGATACACTGTGTGGTGGGGGTGAGAGCCCTCAAGACTGTGTTACACTGTGTGGTGGGGGTGACCGCCCTCAAGACTCTGTTACACAGTGTGGTGGGTCTGACAGCCCTCAAGACTTTGATACACTGTGTGGTGGAGGTGACAGCCCTCAAGACTTTGATACACTGTGTGGTGGGGGTGACAGCCCTCAAGACTTTGATACACTGTGTGGTGGGGGTGACAGCCCTCAAGACTTTGATGCACTGTGTGGTGGGGGTGACAGTCCTCAAGACTTTGATACACTGTGTGGTGGGGGTGACAGCCCTCTAGACTTTGATACATTGTGTGGTGGGGTGACAGCCCTCTAGACTTTGATACACTGTGTGGTGGGGGTGACAGCACTCAAGACTATGTTAAACTGTGTGGTGGGGGTGACAGCCCTCAAGACTTTGATACATTGAGTGGTGGGGGTGACAGCCCTCAAGACTCTGATACACTGTGTGGTGGGGGTGACAGTCCTCAAGACTTTGATACACTGTGTGGTGGGGTGAGAGCCCTCTAGACTTTGATACACTGTGTGGTGGGGGTGACAGCCCTCAAGACTCTGATACACTGTGTGGTGGGGGTGACAGCCCTCAAGACTTTGATACACTGTGTGGTGGGGGTGACAGCCCTCTAGACTTTGATACATTGTGTGGTGGGGTGACAACCCTCAAGACTCTGATACATTGTGTGGTGCAGGTGACAGCCCTCAAGACTTTGATACACTGTGTGGTGGGGTGACAGCCCTCAAGACTCTGATACACTGTGTGGTGGGGGTGACAGCCCTCAAGACTTTGATACACTGTGTGGTGGGGTGACAGCCCTCAAGACTCTGTACACTGTGTGGTGGGGTGACAGCCCATAAGACTTTGATACACTGTGTGGTGGGGGTGACAGCCCTCAAGACTTTGATACACTGTGTGGTGGGGTGACAGCCCTCAAGACTTTGATACACTGTGTGGTGGGGGTGACAGCCCTCAAGACTTTGATACACTGTGTGGTGGGGTGACAGCCCTCAAGACTCTGATACACTGTGTGGTGGGGTGACAGCTCTCAAGACTTTGATACACTGTGTGGTGGGGTGACAGCCCTCAAGAATTTGATACACTGTGTGGTGGGGTGACAGCCCTCAAGACTTTGATACACTGTGTGGTGGGGTGACAGCCCTCAAGACTTTGATACACTGTGTGGTGGGGTGACAGCCCTCAAGACTTTGATACACTGTGTGGTGGGGGTGACAGCCCTCAAGACTTTGATACACTGTGTGGTGGGGTGACAGCCCTCAAGACTTTGATACACTGTGTGGTGGGGTGACAGCCCTCAAGACTTTGATACACTGTGTGGTGGGGTGACAGCCCTCAAGACTTTGATACACTGTGTGGTGGGGGTGACAGCCCTCAAGATTCTGATACATTGTGTGGTTGGGGTGACAGCCCTCAAGACTTTGATACACTGTGTGGTGGGGGTGACAGTCCTCAAGACTTTGATACACTGTGTGGTGGGGTGACAGCTCTCAAGACTTTGATACACTGTGTGGTGGGGTGACAGCCCTCAAGACTTTGATACACTGTGTGGTGGGGTGACAGCCCTCAAGACTTTGATACACTGTGTGGTGGGGTGACAGCCCTCAAGACTCTGATACACTGTGTGGTGGGGGTGACAGCCCTCAAGACTTTGATACACTGTGTGGTGGGGTGACAGCCCTCAAGACTTTGATACACTGTGTGGTGGGGTGACAGCCCTCAAGACTCTGTTACACTGTGTGGTGGGGTGACAGCCCTCAAGACTTTGATACACTGTGTGGTGGGGTGACAGCCCTCAAGACTCTGATACACTGTGTGGTGGGGGTGACAGCCCTCAAGACTTTGATACACTGTGTGGTGGGGTGACAGCCCTCAAGACTCTGATACACTGTGTGGTGGGGGTGACAGCCCTCAAGAATTTGATACACTGTGTGGTGGGGTGACAGCCCTCAAGACTTTGATACACTGTGTGGTGGAGGTGACAGCCCTCACGACTCTGTTACACTCTGTGGTGGGGGTGACAGCCCTCTAGACTTTGATACACTGTGTGGTGGGGGTGACAGCCCTCAAGACTTTGATGCACTGTGTGGTGGGGGTGACAGTCCTCAAGACTTTGATACACTGTGTGGTGGGGGTGACAGCCCTCACGACTTTGATACATTGTGTGGTGGGGTGACAGCCCTCAAGACTTTGATACACTGTGTGGTGGGGGTGACAGCCCTCAAGACTATGTTACACTGTATGGTGGGGTGACAGCCCTCTAGACTTTGATACACTGTGTGGTGGGGGTGACAGCCCTCAAGACTCTGATACACTGTGTGGTGGGGTGACAGTCCTCAAGACTTTGATACACTGTGTGGTGGGGGTGACAGCCCTCTAGACTTTGATACATTGTGTGGTGGGGTGACAGCCCTCAAGACTCTGATACACTGTGTGGTGGGGTGACAGCCCTCAAGACTTTGATACACTGTGTGGTGGGGTGACAGCCCTCAAGACTCTGATACACTGTGTGGTGGGGGTGACAGCCCTCAAGACTTTGATACACTGTGTGGTGGGGTGACAGCCCTCAAGACTTTGATACACTGTGTGGTGGAGGTGACAGCCCTCAAGACTCTGTTACACTGTGTGGTGGGGTGACAGCCCTCTAGACTTTGATACACTGTGTGGTGGGGGTGACAGCCCTCAAGACTTTGATGCACTGTGTGGTGGGGTGACAGCCCTCAAGACTGTGAACATGTTGGTGCGGGTGACAGGCCTCAACACTTTGATACATTGTGTGGTGGGGGTGACAGCCCTCAAGACTTTGATACACTGTGTGGTGGGGATGACAGTCCTCAAGACTTTGATACATTGTGTGGTGGGGTGAGAGCCCTCAAGACTTTGATACACTGTGTGGTGGGGGTGACAGCCCTCAAGACTCTGATACACTGTGTGGTGGGGTGACAGCCCTCAAGACTTTGATACATTGTGTGGTGGGGGTGACAGCCCTCTAGACTTTGATACATTGTGTGGTGGGGTGACAACCCTCAAGACTCTGATGCACTGTGTGGTGCGGGACAGCCCTCAAGACTTTGATACACTGTGTGGTGGAGGTGACAGCCCTCAGCACTCTGTTACTCTGTGTGGTTGGGGTGACAACCCTCTAGACTTTGATACACTGTGTGGTGGGGGTGACAGCCCTCAAGACTTTGATGCACTGTGTAGTGTGGGTGACAGTCCTCAAGACTTTGATACACTGTGTGCTGGGGTGACAGCCCTCTAGACTTTGATACATAGTATGGTGGGGTTGAGAGCCCTCTAGACTTTGATACACTTTGTGGTTGGGGTGACAGCCCTCAAGACTATGTTAAACTGCTTGGTGGGGTGTGACTGCCCTCTAGACTTTGATACATTGAGTGGTGGGGGTGATAGCCCTCAAGACTATGTTAAAATGCTTGGTGGGGGTGACAGCCCTCTAGACTTTGATACATTGTGTGGTGGGGGTGACAGCCCTCAAGACTCTGATACACTGTGTGGTGGGGAAGACAGTCCTCAAGACTTTGATGCATAGTATAGTGGGGTTGAGAGCCCTCTAGACTTTGATACACTTTGTGGTGGGGGTGACAGCCCTCAAGACTCTGATACACTGTGTCGTGGGGATGACAGTCCTCAAGACTTTGATACATTGCGTGGTGGGGGTGACAACCCTCTAGACTTTGATACATTGTGTGGTGGGGTGAACAACCCTCAAGACTCTGATACACTGTGTGGTGGGGGTGACACCCCTCAAGACGTTGATACACTGTGTGGTGGAGGTGACAGCCGTCAAGTCTCTGTTACACTCTGTGGTGGGGGTGACAACACTCTAGACTTTCATACACTGTGTAGTGGGGGTGACAGCCCTCAAGACTTTGATGCACTGTGTGGTGTGGGTGACAGTCCTCAAGACATTGATACATTGTATGGTGGGGGTGACAGCCCTCATTACTCCTGTTGCACTGTGTGGTGGGGGTGACAGCGCTCAAGAATCTGTTACACTGTGTGGTGGGGGTGACCGCCTTCAAGACTCTGTTACACAGTGTGGTGGGTCTGACAGCCCTCAAGACTTTGATACACTGTGTGGTGGAAGTGACAGCCGTCAAGACTTTGATACACTGTGTGGTGGGGGTGACAGCCCTCAAGACTTTGATACACTGTGTGGTGGGGTGACAGCCCTCAAGACTCTGATACACTGTGTGGTGGGGGTGACAGCCCTCAAGACTTTGATACACTGTGTGGTGGGGGTGACAGTCCTCAAGACTTTGATACACTGTGTGGTGGGGGTGACAGCCCTCAAGACTCTGATACACTGTGTGGTGGGGGTGACAGCCCTCAAGACTTTGATACACTGTGTGGTGGGGGTGACAGTCCTCAAGACTTTGTTACACTGTGTGGTGGGGGTGACAGTCCTCAAGACTTTGATACACTGTGTGGTGGGGTGACAGCCCTCAAGACTCTGATACACTGTGTGGTGGGGGTGACAGCCCTCAAGACTCTGTTACACTGTGTGGTGGGGGTGACAGCCCTGTAGACTTTGATACATTGTGTGGTGGGGGTGACAGCCCTCAAGACTTTGATACACTGTGTGGTGGGGGTGACAGCCCTCTAGACTATGATACACTGTGTGGTGGGGTGACAGCCCTCAAGACTTTGATACATTGTGTGGTGGGGTGACAACCCTCAAGACTCTGATACACTGTGTGGTGCGGGTGACAGCCCTCAAGACTTTGATACACTGTGTGGTGGGGTGACAGCCCTCAAGACTTTGATACACTGTGTGGTGGGGTGAAAGCCCTCAAGACTTTGATACACTGTGTGGTGGAGGTGACAGCCCTCACGTCTCTGTTACACTCTGTGGTGGGGGTGACAGCCCTCTAGACTTTCATACACTGTGTGGTGGGGGTGACAGCCCTCAAGACTTTGATGCACTGTGTGGTGTGGGTGACAGTCCTCAAGACATTGATACATTGTATGGTGGAGGTGACAGCCCTCATTACTCCTGATGCACTGTGTGGTGGGGGTGACAGCGCTCAAGAATCTGTTACACTGTGTGGTGGGGGTGAGAGCCCTCAAGACTGTGTTGCATTGTGTGGTGGGGGTGAACGCCCTGAAGACTCTGTTACACAGTGTGGTGGGGCTGACAGCCCTCAAGACTTTGATACACTGTGTGGTGGAGGTGACAGCCCTCTAGACTTTGATACACTGTGTGGTGGGGGTGACAGCGCTCAAGAATGTGATACACCGTGTGGTTGGGATGAGAGCCCTCAAGACTTTGATACACTGTGTGGTGGGGGTGACAGTCCTCTAGACTTTGATACACTGTGTGGTGGAGGTGACAGCCCTCAAGACTCTGATACACTGTGTGTTGGGGATGACAGTCCTCAAGACTTTGATACATTGCGTGGTGGGGGTGACAACCCTCTAGACTTTTATACATTGTGTGGTGGGGTGAACAACCCTCAAGACTCTGATACACTGTGTGGTGGGGGTGACACCCCTCAAGACATTGATACACTGTGTGGTGGAGGTGACAGCCCTCAAGTCTCTATTGTACTCTGTGGTGGAGGTGACAGCCCTCTAGACTTTCATACACTGTGTGGTGGGGGTGACAGCCCTCAAGACTTTGATGCACTGTGTGGTGTGGGTGACAGTCCTGAAGACATTGATACATTGTATGGTGGGGGTGACAGCCCTCATTACTCCTGATGCATTGTGTGGTGGGGGTGACAGCGCTCAAGAATCTGATACACTGTGAGGTGGGGGTGAGAGCCCTCAAGACTGTGTTACACTGTGTGGTGGGGGTGACCGCCCTCAAGACTCTGTTACACAGTGTGGTGGGTCTGACAGCCCTCAAGACTTTGATACACTGTGTGGTGGAAGTGACAGCCGTCAAGACTTTGATACACTGTGTGGTGGGGGTGACAGCCCTCAAGACTTTGATACACTGTGTGGTGGGGTGACAGCCCTCAAGACTTTGATACATTGTGTGGTGGGGGTGACAGCCCTATAGAATTTGATACACTGTGTGGTGGGGCTGACAGCCCTCAAGACTCTGATACCTTGTGTGGTGGGGGTAAAAGCCCTCAAGACTTTGATACACTCTGTGGCGAGGGTGACAGTCCTCAAGACTTTGAAACACAGTGTGGTGGGGGTGACAGCCCTCACGACTCTGATACACTGTGAGGTGGGGGTGACAGCCCACACGACTGTGGTACACTGTGTGGTGGGGGTGACAGCCCTCTAGACTTTGATACATAGTATGGTGGGGTTGAGAGCCCTCTAGACTTTGATACACTTTGTGGTGGGGGTGACAGCCCTCAAGACTATGTTAAAATGCTTGGTGGGGGTGACAGCCCTCTAGACTTTGATACATTGTGTGGTGGGGGTGACAGCCCTCAAGACTTTTATACACTGTGTGGTGGGGATGACAGTCCTCAAGACTTTGATACATAGTATGGTGGGGTTGAGAGCCCTCTAGACTTTGATACACTTTGTGGTGGGGGTGACAGCCCTCAAGACTCTGATACACTGTGTCGTGGGGATGACAGTCCTCAAGACTTTGATACATTGCGTGGTGGGGGTGACAACCCTCTAGACTTTGATACATTGTGTGGTGGGGTGAACAACCCTCAAGACTCGGATGCACTGTGTGGTGCGGGACAGCCCTCAAGACTTTGATACACTGTGTGGTGGAGGTGACAGCCCTCAGCACTCTGTTACTCTGTGTGGTGGGGGTGACAGCCCTCTAGACTTTGATACACTGTGTGGTGGGGGTGACAGCCCTCAAGACTTTGATGCACTGTGTGGTGTGGGTGACAGTCCTCAAGACTTTGATACACTGTGTGGTGGGGGTGACAGCCCTCTAGACTTTGATACATAGTATGGTGGGGTTGAGAGCCCTCTTGACTTTGATACACTTTGTGGTTGGGGTGACAGCCCTCAAGACTATGTTAAACTGCTTGGTGGGGTGTGACAGCCCTCTAGACTTTGATACACTGTGTGGTGGGGGTGACAGCCCTCAAGACTTTGATACACTGTGTGGTGGGGGTGACAGCCCTCAAGACTTTGATACCTTGTGTGGTGGGGGTGACAGCCCTCTAGACTTTGATACATTGTGTGGTGGGGTGACAACCCTCAAGACTCTGATACACTGTGTGGTGCGGGTGACAGCCCTCAAGACTTTGATACACTGTGTGGTGGAGGTGACAGCCCTCAAGACTCTGTTACACTGTGTGGTGGGGGTGACACCCCTCAAGAATTTGATAAACTGTGTGGTGGGGTGAAAGCCCTCAAGACTTTGATACACTGTGTGGTGGAGGTGACAGCCCTCAAGTCTCTGTTACACTCTGTGGTGGGGGTGACAGCCCTCTAGACTTTCATACACTGTGTGGTGGGGGTGACAGCCCTCAAGACTTTGATGCACTCTGTGGTGTGGGTGACAGTCCTCAAGACATTGATACATTGTATGGTGGAGGTGACAGCCCTCATTACTCCTGATGCACTGTGTGGTGGGGGTGACAGCGCTCAAGAATCAGTTACACTGTGTGGTGGGGGTGAGAGCCCTCAAGACTGTGTTACACTGTGTGGTGGGGGTGATCGCCCTGAAGACTCTGTTACACAGTGTGGTGGGGCTGACAGCCCTCAAGACTTTGATACACTGTGTGGTGGAAGTGACCGCCCTCTAGACTTTGATACACTGTGTGGTGGGGGTGACAGCGCTCAAGAATGTGATACACCGTGTGGTCGGGATGAGAGCCCTCAAGACTTTGATACACTGTGTGGTGGGGGTGACAGTCCTCAAGACTTTGATACACTGTGTGGTGGAGGTGACAGCCCTCAAGACTCTGTTACACAATGTGGTCGGGGTGACAGCCCTCTAGACTTTGGTACACTGTGTGGTGGGGGTGACAGCCCTCAAGACTTTGATGCACTGTGTAGTGTGGGTGACAGTCCTCAAGACTTTGATACATAGTATGGTGGGGTTGAGAGCCCTCTAGACTTTGATACACTTTGTGGTGGGGGTGACAGCCCTCAAGACTATGTTAAAATGCTTGGTGGGGGTGACAGCCCTCTAGACTTTGATACATTGTGTGGTGGGGGTGACAGCCCTCAAGACTCTGATACACTGTGTGGTGGGGAAGACAGTCCTCAAGACTTTGATGCATAGTATAGTGGGGTTGAGAGCCCTCTAGACTTTGATACACTTTGTGGTGGGGGTGACAGCCCTCAAGACTCTGATACACTGAGTGTTGGGGATGACAGTCCTCAAGACTTTGATACATTGCGTGGTGGGGGTGACAACCCTCTAGACTTTGATACATTGTGTGGTGGGGTGAACAACCCTCAAGACTCTGATACACTGTGTGGTGGGGGTGACACCCCTCAAGACTTTGATACACTGTGTGGTGGAGGTGACAGCCCTCAAGTCTCTGTTACACTCTGTGGTGGGGGTGACAGCCCTCTAGACTTTCATACACTGTGTGGTGGGGGTGACAGCCCACAAGACTTTGATGCACTGTGTGGTGTGGGTGACAGTCCTCAAGACATTGATACATTGTATGGTGGGGGTGACAGCCCTCATTACTCCTGTTGCACTGTGTGGTGGGGGTGACAGCGCTCAAGAATCTGATACACTGTGTGGTGGGGGTGAGAGCCCTCAAGACTGTGTTACACTGTGTGGTGGGGGTGACCGCCTTCAAGACTCTGTTACACAGTGCGGTGGGTCTGACAGCCCTCAAGACTTTGATACACTGTGTGGTGAGGGTGACAGCCCTCAAGACTTTGATGCACTGTGTGGTGGGGGTGACAGCCCTCAAGACTCGGTTACACTGTGTGGTGGGGGTGACAGCCCACAAGACTTTGATGCACTGTAATGTGTGGGTGACAGTCCTCTAGACTTTGATACACTGTCTGGTGGGGGTGACAGCCCTCTAGAACTTGATACATAGTATGGTGGGGTTGAGAGCCCTCTAGACTTTGATACACTTTGTGGTTGTGGGTGACAGCACTCAAGACTATGTTAAACTGCTTGGTGGGGGTGACAGCCCTCTAGACTTTGAAACATTGAGTGGTGGGGGTGACAGCCCTCAAGACTCTGATACACTGTATGGTGGGGATGACAGTCCTCAAGACTTTGATACAGAGTATGGTGGGATTGAGAGCTCTCTAGACTTTGATACACTTTGTGGTGGGGGTGACAGCCCTCGAGAATCTGATACACTGTGTGGTGGGGATGACAGTCCTCAAGACTTTGATACATTGCGTGGTGGGGGTGACAACCCTCTAGACTTTGATACATTGTGTGGTGGGGTGAACAACCCTCAAGACTCTGATACACTGTGTGGTGCGGGTGACAGCCCTCAAGACTTTGATAGACTGTGTGGCGGAGGTGACAGCCCTCAAGACTCTGTTACACTGTGTGGTGGGGGTGACACCCCTCAAGAATTTGATAAACTGTGTGGTGGGGTGAAAGCCCTCAAGACTTTGTTACACTGTGTGGTGGAGGTGACAGCCCTCAAGTCTCTGTTACACTCTGTGGTGGGGTGACAGCCTTCTAGACTTTCATACACTGTGTGGTGGGGGTGACAGCCCTCAAGACTTTGATGCACTGTGTGGTGTGGGTGACAGTCCTCAAGACATTGATACATTGTATGGTGGGGGTGACAGCCCTCATTCCTCCTGATGCACTGTGTGGTGGGTTGACAGCGCTCAAGAATCTGATACACTGTGTGGTGGGGTGAGAGCCCTCAAGACTGTGTTACACTGTGTGGTGGGGGTGACCGCCCTCAAGACTCTGTTACACAGTGTGGTGGGGCTGACAGCCTCAAGACTTTGATACACTGTGTGGTGGAAGTGACAGCCCTCAAGACTTTGATACACTGTGTGGTGGGGGTGACAGCGCTCAAGAATCTGATACACTGTGTGGTGTGGGTGACAGCCCTCAAGACTTTGATACACTGTGTGGTGGAGGTGACAGGCCTCAAGACTCTGTTACACTGTGTGGTGGGGTTGACACCCTTCAAGAATTTGATACACAGTGTGGTGGGGTGAAAGCCCTCAAGACTTTGATACACTGTGTGGCGAAGGTGACAGCCCTCAAGTCTCTGTTACACTCTGTGGTGGGGGTGACAGCCCTCTAGACTTTGATACACTGTGTGGTGGGGGTGACAGCCCTCAAGACTTTGATGCACTGTGTGGTGTGGTTGACCGTCCTCAAGACTTTGATACACTGTATGGTGAGGGTGACAGCCCTCATCACTCCTGATACACTGTGTGGTGGTGGTGACAGCCCTAAAGAATTTGATACACTGTGTGGTGGGGATGACAGCCCTCAAGACTTTGATACACTGTGTTGTGGGGGTGACATCCCTCAAGACTTTCATACACTGTGTGGTGAGGGTGACAGCCCTCAAGACTTTGATACATGTGTGGTGGGGGTGACAGCCCTCAAGACTCTGTTACACTGTGTGGTGGGGTGACAGCCCTCAAGACTCTGACACATTGTGTGGTGGGGTGACAGCCCTCAAGACTTTGATACATTGTGTGGTGGGGGTGACAGCCCTCTAGAATTTGATACACTGTGTGGTGGGGCTGACAGCCCTCAAGACTCTGATACCTTGTGTGGTGGGGGTGACAGCCCTCAAGACTTTGATACACTGTGTGGTGGGGTGACAGTCCTCAAGACTTTGAAACACTGTGTGGTGGGGGTGACAGCCCTCACGACTGTGGTACACTGTGTGGTGGGGGTGACCGCTCTCAAGACTCTGTTACACTGTGTGGTGGGGCTGACAGCCCTCAAGACTTTGATACACTGTATGGTATAGGTGACAGCCCTCAAGACTCTGTTACACTGTGTGGTGGGGGTGACAACCCTCAAGACATTGATACACTGTGGGTGGGGTGAAAGCCCTCAAGACTTTGATACACTGTGTGGGGGAGGTGACAGCCCTCAAGACTCTGTTACACTATGTGGTGGGGGTGACAGCCCTCTAGACTTTGATACACTGTGTGGTGGGGGTGACAGCCCTCAAGACTTTGATGCACTGTGTAGTGTGGGTGACAGTCCTCAAGACTTTGATACACTGTCTGGTGGGGTGACAGCCCTCTAGACTTTGATACATAGTATGGTGGGGTTGAGAGCCCTCTAGACTTTGATACACTTTGTGGTGGGGGTGACAGCCCTCAAGACTATGTTAAACTGTTTGGTGGGGGTGACAGCCCTCTAGACTTTGATACTCTGTGTGGTGGGGGAGACAGCCCTCATGACTCTGATACACTGTGTGGTGGGGATGACAGTCCTCAAGAATTTGATACATAGTATGGTGGGGTTGAGAGCCCTCTAGACTTTGATACACTTTGTGGTGGGGGTGACAGTCCTCAAGACTTTGATACATTGCTTGGGGGGGGTGACAACCCTCTAGACTTTGATACTTTGTGTGGTGGGGTGAACAACCCTCAAAACTCTGATACACTGTGTGGTGCGGGTGACAGCCCTCAAGACTTTGATACACTGTGTGGTGGAGGTGACAGCCCTCAAGACTCTGTTACACTGTGTGGTGGGGGTGACAGCCCTCAAGAATTTGATAAACTGTGTGGTGGGGTGAAATACCTCAAGACTTTGATACACTGTGTGGTGGAGGTGACAGCCCTCAAGTCTCTGTTACACTCTGTGGTGGGGGTGACAGCCCTCTAGACTTTCATGCACTGTGTGGTGTGGGTGACAGTCCTCAAATCATTGATACATTGTATGGTGGAGGTGACAGCCCTCATTACTCCTGATGCACTGTGTGGTGGGGGTGACATCGCTCAAGAATCTGTTACACTGTCTGGTGGGGGTGAGAGCCCTCAAGACTGTGTTACACTGTGTGGTGGGGGTGATCGCCCTGAAGACTTTGTTACACAGTGTGGTGGGGCTGAAAGCCCTAAAGACTTTGATACACTGTGTGGTGGAAGTGACCGCCCTCAAGACTTTGATACACTGTGTGGTGGGGGTGACAGCGCTCAAGAATGTGATACACCGTGTGGTCGGGATGAGAGCCCTCAAGACTTTGATACACTGTGTGGTGGGGGTGACAGTCCTCAAGACTTTGATACACTGTGTGGTGGAGGTGACAGCCCTCAAGACCCTGTTACACTATTTGGTGGGGGTGACAGCACTCTAGACTTTGATACACTGTGTGGTGGGGGTGACAGCCCTCAAGACTTTGATGCACTGTGTAGTGTGGGTGACAGTCCTCAAGACTTTGACACACTGTCTGGTGGGGGTAACAGCCCTCTAGTCTTTGATACATAGTATGGTGGGGTTGAGATCCCTCTAGACTTTGATACACTTTTTGGTGGGGGTGACAGCCCTCAAGACTATGTTAAACTGCTTGGTGGGGGTGACAGCCCTCTAGACTTTGATTCTCTGTGTGGTGGGGGAGACAGCCCTCAAGACTCTGATACACTGTGTGGTGGGGATGACAGTCCTCAAGAATTTGATACATTGCTTGGTGGGGGTGACAACCCTCTAGACTTTGATACTTTGTGTGGTGGGGTGAACAACCCTCAAGACTCTGTTACACTGTGTGGTGGGGGTGACAACCCTCAAGAATTTGATAAACTGTGTGGTGGGGTGAAAGCCCTCAAGACTTTGATACACTGTGTGGTGAAGGTGACAGCCCTCAAGTCTCTGTTACACTCTGTGGTGGGGGTGACAGCCTTCTAGACTTTCATACACTGTGTGGTAGGGGTGACAGCCCTCAAGACTTTGATGCACTGTGTGGTGTGGGTGACAGTCCTCAAGACATTGATGCATTGTATGGTGGAGGTGACAGCCCTCATTACTCCTGATGCACTGTGTGGTGGGGGTGACAGCGCTCAAGAATCTGTTACACTGTGTGGTGAGGGTGAGAGCCCTCAAGACTGTGTTACACTGTGTGGTGGGGGTGATCGCCCTGAAGACTCTGTTACACAGTGTGGTGGGGCTGACAGCCCTCAAGACTTTGATACACTGTGTGGTGGAAGTGACCGCCCTCAAGACTTTGATTCACTGTGTGGTGGGGGTGACAGCGCTCAAGAATGTGATACACCGTGTGGTCGGGATGAGAGCCCTCAAGACTTTGATACACTGTGTGGTGGGGGTGACAGTCCTCAAGACTTTGATACACTGTGTGGTGGAGGTGACAGCCCTCAAGACTCTGTTACACTATGTGGTGGGGGTGACAGCCCTCTAGACTTTGATGCACTGTGTAGTGTGGGTGACAGTCCTCAAGACTTTGATACACTGTCTGGTGGGGGTGACAGCCCTCTAGACTTTGATACATAGTATGGTGGGGTTGAGAGCCCTCTAGACTTTGATACACTTTGTGGTGGGGGTGACAGCCCTCAAGACTATGTTAAAATGCTTCGTGGGGGTGACAGCCTTCTAGACTTTGATACATTGTGTGGTGGGGGTGACAGCCCTCAAGACTCTGATACACTGTGTGGTGGGGAAGACAGTCCTCAAGACTTTGATGCATAGTATGGTTGGGTTGAGAGCCCTCTAGACTTTGATACACTTTGTGGTGGGGTGAGAGCCCTCAAGACTCTGATACACTGTGTGTTGGGGATGGCAGTCCTCAAGACTTTGATACATTGCGTGGTGGGGGTGACAACCCTCTAGACTTTGATACATTGTGTGGTGGGGTGAAAAATCCTCAAGACTCTGATACACTGTGTGGTGCAGGTGACAGCCCTCAAGACTCTGTTCCACTGTGTGGTGGGGGTGACACCCCTCAAGAATTTGATAAACTGTGTGGTGGGTGAAAGCCCTCAAGACTTTGATACACTCTGTGGTGGAGGTGACAGCCCTCAAGTCTCTGTTACACTCTGTGGTGGGGGTGACAGCCCTCTAGACTATCATACACTGTGTGGTGGGGGTGACAGCCCTCAAGACTTTGATGCACTGTGTGGTGTGGGTGACAGTCCTCAAGACATTGATTCATTGTATGGTGGGGGTGACAGCCCTCATTACTCCTGATGCACTGTGTGGTGGGGGTGACAGCGCTCAAGAATCGGATACACTGTGTGGTGGGGGTGAGAGCCCTCAAGACTGTTTTACACTGTGTGGTGGGGGTGACCGCCCTCAAGACTCTTTTACACAGTGTGGTGGGTCTGACAGCCCTCAAGACTTTGATACACTGTGTGGTGGAGGTGACAGCCCTCAAGACTTTGATACACTGTGTGGTGGGGTGACAGCCCTCAAGACTTTGATACACTGTGTGGTGGGGGTGACAGCCCTCAAGACTTTGATACACTGTGTGGTGGGGTGACAGCCCTCAAGACTTTGATACATAGTGTGGTGGGGTGACAGCCCTCTAGACTTTGATACACTTTGTGGTGGGGGTGACAGCCCTCAAGACTATGTTAAAATGCTTGGTGGGGGTGACAGCCCTCTAGACTTTGATACATTGTGTGGTGGGGGTGACAGCCCTCAAGACTTTGATACACTGTGTGGTGGGGATGACAGTCCTCAAGACTTTGATACATAGTATGGTGGGGTTGAGAGCCCTCTAGACTTTGATACACTTTGTGGTGGGGGTGACAGCCCTCAAGACTCTGATACACTGTGTGGTGGGGATGACAGTCCTCAAGACTTTGATACATTGCGTGGTGGGGGTGACAGCCCTGTAGGCTTTGATACATTGTGTGGTGGGGTGACAACCCTCAAGACTCTGATACACTGTGTGGTGGGGGTGACAGCCCTCAAGACTTTGATACACTGTGTGGTGGGGGTGACAGCCCTCAAGACTCTGTTACACTGTGTGGTGGGGTGACAGCCCTCAAGACTTTGATACACTGTGTGGTGGGGGTGACAGCCCTCAAGACTTTGATACACTGTGTGGTGGGGGTGACAGCCCTCAAGACTTTGATACACTGTGTGGTGGGGGTGACAGCCCTCACGACTTTGATACCTTGTGTGGTGGGGGTGACAGCCCTCAAGACTTTGAAACACTGTGTGGTGGGGGTGACCGCCCTCAAGACTCTGTTACACAGTGTGGTGGGGCTGACAGCCCTCAAGACTTTGATACACTGTGTGGTGGAGGTGACAGCCCTCAAGACTTTGATACACTGTGTGGTGGGGGTGACAGCCCTCAAGATTCTGATACATTGTGTGGTTGGGGTGACAGCCCTCAAGACTTTGATACACTGTGTGGTGGGTGTGACAGTCCTCAAGACTTTGATACACTGTGTGGTGGGGGTGACAGCCCTCACGACTCTGATACACTGTGTGGAAGGGGTGACAGCTCTCAAGACTTTGATACACTCTGTGGTGGGGGTGACAGCCCTCTAGAATTTGACACACTGTGTGGTGGGGCTGACAGCTCTCAAGACTCTGATACCTTGTGTGGTGGGGGTGACAGCCCTCAAGACTTTGATACACTGTGTGGTGGGGGTGACAGTTGTAGTGATGGGTTGTCAGACCACAGCTTATATCCCAAGGAAAGCCAGACTTGACCCGACATTAGGGGGGTCAAGTGTAAGGGTATCCCCTGCGGGTGTTCAAGGGTGTTACAAATCAACTAGCTCCCCTTCCCATGTCACACGGCCAACAAACATGTAAGAAGGCACCAGCCGACTCTCTCCCAATATACACAATATCCTACACCGCAGAGGAAGGCCAGTCTTGACCCGACATTAGGGGGGTCAAGTGTAGGGTAACTCTCACGGTTGACCAAGGGTTATAAATCAGCCAGGCTCCCCTCCCATGTGACACGGCACCACAACAAACATGTAAGAAGGCACCAGCCGACTCTCTCCCAATATACAATAACCTACATTGCTGAAGAAGTCCACACTTGACCCGACATTAGGGAGGTCAAGTGTAGGGTAACTCTCACGGCTGACCATCTGATGACTTTCCCAGAAGATACAACTTATAGTCTCTGAAAAAGTCCAGACCTGACCCTACATTAGCGAGGGCAAATGTAAGGAGATCCTTCGCCACCCCTCCCCCCCCCCCCCCGGATCAGCTCAACCTGACGGCTGGTCTTCCAATATATAGGACGTCCGAGCCCTCCCTGAGAGTGTGTGTCTTGTGACCAGGAAGGGCCAGCTACCACGTCCCCAGTCCCGCTCGAGAGAAGCCCGCCACTAAGTGTAACGAAGTCTCAGCCGGGTCCATCGACAGAGTGCTGTCAACTCCACGTGTAACAGTAAGTGCTGGCTGTGTAGACTGTAGAAGTGCAGTGATCCCGAACCTCCCCAACGATCGACTTAGTGAAGTGCCCATTCTAATTGTGAGGTTAGGTTATACGAGAATACCATAGTCTATCATAAATTGTGTACGAACCCCCCTATTAATCTCCCCTATTGAACTAGTATAATAAAGCTGTAACACGCATTGGTGTTTTATATACTACACTTGTACTGAGCCTGTGTTAATATACAGTGTTGACATCACACCCTCGAGACACGCTACCATTTCCTCTCGCTATAATACTCTACTACTATAACCTCCTAGCTTACCTCTTCATGTGAGATTTTGTCTCATTACAATGGTGGCAGCGCACTTAACGTAAAACTCACGCTTCTTCCCCTTGGTGTTCAGTACAGTGATAGTTAGAATCTTTTGAAGTAAACTCGTAACTATCTTGACGAAGCAGGCAGTACAAGGGTGGTAGCATTTGTAATATAATTCCTGTCCCTCAGTGTGGTACAAGTGGTGACAGTATCCACTCCCCCCTCCCTAGTTCACATATTGTTGGGTAACGGGGAACAATGGTCGAGAACTCAACCAGGGCAAGTGTCAGTAAAACCCCCTCCTCGTCCCACCCACAGACGTCATCGTCAACATTGACAATTTCGACTTCCACGATCAGTACTTCCCAGCCCTCCTCGCAAGCTAATATGACTCCTGTTAACATTACACCAACGACTTCCGTTTTATTCCCGTTCCCTGAACAATCCACTAGTACCTACTCTCCCCCCCTACCCCTTAACCACCCTGCACCCTCTCTCGCCGCTCCCCTCCCCACGCTCACGTACACCTTAGCACCTCCCAACCCCTCCAGCATGCCAGACCCCTTCCTTACGTCCGTCTCAGCTAGTAGTGCAGCACAAGTGATCAGTCAGATACCCATGTTTGAGGGCGATGGCCGTGACCCTGCGACATCAGCCGATAGGCTGGAACAGTGGTTAGGAGACATTGAAAGTGCGTTCCCGGAAACCCTTCAGGAATACGAGGAATGCCGCCTTAGGACGGCACGTATGCGATTGGGCGGTGACGCGAAAGGTGTGCTAGGATTTAATCCGACAGTAAAGAATGCTACCACGTGGGACACGTTCGCGAACGGATTACGGGAAATTTACAGCCAGGGTAACTCATTACAAGATCACACGACACGTTTAGCTAATATCAAGCTAGAGGAGTGTTCATCACTAAATGTTTACCTATCATGCATAGGGAGTGCTGTGAAGATGGCGAGAGTGAATCACCCACAATTCTTCCCACCTGAGCTAGTACTCTCTTACTTTCTGTCGGGCTTACCCGGCGAGATGCGTACGTACATGGAGGCAAGCGGGATAACTACGATCGAGAACGCAATTAAAGCAGCGCAGAGGTATATACAGCTCAGGAAACCCACCCCCCCCCCTCCCGTTTTGTGTCGACAATTCACGCCGCCCCTCCCACCCTTACACGTAACACCCCTTCTGTCTGGGAGGATGAATTCTTGAGACTGATGGTGGAGAATCTCAGCCGGGACGAAAGGAAGCGACAGGAACAGTCATCGTTCCACGAGGAAGGGCGGGAGCAATCAGGGTTAGATACAGTAGGTATAAACACGTTGGGTAATGCGCCACGGGGCGGCCGGCCGTCCGGGGCAGGGACCCGCGGGGCGCGGGCTGGGATTGACCCCCGCCCCCGGGCAGTCACAAGTGCGCGCCCGGGCCCGCCCATGCGGGATAGCTGGTATAGAGCTCCGAAGCCTTTTCGCTGCTCCTCCTGTGGGGCATGGTCCCACGCGGTGCACGGATGTCCCTTTCAATGTGAGGGAAACCAGTGCGATGGGTGTGGCGACCAGGGACATACCCGCAGAGAGTGTCCATACACCGGAATGCGTTGTTACGCATGTGCCGAGTGGGGACACATTCGCAGGTTATGTCCCTACTACTAAAGACAAGGGCGAGGCGTTGATGGTGACTAGGGAAGACAGGCCAATTATTAAGTTGAAAATGGGAGGGAAACGGGTTGAAGCTTTCATTGACACAGGCTCCTCGGTGTCCTTGGTGAAACAGAACGTGGCCTCCAAGATGAGCCTAGGGGGAAAGCATAAAGTTCCTGAGTTACGTGGCGTCACGGGGAACCGCCTCTCAACATTGGATTCCAGAGATATAACTGTAGACTTAGGAGATAAGATAGTTGTTCACGCGCTGGTTGTGGTAAGCGGTGATCTTTTCCCAGGGGATGTTCTTATTGGGTCAGATTTCTTGTGTAGGTTTAAGTATGGAATCCAGTTTGATGGGAGCCGGTATACCGTGACACTAGATGGTAGAGATTATGCAGGTACTCCTATTAGGAATAGGTCTGGTCTGCCCGTCCACCTCATTAAGCCTAAACGCCCCCAGCCCCCCGCACCCCAAGCCCCCCAGCTACACCCTACGCGCGCCACTGTCATCCCTCCCCACTCTAGTGTTGTTCTGCCCGTTCGATGGTCAAGGTCGTTCGACAGTTCCACGGAGGATCAGGAGTATGTATTTGTTGAAACCCCTCATAAAATGTCCCCATACGTGCAGTCGGGGCTCATTAACACTCAGCAGCCTAGCGTCCCAGTCATAAACCCCACCCCCAGGGAATTTAAACTTACTCCTGGTCATTCAGTGGGAACAGTCTGTGCGGTCGATAAAGTAGAGGATCTGGAGCATTTTGATTCTACGAGATATAACATTAGGAGTGACACAGAATTCGTAGAGTCACAGCAAATGTTCGCCACTGCAATAGAATCCCTTGACATAGATCACCTACCCACCCTTATTAGAGAACGTCTACGCTCTATAATAAAGCAGCATGAAGATCTGTTTGCAACTTCAGATCAGGACCTCGGCCTGATGTCAGCTTCACACAAAATTAATACCGGCTCCGCTCCCCCCACCAGAGTACGGCAGTGGAGGCTTCCTGAGGCGGCTAAAACTCAAATTAGGGACTTATGTCGCCAAATGGAGGAACGTGGTGTCATCTCCCCTTGCACTAGCCCCTATTGCTCCCCGGTCGTATTAGTCAGAAAAAAGGACGGGTCAACTAGATTCTGTGTAGACTATAGGGAACTTAATAAGGACACCATTGCTGATAGCTATCCCTTGCCCAGAATTGACGAGACACTGGACCAATTGAACGGAGCTTCTATATTCACAGTTCTAGACTGTAAGGATGCGTACTGGAGTATACCAGTTGACCCGGCTGACCGCCCCAAAACTGCTTTCGCGGACGGCAGCCGTCTATTTTGTTTCAACAGGTTACCTTTCGGGTTAAAGGGAGCACCGGCCACGTTCATGAGGGCTGTGAACCACAGTCTCACACCCGTGCTTGGGCGGAACGCTATGGCTTACCTGGACGATGTTATCGTCTATAGTAAAAACATGGATTCGCACATGCGGGATGTAGATGAGGTTCTCTCGGTCATGAAAGCGGCCGGACTGAAAGTGTCCCTTAGGAAATGCGCGTTCGCGCGCCAGGAAGTTAAATTCCTGGGATTCATCGTAGGTCATGGCGGCGTTAGGCCCGACCCGGTGAAAGTGAAAGCGATAGCAGAGATGCCACCCCCACCACAGCCAGGGGTGTGAAACAGTTCCTCGGCACCGCCAATTTTTTCAGACGTCACATCCCTCACTTTTCAGAGGCGGCCCTCCCCCTTACGAAACTTACAAAGAAGTCGGTTCAGTTTCGGTGGTCGGGGGAGGCAGATAAAGCTTTTAACCATCTTAAGGACTTACTGAA
Source organism: Homarus gammarus (assembly GCA_958450375.1). NCBI lineage: Eukaryota > Metazoa > Arthropoda > Malacostraca > Decapoda > Nephropidae > Homarus > Homarus gammarus. The sequence continues at coordinate 629,642 of CAUDMG010000541.1, read as the reverse complement.
GTCGGCAACAATGTTAGCACTGCCGGACTTCACGCAGCCGTTTTACGTGCACACTGACGCTTCCGACGAAGCACTGGGAGCCTGTCTCATGCAAGGTGGTGAAGATAACCCCATCCCTATTGCTTATTTTTCCCAGAAATTGAGCGGAGCTGCCCTCCGCTACTCCACAACTGAGAAAGAAGCCTTGGCTATTGTCAAGGCCGTAACTTCCTTTGATGCTTACCTATTTGGTAGACACTTTTATGTAATCACTGATCACCGTCCTTTAATATATATCTTCCAAGGTAAAACTCCTAATGCACGGGTAGCACGCTGGGCAGTCTTTCTAAATGCGTATAACTTCTCCATTTTGCATAAGCCAGGCAAGAACCACGTAGTACCAGACGCACTGAGCCGTAATGTATTACCTATAAATAATGTCGGGAATCCTAGCAGCATGACTCAGCCCATTTTTGGGGACCTATCACCTAACGAGGTGCGCCAACACCAACTCGAAGACCCACAGTGGGGTCCTGTCATTGAGTTCCTTGAGGGGGGTCCGCTCCCCAAGAAGGTCAACAAAGCCTCACTTTGTGATTTCAGTCTTTTAAGCGGAGTCCTGTATCTTGTTACTATGAAACAGGATGATGAACAACCCACAGAACTCGTAGTCATCCCCGCATCCTTGGAAAACTCGGCCCTAGAAGTAGCTCACTCTTCCCAATTCGCAGCCCACCCGGGTGAATGTCGCACATATGCACGTGCACGCTCTATGTTTTTCATGCCCAATCTAGCGCGGAAGGTTGGGGCATTTGTCAAAGGATGTCTGCCATGTCAGTTAAGGAAGGGTACCCCAAAGAGACAGGGAGAGCTGCAGGAGTTCCCACCAGCCTCTCAGCCCTTGGAACGGGTATCGATCGATCTAACTGACATGTCAATACGTTCACACCGGGGAAACAGATACGTTGTTTCCATCGTCGATCACTATTCACGTTTTGCGACCTATATACCCATCCCCGATAAACGCGCAGAGACAGTTTGTGAAGCCCTGTTACAATACGTTGGTACTCATGGATGTCCCCGGGTCATTGTAAGTGATCAAGGGACAGAGTTTACCTCGGGCATCTTTCAGAAGGCGTGCGACTTGCTGCGGGCTAAGTCAAATCTAACCACTAGTTACCACCCACAGGCTAATGCCATGGTTGAGCGTTCCCACCGCACGTTGAAAGATCACTTGTCGTTTTTGGTTAATAATCAGTAAGGCGGTTGGGACGATCAGCTACCTCTTGCACAACTGGCCATGAACACCGCAATTAATACCACCCTGCATAACACTCCTTACTTCCTTCACTTTGGTAGGGATCCAAACCTTCCTGCTGGTGTAATCAACCCCCCACCCCTATCCTATGGCGAGGACTACCCTTCTGTCTTGCAAAACAGGTTACAAACGGTCTTTACTCGGGTGCAGGAAATAAACAGGAAAGGTCACTTACACAACGCCACCTACTATAACCTCAGGGTCACCCCTTCCAATATTACCGTAGGTACCCTGGTCTTCCTAACTAACGAATCATCCTCCCCCGATACCCCCTCTAAGTTGCAACAGAGATGGCAGGGCCCATATAGAGTAACCGCCCAACCCAGCAAAGTAAACTTCACTATTTCCCCGCTTTGCCAGGGGGGACGTCAGGAAACTGTGCATGTGAATAGATTGAAGCTGGCAACTGTCGACGATGACGTCTTGAACAAATCAGGCCTCACCAACCAGCCCCCTCTAGGAGTAACATTCCCTTCCCAACACCCTATCCCTCCACCAGCAGCTGACCACCCCCCTCAGAACAATCAGGTGCCTCACACCCCAAGTAATAATCAGAGAACTCCCCAAGCTATTGCCCCACTTGTACCAGTAAGACCTGATCAGATTAGGGCTCATAGATATAACACCAGGTCACAGAACATAGATTAAAGTAACGAGTCTAGGGGCACTTCTAACTGTTGATTCTCCACCCCGGGATCTTGTCTTTCTACTAAGCTACAGAGTCAGCACTGCCCTTGCTCTTCACGGGCCTGGGCGAGGTCTCCCTGACTCCACACAAAAGTCGGAGATGACACCACCACAGCTGCAGCTGACCCCCTACCAGATGAGCTGAGACCAACGCATCCTGACTCATAATGGATGCCCGACACGAGCGGGACACGCACCGGGCTACCCCGCGGCGAATAGGTGACGCCTTCACGTCGACACTGCAAGCCCCAAGCTCCATAAACGGGCTTGCATAATGCTGGCCCTCGATCTGGTTGAAGACACTGGGCTGTGTCTCGTCGCTCGCCTGCTGAACGACGAGACATGCACCGAGGCTACGGTCTCACAGCCCACAATACTGACAGACAACATCTATGGGTACCATCAGCCTGAGCAAGCTACGCCATGCAGGACCAGCGCAGCTCCCAGCTCCAGGCAGGGAATCAGGTCGTCCCCTTGGAATCCAGGAGAAAATCCCGAAACCCCGACCTGCAACTTCAGTAGCAGCAAGCAACAGGCAACAAACAACTAAAGGTTTTAGTGGCGATGCAGACGACAGCTCCCTACGTTTCAGGACCTGTCAACTGGTCCCATGCACTTCCACTCCGGGAATGGAACCACCAGGTACCAGACAAGTAATGGCTGACCTCGGCCCATCCGGGATCTGCCTCGCCGGTGTTTACCACACCATTGGGGACGAAACAGAAGTGACCTGACTACAAGTAGAGGAAGAAACAAGTATAATGCCACAAACACACACAAGAAGAGAATTACCTATATAAGTAGGAAGTATAGAGAGTAGGAATGTAAAGATAGGAAACTTGGTAGCGTGGCCTGGATGTTATTTACTCAGCGTCACTACGCTTATCCTATCTCGTAAGTCAATACACATACATCACTTCTTAAAGGGACAACTTGTTAAACACCTCTTTGATACAACTATTTATTACTTCACTCAAGGACATGAACACATTAATATCACTTGTATATCGGGGCACTAACACATTATGTTTCACGTTACTTGACACTGACTCTCGGACACACCTGAATGAATACACTTCCCACTGTAGGTAACTCACCCTAGGACGTTCTGACAAGACTCACGTGTACAGTACCCTGACGTAGGCCCAATGAGTGCTGGCTGGGCTGCCTCCTATGGGAGAATCTGCTTAGCTGGCGATGCCGTGGTCTGGTCGGGAGGTCTCCCTCCCGACCTGGGGAGGGGACGTGCGTGACTGCTTAGTGAACCGAGTGACGACCCGAACGGGAGAGATATGACAGCAACCAGGATGATAATGGTACTGCAATCGTAATGGTAATGCCCGTGGACGGGACTGCAGGGCCTTTATATGGGGTCGGCACAGCCGGCTTCTGACCTCTAACCAATTAGCACTAAACTGGTTTGATCTGGATAGCTGCTGCAGGTGTGGTCCCGGCCAGGTGTCTTGGCTAGGTGCGGCTGTAGGTCACCTGACTCACGTCATTAGCGGGCGAGGTCAAGTCACATGGGTCGACCTGAGGTGTGTCAACCCGGAATGTGGTGGTACCACGATGTCTGTAATGTACTTGCTGCTATATACGGCATAATTCTGGGCTGTAAGGTTTGGTCTGACAATCAATCATTACACCTCCCGCCAAGACCAAAGCTTCATCACAGACTGATGCCACATATAGACAGCAACGTCACGTGTGGTGTCAAAGATAATCCCTGGGGCGATAACATTTACAATCACAATCTCATAAGTGTATGTTTTTCTACTGGCGCTAGTTTGATCTGACAAAGCTCACTATACCTCCCGCCAAGATCAAAGCTTCTATGCCAGGAGAAAAAGGAAACATAGCAAGTGAACATAGAATGAAAAAAATCCTCCATATCTAGATTTGTATCCGAGACAACTTGCAAATCAAAACAACAGGTGTTACATCTTATCAGCCCATGTCAAAATAATAATTCATCTCAGTCAGTAATATGGCTACAACATCGTGTTCCATGAACTCATAGAAACAAGTGAGACTAAAAAAAAGACATTCTTTGTAGTAAACATCAACAAAAATCAACAGAAAATACTTCAAAATACACAAAAATGTTCCTACTTCACATATTAGGGTATTGATATCTTTTTATTATACATCAACAACATCAGTACATTAGTTGGGTCCGGCATAGTTCACGTCTTCCATCCAGCTGGTATCTGAAAAATAGGGGATGGCGGCAGCTCAGCAGCTGTAGTCGGTTGGTCATTCATCATTGACTTTCTTGTGGTGTCAGGACAGCACATCTTCTGTCTTCTTTCTTCACATAGCACGTCTTTTGCCTTTTTTCTTCACACAGCACATCTTCTGTCTTCTTCACATACCGCACCTTGTAGGTCGTTTCTCCACACCTTCTGACTTCTTCTCACTTCCTCCTGGTTTCTATACTATTCCAGACGAGTTTTCTGTCCCATCTGCGTTCTTTATACATCTCCATTTTCATATTCCAGACGATTTTTCTGCTCATCTGCGTTTCTTTATACATCTTCATTTTCATATTCCAGATGAATTTTTCTGCTCCATCTGTATTTCTTCTCTGCAACATCATTATTTTCAACATATTCCAGACGATTTTCTGTTCATCTGCCGTCGGCCCCCTCCGGCCGGGATGAAGGCCGGTCCACTGTGTGGGCTGTCGTCTCCTTAGATGACTTGTAAGGCAGGTTCCGCGGACCAGGGCTCGCCCTCCGTACGTGAGTGTCGGCGAGACCAAAGACCGTCCTGTCTTACACCTTCCACAGTGGTGAATCCCTCCCTGGCTGGGCTCACCAGGGTTCGTTGTGTGGCGATTCATTCCACACTCCTTAACTGCCTAGTAGAAAAATATAACATCTTCTTAATCCTAGACCAAGGGAGGACTTGAAAGAAGTGGCGTGGTGTGTGGTGGGTTTCGTGCTGCATTCATCAAGCTGCTTTCACCATGCTGGTTCTTCTCTGCTCGTATGTACTGTGGTTGACGTCCGGCTGGCCATGGGTGGTACTGTGTGTGACATTTGACAGAGAAACAATCCTAAAGGGGTGATGGATTAGTTGGAAGTGTATTCGCAAAAAAAAAAATGTTCACCTTATACGTTACGTCAATGTTTGGCAACTATCATTTCCGTCACGACAATGTTCTCATCAGTCTGGGTCGGGGAGTGAAGCTCTGTGCACTACACTGAATATCATTTGTCACTGCGCGTCAAAGAGTACATCACAAATCATAATAGCATAAAGATACACTGAGTGAAGCTCTGCATTCATCGCACTATCACGGTCACAAGCAACGAGGCGGAGCGGGTCAAAAGGAGGTAAGGTCACACGAGGTGGGTGAGGTGGGGCTGAGGCGAGGCGCGGCGGGGCTGAGGTGAGGCGTGGCGGGTGAAGTGGGGAGGAGCCGAGGCGTGGTTGATCGGGCCAGGCCGGGGCTGCAGGGCAGGGCAGGGACGGAAGGGTAAGGTTGAGGTAAGGATTAGGACAGGGAGGAGGATGTAGGTTAAAAGACATGTTAAGTTATAACAGTTAGTACAGACACCGCTTTCATCACTGAAACACAATGGCTACATTTAACACTGACCAACAATCAAACTGCACTTGGGCTACTGAGAATGTCACAGATCGCGGGGGACACTGAGAAATTACGTTAAGCACTGAACATATTTCTATTAAAAATTCGTGCATACCACGACGAGAGACATTCACTTGAGCTGTAACAGAGACACACTAGGACACTTTTCACCCTACTACGCAGGAACTTCTTTTCACGCACTTTTGAACTAACGAGCCAGGTGTTATGGCTACCGGGGGAGGGCATGGGTTAACTTCATAGTTCGCTGCCACCAATATAATGAGACAGAACACAATGAGAGGAAGCATAACATAAATATAAGTAGGAGGAAGTATAGAGAGTAGGAATGTAAAGATAGGAAACTTGGTAGCGTGGCCTGGATGTTATTTACTCAGCGTCACTACGCTTATCCTATCTCGTAAGTCAATACACATACATCACTTCTTAAAGGGACAACTTGTTAAACACCTCTTTGATACAACTATTTATTACTTCACTCAAGGACATGAACACATTAATATCACTTGTATATCGGGGCACTAACACATTATGTTTCACGTTACTTGACACTGACTCTCGGACACACCTGAATGAATACACTTCCCACTGTAGGTAACTCACCCTAGGACGTTCTGACAAGACTCACGTGTACAGTACCCTGACGTAGGCCCAATGAGTGCTGGCTGGGCTGCCTCCTATGGGAGAATCTGCTTAGCTGGCGATGCCGTGGTCTGGTCGGGAGGTCTCCCTCCCGACCTGGGGAGGGGACGTGCGTGACTGCTTAGTGAACCGAGTGACGACCCGAACGGGAGAGATATGACAGCAACCAGGATGATAATGGTACTGCAATCGTAATGGTAATGCCCGTGGACGGGACTGCAGGGCCTTTATATGGGGTCGGCACAGCCGGCTTCTGACCTCTAACCAATTAGCACTAAACTGGTTTGATCTGGATAGCTGCTGCAGGTGTGGTCCCGGCCAGGTGTCTTGGCTAGGTGCGGCTGTAGGTCACCTGACTCACGTCATTAGCGGGCGAGGTCAAGTCACATGGGTCGACCTGAGGTGTGTCAACCCGGAATGTGGTGGTACCACGATGTCTGTAATGTACTTGCTGCTATATACGGCATAATTCTGGGCTGTAAGGTTTGGTCTGACAATCAATCATTACACAAGCAAACCCTGGGGGGCCCACCCAGGGAGGGATTCACCACTGTGAGGGTGTGCGACAGGACGGTCAGGGGTCTCGCCGACACTCACGTACCGAGGGCGAACTCTTGTCCGTTGACCCTGCCCTACACGCCATCCAAAGCGATGACACCCCAAGCAGTGGACCGGCTTTGATCCCGGCCGGGAAGGGCGGAAACTCAGATGGGACTAGAAAAATCCATCTGGACCACGACGGAAAATGAGACTCTACAGAGGAAACTCAGATGGGACTAGAAAAATCCATCTGGAATGCGTCAGGAACTGCCGCTCTACACAGAAGTTCAAGTGGAGAAAGTGAGGCACGCGACACACCGCGGGAGACCGCCGGACGGGATAGGAAACGCCAACCACCATATCTACTGCGTAGTCCACCCTGATGCTGGACACCGATTGGTGGAGGTGGTGATGGACCACGCGCCACCCGGGATCTCGACGAATGCTGACGAGTTTTTGTTTTTGCCATTGTATCTTGTTAATAATTTCTGCTGCCTTTTTAGTATGTACAAATATTTCTTTTTGTTCACAAGTTGTATTTTTCCCCAACTTCCCCCCCCCCCCTTTTTTTTAAAGCGGCCATGTATCTTATTATTATATATGTTGTATGTGCTGCCCTGTGCAAGAGTTTAACAGTTGAAGCAACAAGTATGTAAATCTATTCCAGGCTTGAAGATACTAACACTAGGGAACCTAAGCAGAAATAAGCCAGGGCAAGCAACACCATTGCATAACCTTTCAAACCTCCGACTGTGTACCCTCATCTAACTCCCTAAAGTGACTTTCTCCGACAAGCTCCTGCTAAGGCGCTCTCTCTCTCTCCTTCATATCTACATTCACCTTTCCGTTTCCGTATCCTTAGATAGCCGCTTAGATATTATAAATATTACCAGACTATGGTAGGATGTGAGGTGCATACTTTACACAGCAGTAGCTATTTTTCTCAGGTTGGGCACTCGCTATTGTCATCCACTGTGAACATCGATTGTGTATGGCATGGAAGCTTTGGTCTTGACGGGAGGTGTAGTGATGGGTTGTCAGACCACAACTTACATCGCAAGGAAAGCCAGACTTGACCCGACATTAGGGGGGGTCAAGTGTAAGGGTATCCCCCGCGGGTGCTCAAGGGTGTTACAAATCAACTAGCTCCCCTTCCCATGTCACACGGCCAACAAACATGTAAGAAGGCACCAGCCGACTCTCTCCCAATATACACAATATCCTACACCGCAGAGGAAGGCCAAGCTTGACCCGACATTAGGGGGGTCAAGTGTAGGGTAACTCTCACGGTTGACCAAGGGTTATAAATCAGCCAGGCTCCCCTCCCATGTGACACGGCACCACAACAAACATGTAAGAAGGCACCAGCCGACTCTCTCCCAATATACAATAACCTACATCGCTGAAGAAGTCCACACTTGACCCAACATTAGGGAGGTCAAGTGTAGGGTAACTCTCACGGCTGACCATCTGATGACTTTCCCAGAAGATACAACTTATAGTCTCTGAAAAAGTCCAGACCTGACCCTGCATTAGCGAGGGCAAATGTAAGGAGATCCTTCGCCGCCCCCCCCCCCCCCACCCCGATCAGCTCAACCTGACGGCTGGTCTTCCAATATATAGGACGTCCGAGCCCTCCCTGAGAGTGTGTGTCTTGTGACCAGGAAGGGCCAGCTACCACGTCCCCAGTCCCGCTCGAGAGAAGCCCGCCACTAAGTGTAACGAAGTCTCAGCCGGGTCCATCGACAGAGTGCTGTCAACTCCACGTGTAACAGAAAGTGCTGGCTGTGTAGACTGTAGAAGTGCAGTAATCCCGAAACTCCCCAACGATCGACTTAGTGAAGTGCCCATTCTAATTGTGAGGTTAGGTTATACGAGAATACCATAGTCTATCATAAATTGTGTACGAACCCCCCTATTAATCTCCCCTATTGAATTAGTATAATAAAGCTGTAACACGCATTGGTGTTTTATATACTACACTTGTACTGAGCCTGTGTTAATATAGAGTGTTGACATCACACCCTCGAGACACGCTACCATTTCCTCCCGCTATAATACTCTACTACTATAACCTCCTAGCGTACCTCTTCATGTGAGATTTTGCCTCATTACACAGTCCTCAAGACTTTGATACACTGTGTGGTGGGGGTGACAGCCCTCACGAATTTGAAACACTGTGTGGTGGGGGTGACAGCCCTCACGAATCTGATACACTGTGTGGTGGGGGTGACATCCCTCAAGACTGTGTTACACTGTGTGGTGGGGGTGACCGCCCTCAAGACTCTGTTACACAGTGTGGTGGGGCTGACAGCCCTCAAGACTTTGATACACTGTGTGGTGGAGGTGACAGCCCTCAAGACTTTGTTACACTGTGTGGTGGGGGTGACAGCCCTCAAGACTCTGTTACACTGTGTGGTGGGGGTGACAGCCCTCAAGACTCTGACACATTGTGTGGTGGGGGTGACAGCCCTCAAGACTTTGATACATTGTGTGGTGGGGGTGACAGCCCTCTAGAATTTGATACACTGTGTGGTGGGGCTGACAGCCCTCAAGACTTTGATGCACTGTGTGGTGTGGGTGACAGTCCTCAAGACTTTGATACACTGTGTGGTGGGGGTGACAGCCCTCATCACTCCTGATACACTGTGTGGTGGGGGTGACAGCCCTCTAGACTTTGATACATTGTGTGGTGGGGTGACAACCCTCAAGACTCTGATACATTGTGTGGTGCGGGTGACAGCCCTCAAGACTTTGATACCTTGTGTGGTGGGGGTGACAGCCCTCAAGACTTTGAAACACTGTGTGGTGGGGTGACAGCCCTCACGACTTTGATACCTTGTGTGGTGGGGGTGACAGCCCTCAAGACTTTGAAACACTGTGTGGTGGGGGTGACAGCCCTCACGACTTTGATACCTTGTGTGGTGGGGGTGACAGCCCTCTAGACTTTGATACATTGTGTGGTGGGGTGACAACCCTCAAGACTCTGATACATTGTGTGGTGCGGGTGACAGCCCTCAAGACTTTGATACCTTGTGTGGTGGGGGTGACAGCCCTCAAGACTTTGAAACACTGTGTGGTGGGGGTGACAGCCCTCACGACTTTGATACCTTGTGTGGTGGGGGTGACAGCCCTCAAGACTTTGAAACACTGTGTGGTGGGGGTGACAGCCCTCAAGACTGTGTTACACTGTGTGGGGGGGTGACCGCCCTCAAGACTTTGATACACTGTGTGGTGGAGGTGACAGCCCTCAAGACTTTGATACACTGTGTGGTGGGGGTGACAGCCCTCAAGATTCTGATACATTGTGTGGTTGGGGTGACAGCCCTCAAGACTTTGATGCACTGTGTGGTGTGGGTGACAGTCCTCAAGACTTTGATACACTGTGTGGTGGGGGTGACAGCCCTCATCACTCCTGATACACTGTGTGGTGGGGGTGACAGCCCTCTAGACTTTGATACATTGTGTGGTGGGGTGACAACCCTCAAGACTCTGATACATTGTGTGGTGCGGGTGACAGCCCTCAAGACTTTGATACCTTGTGTGGTGGGGGTGACAGCCCTCAAGACTTTGAAACACTGTGTGGTGGGGGTGACAGCCCTTACGACTTTGATACCTTGAGTGGTGGGGGTGACAGCCCTCAAGACTTTGAAACAATGTGTGGTGGGGGTGACAGCCCTCACGACTTTGATACCTTGTGTGGTGGGGGTGACAGCTTGGAAAGCATGAATATTGAGTAAGCACTGAGAGGCTCGGACGCGGGTACTCCAAGGAACTAGAGACGGCGGAGGAGGTAAAGACGAAAACCGTAAGATTTGACAATTGCACTGATGTGTGCTTTCCAGTATAGTTTGCTATCTACAGTGTCGCCGAAGAACTTGGTACAGTCCACAACCTGGAATATGTTGGGGCCCAACGTCAGATACCGGCGAGCTCACTGATAACAACAGAGAAATGAGCAATAATCTGAATATATATTTTTCAACACTTTTCACCACCGAAAATTTAAACATGATACCCGAGGCACCGACTCTATTCAGAGATAGTGAAGAAAACGAATTAAGCGAGATAGTAGTGACTAGTAACGATGTTAGTTAGCAAATGCACAAACTAAAGCCTAATAAGTCACCTAGTCCCGATGAGATATTTGCCAGAGTATTAAAGGAATGTAAGGAAGAGCTTAGTATGCCCTTAGCAAAGTTATTTAACATGTCCTAAAAAACAGGTGTAGCAAAAAAATCCTGGAGGATAGAGAATGTAATACCGATCTTCAAGATCACTATAGATCACTATCCTCTAACTACCGCCCAATCAATCTAACATCAATAGTAGGCAAAATACTGGAAGCAATCATTTCAAACTCTATTCGAAATCACCTGGAGAAGCACCGATTGATCAATGATTCCACGCATGGCTTCACAAGCGGACGTTCATGTCTAACTAATCTATTACCATTCTTTTCGTCAGTTTTCGAATCGGTGGACGAGGGGCACAATTATGATGTGGTATATCTCGACTTTAGCAAAGCCTTCGACAGAGTCCCCCACGAAAGACTAATTAGAAAGGTAGAAGCACATGGCATCAAAGGTAATATCCTCAAATGGATTAGGGCGTGGTTACAGGACAGGAAACAGCGAGTGAGCATTAATGGCACTAAGTCCCATTGGAGCAACGTCACAAGTGGAGTTCTCCAAGGCTCAGTACTTGGACCATTATTATTTATTATATACATAAACGACATAAATATCGGCATAGAGAGCAACGTAAGCAAATTTGCTGATGACACTAAAATAGGACGTGTTATTAAATCTGACGAAGACTCTGCAAAACTACAAGAAGGTCTAAACAAATTTTTCGAATGGTCTGAAAAATGGCAGATGAAATTCAACGTGGACAAATGTAAAGTACTCAGTATAGGAGATGTAAACAGGGAAACCAGATACCAGATAAACAATGATGCCATAGAGAAATCCGACTGCGAGAGAGATTTAGGAGTAATGATAAGAAGGAACCTTAAGCCAAGTAAACAATGTGTTCTTGCTCGTAACAAGGCTAATAAAGTACTTGGGTTCATACAAAGGAGTGTTAGTTACAAGACTAGCGAGGTCATCCTAAAACTGTATCTTGCTCTTGTGAGACCACACCTGGATTATGCAGTTCAGTTCTGGCCACCGTATTACAGAATGGATATAGAATCCTTGGAAAGAATTCAGAGGAGAACGACAAGACTAATCCCGGGCATTAGGAACCTTGAGTATAGAGACAGGTTAAAGCATCTTAATTTGCACTCCCTTGAGAGACCTAGAGCGAGGGGCGACCTGATAGAGGTGTATAAGTGGAAGGCAGGTCTAAACAAAGGGGACATTACAAAGGTACTCAAACTATCCAACCAGGAGCGAACTCATAACAATGGTTTTAAATTAGACAAATGTAGATTTGGTTTGGAAACAGAGTACATGTAGTGGATAAATGGAACAAGTTACCAAATATCATCATTAACTCCAATAAGCTGAATAGCTTCAAACATAGGTTGGATGCTTATATGAGCAATAGGGGTTGGGTGTAAACGGGACTGCCCAGTATGGGCCAACAGGCCCGCTTCAGTTTCCTCCATTCTTATGTTCTTATGTAATGGAAGGAGGTGGGACAAGGTCAGAGGTGAGGTTCATGTACATAATCATGGTCTTGGTATGGTTGACGGTGACATGGTTGTCTTTGCCCCAATTTTGGAGATTTTGTAATAAATTCTGGAGGGTGCTGTAGTCGAGAGCCAAGTGTTCACACTGTTCCCAATGGTGGAATCATCGACATATTTCCAGCCATCGGGATGATGAAGCAGAACAGTCCCATTTTGATAAGTGACTGAAAGGTGGAGACAGCCCCTCGGTAACGTACAGCTTGGCTTCGGTCATCAAGGAAGTCTGTAAGCCGTGATATAAGACTTTTCCGACTCGGTCGAATGCATTGGTGAAATCAATAAAGGCGACAGCAACAGACGTCTTTGGTTTTTTTATTTTTATATGGCGGTACAGTATAAAATACAGTCGAGGAAGCTGACAAGACAATGAGTGGTGCAAGAAGTTTTCATATGCCAAATTGCTGAGGATCTAATGCTCCTGCAATATCAACATACTGTAATCCCAGTCAAAAATTGAACTTTCACTGATTAAGCTGGGTATTGGGATGATGGTAATGGGTCGTAGCTCAATTCATGGTTGTGGGCTGGTTGACTTGGGCACTGGCGACACATGTGAGGTCTTCTAGTCAGCTAAGCATCTTGCTTGACTGTGGTAAGCATTGATGATGGAGCAGAGGGGTTTAGGTAGTTCCTGGGAGAACCCCTTGTAGAGTTTCATTGGTAAGTTAATGGAGGTGGTGGAGCGCTTAATTTTTCAGTTTGTCCAAATATCCTGCTACTTTAAATTCTTCCACTAAGTCAGTGTGAGAGGGGGTTGATAGGTAAGCAGGGAGACTAGTTGTGTCTAGCTGGGGTAACGTCTGGCATATAATTGCGAAATGGTTGTTAGATTTCTCAACTGCGTCACCATTAGTGAGACGGCTAAGGAAAAGGAGGGGGTGTGTCTTATTGTTTAGTCCACAGAGGTATTAATTAAGCTTACCACACCACTGACTGAAGTTGGTCTGCTTTATTTGTTACAGCTTGGTTGGGGAGTAAGTCTTCTTTGCAGTGCGTATTTCACCGGTGATTTGGTTACGAAGGGACCTGTAATGGTTGTTGTCATTAAGATAAAAGGCTAACTCGTAGCAATGGTTTTAAATTAGGCAAATTTAGATTTAGATGTGAGATCGGTAAGGAATGGTTTGGAAGAAGTTACCGAACACCATCATTAACTCAAACGCGCTGTGAAGTTTCAAATATAAGTTGGACAAATATATGAGCGATAGGGGTTGGGTGTAAACGGGTCTGCCCAGTATGGGCCAATAGGTCTGTTGCAGTTTCTTCCATTCTTATGTTCTTATGCTGCATAAGTCTTTTGATCCAAGGTGTGATCCAGGGCAAGTCAGCTGGGTGTAACCTAACGGCCTTCTCAGGGAAGAAGTGATTGTGAGCTTCCGTGGTGGTGTTGGTAAATTTGTCCATTTGGTATTCACGTCATCCACACTTAGTACTTCAGTCCAGGGGTGGTGAACTATCCCCTGCCCGAAGAGACGCATTGTAGAATCAGTAATCGGCCTGTAGTTTTTGATGTAAGGGTTCTGCATGTGGCTGGTAGTGGGAGCTGAAGACCAAAACACTGATAGGTGTGCATTACATCCGATAAGGGGAATGATTGAAGTGATTGGTACTGGTCCGCTAAATCAGTTAAGATAAGGTCAAGGGTGTTTTGACGGTGTGTAGGAAAATTCACAGTTTGTAATAGATAGTAACAGCTGTTCCTCGATATTAGTGGTGTCAAATTCGTTAAAATCTACACATAGTACTAGCATGGAATATGGGTACCTAACTCTAAGGAGGTCTGAGGTGGAAATGAGGTAGTTAATAAAAGGCGGGTGGTACACCACACAGTATACTGTACTCTATCATATACTGTACTGAGTACAGTATATGATAGAGACAGTGTGGCGAGAGTAAATACGTAACACAATAACGTACCCATGATGCCTCCACATCAGCTGGGGCTAAAATATCCAGAACGTAGTTCATCCTGATAGATGGGTGATGAAAGAGTTGATATTCCTCAATGTGGCAGGTTTCAGGAACTATTTACAACGCCTCATAAATGGCAACGACGTTTTCAGTGACTGACTTGACTGTGGTGGCGAGGTCGTCAAATTCGTTGGCAAGGGAAGTCGCGTTGGAGAATAGTAAGGAGGGGAGACTAGGAGACATTTGGAAAACTTCAGTGGAATGGTAAGGTCTGTCAGGAGTAGGTTTCTTTGGTTTTCTACTGGAGGCGATGATCCTGAAGGGGTTCTTGAAAATTTGCATCCAAGAGCACTTGGGCCGTTCCGACTTAACAGGCCAGTTAATGACACAGCCACCTCATTCAGCTATCCTTAACCATGCCCACCCGTTCTCGAAGTTTGATTTCTCAGTTCTTGGCAGGAGCACTGTGAGACGGACCTCCTCATAATGGAAGCTTTGAATCCATTTGTGATGTGGCTTGTCTCAATTAAGATAATACATCCCGTATATTTTAGTTTGTTCTGACTTTAATTTTGTACATAAGTCTCCAGTCAATATTAGTGGCTTTCGATTGTAATGCTATGATGTTTTTAAAAGTTTTGCGGAAGGTAAGTTTTAGAATATTATTTAGTTTTTCTTGTAAATTAACTTTCATTTTTAAAACTGTTTATTTGTTTTCTAGGCTCTGTTGATAGAAAAGGGATTCTTCCGAAACGTTAGTAATTAAAGAAACCCAACTTAGTCAAGATGTTTATGTTTTCTATGGTTCTCCTCTCCATTATGAAGCTGCGCTTAATGTGGGCACCATTACATTTCAGCAAGATGGGGCGCCACCCCATTACGGTATCCGTGTGCGCCAGTGGCTGGATCAGCAGTTTTCGGTTTACTGGATTGGCCGCCGTGTTCCCGTGGAGTGGCCTCCGAGGTCTCCAGACCTCACTCCCCTTGATTTTTACTTGTGGGGGCACTTGAAGGCCATGGTGTACCCGGTGAAGATATAAAACACGGACCACCAAAACGAACGCATTCATGATGCGTGTGTGCACATAACACAAGACTTGTTAACGCTTTTTGCCATGAGTGGGAGGAACACATCCGTATGTGCATTCAATGTAATGGTGGCCACGAAAAGTAGAGCTTATTTTGTGATTTAACAAGTGTTTGCATAATAAAGTGATCATTTTGTCTACGTATGAAGACTTTTGACTCACCCTGTACATATACATTATATATATGTAATATTCAGAAATATCAGAGTAATTTCAAACGCCACGCCAATGGCAATACTGAGTTTCAAGGTCGTCTGAGGAAAGACAGCGCTCCCGCACGTAGTGAGAGTTTCTGGAACTAGTTAATAGGGACGCGAATCATGAAATTAAATATCAGTTATTAAATTAAAAGTGATCATAGATCCTTTCCCAGTCTGAAAATGTTGCGTACGTCCTAATTAAGCTTTAATACAGTAAGTCACTCCTTGAAAGCGTGGACGGGTGAGGAAGCATGGCTTGGGGAGTTGGGAGAGAGGTCAAGCTAGCAGGACCATCTCTGCGCTGTAACCAGGAGGGATGTCCATGTGAACTGGTTTCCTTCGTTTATTCATTATCAGTATTAACAAGTAAGTTTTATTCAATCTCTCAGAGCTTAGATAAGGCGGTAGGAACAAACAATGAGTGAGTACAATAGCTAACAAAGGGTTTTTACAGGGACTCTATAGACCTCACACGAGTGATGAAGTGGGCGGTTTCAGGCGAGCGGTGGAGAGGGCGATATGAAGCGTCCCCACACGAGCTGTAACGTCCACTGACCTGAGTTTGAGCCACGCTATTGAGTATGGTGAGAGTTGGAGTGAAACCAGCTGTCTGGATGCCCAACTGACGACGTCACGATCGTTTGGGGTCATCAGCTCTCCTCTACCTCGGCTCACAATATCACATATCTTCAAGCAGTTTAGCGAAAACCTTTTACTAACGGGAAGCTAAAGCTTCTCTCAACTGTACAAGGTCATAGTTGCTCACTCCCTTAAGTTCATGGATGTACTGGGTGTAAAATGAAGCCAGCTGAGTGAATACAGGGCCACACACTGGGGCCAGGAGTCTAGTGGAACTTAGAGGTACATTTTCCAAGGTTGAGAAAGGCTGGTTTGGGCCTTAAACTACGGGTGCCTGTTGGTTGTGCCTAAAAAATCTACGGATGCATGTGGAATCTATGTGTTAGATTAAGAAGCATGGCTCACCGGTATTGGTGGACTCAGTAACTTCTTAATAATAGTGATAACATTTTTGTGTGTAGTTAATACTATTTTTTCAGTTACTGATGTTGTCTTGCTGTGTGTAGTTAATATTTCTTAAATAATTTTGATAGTATTGTTTTTTAATGTTGTGTCACTAATTGATGCCAGAGAATGAGGGAACTATTTTTCAGATGAGTTTTCTCCCTTCTGTTGTAAGTGATACTGTGACTTAGTTCCTTTAATGCATTTAATATTTCTTTATAATTTCGATCTTAGGTATAACCTTTGTTCCCCAGAGTAGAGTTTAAGTTAGGTTAGGAAGTGTGCATCTGTTGGGGTAATGTATTTTGTTGAGTGCCCCTAAGGCCTATTCATTGTAGAGTTATTAATTTCTTATTTCTTCAAAACCCTTAAGGCCTGCATCTGTTGGTGTAACATAATTCTATTAAGTGTCCTATAGGCCTATTCATTTCTTATTTCTATACCATTTCCGCAGTGGTGGATATTATTTTGTGAAAACCCTTAAGGCCTGTTTCATGTGTGCAAGCAACACTTCTTAATACTTTGAATTTATTGTTGTCTAATGAGGCATTGTCTGAGTTTCTAATAATTTCAATATCATGTATAACTTTTATTCCCCAGAGTAGTGTTTTAATTTCAGGTTAAGAGGTGCGCATATGTTGGTGTACCATTATTTGATTGTGTCTGGAGTGTTGGAGGGAATATAAGTGTCTAAATTTTACAGTGTGTCTCATTCATCCCAATCACAGTTGCTATCCTTCCACAGGTCACGGAGAATTCATTTTGTTAAGTAAGTTTAAGTGTTCTTGTGCTGGTTTGGGTTTTTCTCCAAGAGGCGCTTCCACTGCAATTACCATATATAATAATAATAATAATAATAATAATTAACGGTTTATTGAAAGAGCTTGGCAGCCAGAAGGCTGAAAATATACAGTTACATATTTGGGGAGTGGGTTACGAATTACAAATAATATACAAGCAACATAAGTGACACAAAAAAGACATATAATAACTAGATGGGAAAAGCTCAAACTACAGTTCATTCAACATAGTGACAGTGTTACAGTATTACAAGTTATTGATAATTTTTACAATGGTTGGGACTGGGCTGTTCTTATAGCGATCAGTTCGTGCACGTATGGGCTGGATGCGGTTGTGGTGTCGAACAGCAATTCTCGGACAAGGGACCTCGGGTGGTAGCAGGAGCCGGTATATGTGCGCACGTATGTGTATAAGTGTACATGTGTTGCTTGTGTGTGAGAGAGAGACAAAAAAGAGTGTTTCTCAATTAGAGCTGAAATAAAATTCGATACCAAACACTTGAGGTCGAGGAGAAGTTGGGAGAGGAGGGAGTGGGGAGAAGGGAGAGAAAGGAGAGGTAAGGAGAGAAAGGAGAGAAGTAAGTAGAGAGAGAATGGAAAAGCGAGGTAGGAAGAGAAAGGAACTAGAGTAAGTTCGCAGCTTAGTTCTACCAAACCTCAATCATGGCGCGCGCTGCTCGTCGAGATAGGGTCACGATCTGGGTAAATCCCTCTCTTCCCTCTGCCTCCTCCCCTCCCCTTCTTCCCTCCCTCCATAAATCCTCTTTCTTACTCCTCTCTTCCTACCTTAATCCCCCTCTCCTCTCAGTCTCTCAAAGCCTCTCCTCCCAACCTCCGTTATCTGTTTTCCTTTATACCATATTCGTTATTTTCTTCTCCGATAAACGAATACTAATAAAAATAATAATAATAATAATAATAATAATAATAATAATAATAATAAAAATAATAATGATAATGATAATAATAATAATAATAATAATAATAATAATGATGATAATAATAATAGAAAGAAGAAGAAGAAGAAGAAGAAGAAGAAGACCTTTACATTATAGAACAGACAAATATGCGATAAGAAGAAAAAAGTGTCTTTAAACTCACTAACTTTAGTGTACGCAGTGTTTCTTGGGAATAAATCTCTCCTGTGTTTTAAGGCGTTCATCGCCTGGTACTGATGATATGCTATTAGACTGTGAATTTTAAACTTATTGCAGTGTTTATTTATTTATTTTTTGTAATTTACGTAAAAAAGTGAAGTGTTTGCTAATTATTGCCTGGTGTTTGCTAGTTGTAGTCTAGTGATTACTATTTGCTATCTGGTGTTCACTATCCCATGTTATACCGAGACAGTGATCCTCACACCTGACACACCGCTTTTAATGGAAACAGGTCTCACAGTAGACAGGTGATGTGTTGAAGAATGTTTTGTTTTTATTCCACCTGCCTGATGACTCTTCCAACCTGATCTAGTAATCTAGTATTCATTCTACATAAGATTATTAAACAAATCTTAAGATAAAATTTTAAAAGTTTATTACCCCCCCCACCCCTCCAGCCCCAAAGAAAGTAGAGATACAAAGTGAGCAACATCGGCTGAGCCCAGTGTGTGTTGGGGCACTCGTTGTGGTGCCTGATCAATACTAAGTGTATACTACAGAGCAAAATATACTACTTACCAACAGATGTATTATAATAATATGGGTGATCAACAAGACATAGGTGAGTACAGGTAGATAAAATCGTAGGAATAAGCTGTAACACTGTTTCTGTAACACCCCCCACCCCCCTCCTGTGCATTAACAACACGGACCCTCTCTGAATCTCACAAGGTTGATTGTACCCTTGTGTGTCTTTCTTAAAATTATATATATACATATATATAAATATATATATATATATATATATATATATATATATATATATATATATATATATATATATATATATATATATATATATATATATATATATATATATATATATATGTATACCTCATTGGGAAACTGCCCGTGCCTCTTATGTGGTGTCAGTAGCATTTTAGCGAATCCTGCTGGTATGAAACGCGAGGTACATATATATATACTTCATTTTTAGTCCATATAACACGCGGACTTTGAACATATAATCAACGACCTACTGGGTGGGACTAGGGAACGCTTACCGGCTAGGCCACAAGGACACTGCTTTTAGTGTCCTTGTGGCCTAGCCGGTAAGCGTTCCCTAGTCCCACCCAGTAGGTCGAGGGTTCCATTCCATGCTGGTGAGGTCGTTGATTATATGTTCAAAGTCCGCGTGTTATATGGACTAAAAATGAAGAATATATATGTACCTCGCGTTTCATACCAGCTGGATTCGGTAAAATGCTACTGACACCACATATATATATATGTATATATATATATATGCTGATAACCACCAGGAAAGAAGAAAACACGAAGTTCCCACGGCGCCATCAGCTCGATGAACAGGCTTTGTGTGAAATATAGCAGAGTCTAGAACTGCTTTTAGTGTCCTTGTGGGCTAGCCGGTAAGCGTTCCCTAGGGCCACCCAGTAGGTCGAGGGTTCGATTCCTTGCTGGTGAGGTCGTTGATAATATGTTCAAAGTCCGCGTGTTAAATGGACTAAAAATGAAGTATATATATGTACCTCGCGTTTCATACCAGCTGGATTCGGTAAAATGCTACTGACACCACATACGAGGCACGGGCAGTTTCCCAATGAGGTTCACGGCGCCATCAGCTCGATGAACAGGCTTTGTGTGAAATATAACAGAGTCTAGAACTGCTTTTAGTGTCCTTGTGGGCTAGCCGGTAAGCATTCCCTAGGGCCACCCAGTAGGTCGAGGGTTCGATTCCTTGCTGGTGAGGTTGTTGAAAATATGTTCAAAGTCCGCGTGTTAAATGGACTAAAAATGAAGTATATATATGTACCTCGCGTTTCATACCAGCTGGATTCGGTAAAATGCTACTGACACCACATACGAGGCACGGGCAGTTTCCCAATGAGGTTCACGGCGCCATCAGCTCGATGAACAGGCTTTGTGTGAAATATAACAGAGTCTAGAACTGCTTTTAGTGTCCTTGTGGGCTAGCCGGTAAGCGTTCCCTAGGGCCACCCAGTAGGTCGAGGGTTCGATTCCTTGCTGGTGAGGTCGTTGATAATATATATATATATATATATATATATATATATATATATATATATATATATATATATATATATATATATATATATATATATATATATATATTGTTGCGAACGACGCCATCTATTGTCCTGATCTACCTACCCAGAACCACGAGCAGCGCCATCTAGGGACGAAACCCGAGTATGACTACTCTTAGTTACCACTCCGGGGTTTCCGTTCTCCATATCCTGGTTGTTGCGTCACCTCCTCAAAGTCTTCTTCGTCAGCTCCAGTTCGATGAGAGTTCAGTTCACTCTGGGAAGTGACCACAGGATCACCTATCCTGGAAACCTACGGCACAGTGACTACCTACCGTCTTCTACAATACTCAGCCTTACTCGTCAGCCATCTCAGCTCCGCACTTAAGTATTCGTAATCTTACATTGCCTCCCCCACCTCCACCTTGCTTCAAATTATTGTATGTTGTATAAATATGTGTATACTGTTAATGTTTAGGTTAAGTATGGTTAAGGGTAAATTATAGAAAGCTGAATATTTTGTTAAGGAATTTATGGTACTTTATTATACACAACAAAAACTCGCATCCTTTGTCTACCCTTTTATAGTCCGATTGTCTTTGTTTTTTTTTTGTTGTTGCCTGTTGGGATCTGGGTAGACTTTTAACTATATTGTAAATCCCCAACTCGTAACAAATGGCGACCGTGACAGGGCACAACGTTAAGTGCCATATTTCTTCCCCCCTTGTTACTCATTGTTAATTATTCCTCCCAGTCACTTCTGTTTACAAATGCTTTACGGTGGTTTAAAGTTTCCTTCATATGTGTGTGCATATATTGGTATTATCGTACAGTAAGAGTGACAGACGTAGGATATTAGGTTCCAAGTGTCATAAGGCTTACCTGTTATTACACCTGGCAGTCGTGTAGTAAGTCTTATCGAGTGTAGGGAAGAATCCGGATCTGTTTAATGCTATACCCTCACTCCAGAGTAGGCTGTTCCATAGTCACTAGTTTATGGTGAAGTGATATCTTGGGACGCCCCGCTCTACCAGGACCCCATAATTATAAAGCCTCCATTATCGTTCTTCTCATTATCTCATTCCGGGTCAATCATACCAAAGTCAAGGGTTGTTAATCCTGATCTTTATATTAATGCCGTAATACGCCCTTCCTGTTTCAAGTATCTAAGGGTTGTTAATCCGGATCTTTATATTAATGCTGTAATACGCCCTTCCTGTTTACTCAAGGGTTGTTAATCCGGATCTTTATATAAATGCCGCAATACGACCTTCCTGTTTACTCAAGGGTTGTTAATCCGGATCTTTATATAAATGCCGTAATATGCCCTTCCTGTTTCAAGTATCTAAGGGTTGTTAATCCGGATCCTTATATAAATGCCGTAATACGCCCTTCCTGTTTCAAGTATCTAAGGGTTGTTAATCCGGATCCTTATATTAATGCCGTAATACGCCCTTCCTGTTTACTCAAAGGTTGTTAATCCGGATCCTTATATTCATGCCGTAATACGCCCTTCCTCTTTCTAGTCTCTTATCCTTATTTAAGGACCTTATCAGAAGAACAATATTCATAAGTGTAATTTCCCTAGGTATAACTTGGGCAGTTTCCCGGACATTCTGGTTATCCACTGCCGTGATATTTTCAAGGGTAATCCACTTATCTTATCTGTTGACCATTAATTAATTTATCTAGGTTTTCTTGGTAGTCCTGGAGGAGTGGAAGAGCAAGATACCATTTCACATCTTGAAGCATGTGGAGGAGCGTGGAGAGGTTAATTTAGGGCGTGCTGCTGAGCTGGCTGATGCGTACGCCTTGCTGGTGGAGTCACTGTGCCGTAGGGAACGTGGTACTTTCCGGCATGTTAGGTCCTCCTCGGATGATAACCTTGGGGACGTGAGTGGAAGGTCGAAAGGTCCCACACCTACCCCCCCCCCCCCTGATGCAACCAAGTTTTATTGTTCTTACTGTAAAAAACCAGGCCATACGATCCAGTCTTGTAAACACCCAAAGTGTCGAATTGCTAAAAGTAGTTCCCTGGATCCCAATAGCGACCACCAATGTGGAAAGGCCCCATCAGGATCTCTTCTCTTCATTCACCTATGAGGGAAAAATTTCAATCATAGAGGGGTCTCGTTCTTTCCCTATTCGTATACTACGTGATACGGGCGCAGCACAATCTATCCTCCTGTTTAACGTCATTCCTGATATATCTACCGCATTTACTAATGAGTGTTCTAATTTCAGATCTCTCATCCCATTCTTCCTATCCCTTAGCTAAAGTGCACCTCCAATGTCCCTTGATTACTGAGGAAGTGCAAATAGCCATTAGGAAAGATCCAATGCCTGTGAGCGGCATTCATTTATTATTGGGTAATGACTTGGTAGGAGATCTAGTGGTTCCCAACATAAAGACAGTCGACTCTCCCTTACCTGTCAACTCCACCACTGACCTCGAAGAAACTACTCCTCACCTTTTCCCCATCTTGTGCTGTCACCTGGTCACAGAGTGTGCGAAATGGGCCCTCTTCATCTAAAACCACCTCCAATATCTTCCTACCCACAGAAGATCTGTACAATAAGACCATTAGTAAGGCTGAGCTCATTAAAGCCCAACAATCTGATCCATCTTTGAATATGAAAGACCTCAGTGTGGACCATTGTACATCTTCGGCTTACCACCCACAATCACAAGATTGCTTGGAACAGTTCCATCAAAACTTTCAAATCAATGCTAATAAACTATCTCCCCTCAACTATATAGTCCATACTCCTGATCGCAGAAAAGATTCACAACTTGTTCACATTAATCTCATGAAACTTTACCATTCCAGGCAGTCAGAGGAAGACATCCCAGAGGCTATAAGCCTACCTGTATTGCATTCGGTTTTGTCAGGGCCGGAGCCGGAGACAGATGACATGGATCTATTGGAGAATTTAGACTTCCCTCTACCTAAAGAAAACCCTGCTAACAGTCACATACTCAACAACTTGGATGAGTATTTTTCTGTTCTGAATCCATCTCAAGCAAAAGATCTCACTAAGTTATTATCAACATTTCCTAAAGTCACGTCAGACCTCCCAGGGTCTTGCAATATACTTAAACATGATATTAAGCTATTCTCAGATGATGTACAACCCAAAAAAGAGAGATTATGAAAAAGGAGGTAGATTTTTTGTTAAAACATAACTTAGGTGAGCCTAGTACCTCCCCCTGGGCTTCACCTTGCCTTCTCATTCCAAAACCCGATAGCACTTTTCGTTTCTGTACCGATTATCGTAAAGTGAACCAGGTCACTGTCTCAGACTCCTACCCTTTACCTTTGATTGAAGATATAATAGACAGCATAGGCTGTGCCATATTTATCAGTACCGTGGACTTATTGAAAGGATATTATCAAATGGGACTCACGGATAGGGCAAAAATAATCTCGGCATTTATAACTCCATTTGGTCTTTTTCAATATTTGGTTATGGCGTTTGGCTTTTCTAATGCTCCGGCCACATTCCAGAGGGCCATCAATTACCTAATTCAGGACCTAGTTGGGACGTTCGCCTACCTGGATGACCTGGTGGTGGTGTCGGACATCTGGGACGAACATCTGGTGCGTTTGGAGATACTGTTGGCACGACTGCAAGAGACTGGATTCACCATAAACCTGGCTAAATCTGCTTTTGGCCGGGCCTCAGTGACTTACCTGGGACATATCGTTGGGCATGGTATGGTGAGACCCAAGGACGCAAACGTTAAAGCCATCTTGTCCTTCCCCACTCCAAGGACGAGGAAGGAACTCATGCGCTTCCTGGGGGTGTGGTGCTACTACAGTCGCTTCTGCAGTAACTTCTCCAGTGTGGCCGGACCCCTCACAGACCTTACCAGTTCTGCGGTCCCT
Source organism: Homarus gammarus (assembly GCA_958450375.1). Classification (NCBI taxonomy): domain Eukaryota; kingdom Metazoa; phylum Arthropoda; class Malacostraca; order Decapoda; family Nephropidae; genus Homarus; species Homarus gammarus. Next base: position 605,084 of record CAUDMG010000541.1, on the reverse strand, counting down.
TACATCTGGAACCAGAGGTGCGACCAGCCTTTGCACCGCCTCAAAGCCTTCCTTGCCTCCAAGCCTATAGTCCACCCCCCTGACTACACCTTGCCCTATCATCTACAAATCGAAGCTAGCCGTGTCGGAGTTGGGGCTGTGCTCCTACAACCCGACCCAACCACTGATGTCCTTCACCCTGTGGCATACTACTCCGCCAAGTTGAAAAAACATCAGACCAACTACTCGACCATAGAGAAGGAGGCCCTGGCTCTCGTGTTGGCAATAAAGAAGTTTGAATTGTACCTCCAGTCTTGCCCACAAACAACCCTAGTCTTCACAGACCATAACCCACTCACGTTCATCCAAACCAACAAGACCTCCAACCAGCGAATCCTCCGCTGGGCTCTCCTCACCCAGCTCTATAATCTACAAGTCCGGCACAAAAAGGGGGTGGACAACCTAATTGCGGACTCCTTATCCCGAGCTCCAGTGGAAATGCAGCAGCTACTCTCCAGACGCACCAGGTGATCACCTCCTTCGCGCCCGCGCTAAGGAGGTCTTTGGAGGGGGGGTGTGTTTCGAACCACGCCATCTATTGTCCTGATCTACCTACCCAGCACCACGAGCAACGCCATCTAGGGACGAAACACGAGTATGACTAGTCTTAGTTACCACTCTGGAGTCTCCCTTCTCCATATCCTGGTTGTTGCGTCACCTCCTACAAGTCTTCTTCGTATGCTCCAGTTCGAGGAGAGTTCAGTTCACTCTGGGAAGTGACCACAGGATCACTTATCCTGGAAACCTACAGCACAGTGACTGCCTACCGTCTTCTACAATACTCAGCCTTACTCGTCAGCCATCTCAACTCCGCACTTAAGTATTTGTAATCTTATATTGTCTTACCACCTCCACCTTGCTTCACGATTGTTTTATGTTGTATAAATATGTATATACTGTTAATGTTTAGGTTAAGTATGGTTAAGGGTAAATTATAGAAAGCCGAATATTTTGTTAAGGAATTTATGGTACTTTATTATACACAACAAAAACTCTCATCCTTTGTCTACCCTTTTATAGTCGGATTGTCTTTGTTTTTTTTTGTTGTTGCCTGTTGGGATCTGGGTAGACGTTTAACTATATTCTAAATCCCCAACTCGTAACATCATGGGTGGGCTTGGGATGGTAATGGGTAATCCACTCTCACCTGTATTAAGCAACCTATATATGGAATTCTTTGAAAAGAAACTATTCAGTAATATTTTTCCACCTTCAGCAGTCTGGTTTAGATATGTTGATGATGTATTATGTCTCTGGCCATGTAACGAGGACCTAAAAGCTTTCCTGCCACAACTTAACAACTTAGCCCCCTCGATCAAATTCACTGTGGAATTAGAGCAAGACTGTAAATTGCCATTCCTAGACTGTCTGATACACAGAATAGGTAAAACTTTTAAGTTCAGTATTTATAGAAAACCAACTAATGTGTGTTCATACATTCATTATCATTCTGCCCACCATAATAAAGTCAAACAGTCAGTATTTTCAACAATGTTTTTACGTGCTTTGAGAATTTGCAGTCCGGAATTCATTGACGAGTAATACAAATATATATATAATATTGGCTCAAACCTTAAATACCCTAGATCTTTCATAGACAAATGCCTAAACATTACTTAGAAAACTTTTTATAGAACTGATCCCAAGCCCACCCATGACCATAAGAATATCTTAATATTACCATTTCACAAAAATTTCTCTCACATTCCTTCACAACTAAAAACCTGGAACGTCAATGTGGCATTTATAAACTCATGCACTGTTAAACAAATGTTGATCAAGAACTCCCCCAACAACACAATTTGTTGCATTTGTAAAGTTCCTTGCAAGGAATGTAATATGTTTTACTTAGGCCAGACAGGTAAAGATCTTGCAACTAGAATTAAACAACACAAATACAGTGTTAGGACAGGCCAGGAATCCAATTCTCTGTTTGTTCATTTGAGGGATAACAAGCATTGCATTGACTGGGATAATGCCTCCTCAATATTACCTTGTAATTCAATTGATAGTAGGAACATCATAGAATCTAGTCATATTAAACATACCGAAGCATTCAACATGAATTTGAGTAATGGCATGTACAAACTGGACAATTTTGTAATTAAGAAGATTTGTAACCAGGTGAGAAGGTCGGGTCACCTTACCATTTGACCTGACCACCAACCGTTGTGTGCTATTTAAAGATTAGTAGGGTCATTACCTAATACCTGACCATTGTGGACCTGGTCTCACCCTCCTCTGTATATATACACCTTGGTTTGTATTTCTCTTTAGTCTGTACTCACCCCTGAAGATGTGAATTACACGAAAGCGCTTGGGAACTTCGTGTTTTCTTCTTTCCTTGTGGTTATCTGCATATACCTAGATCACGCGCACCTACAGTGATTTACTTGCATATATATATATATATATACATATATATATATATATATATATATATATATATATATATATATATATATATGTATGTGTGTGTGTGTGTGTGTGTGTTAAAATTTCCACTCCTCACCTATACAGTGACAACAGCCCGCGGAGCTTCACCAAGATACTCCCCTGCCAGCTGACACAGCTGACCCCTGTCACTCTCTTCACTTAGATCTTGATAAGCCGCCTTACTGTATCATTAAGGAATAATATCCAGAAAGTGTCAGTCTGAGAGATAATGACGAGCTTCACGTGATACTCTACCTTAATTACGAGCTTCATGAGATACTCTATCTTAATTACGAGCTTTACTTGATATTCTACCTTAATTACGAGCTTCATGAGATACTCTACCTTAATTACGAGCTTCATGAGATACTCTACCTTAATTACGAGCTTCATGAGATACTCTACCTTAATTACGAGCTTCATGAGATACTCTACCTTAATTACGAGCTTCACTTGATTCTCGACTTTAACGACGAGCTTCGCGTGATACTCTACGTTAACGACGAGCTTCTCGTGATACTCTACCTTAACAACGAGCTTCACGTGATACCCGACCTTAACAACGAGTTTCACGTGATACTGAACCTTAACTACAAGTTTCACGTGACACTTTACCTTAACGACGGGCTTCACGTAATACTCTACCTTAATGACGAATTTCACGTGATAGTGTACCTTAATAACGAGCTTCACGTGATATTCTACAGTACTTTAATGGTGTTTCACCTCTAAACTCCTTTATAATATCAAGTTGGTAAGAATAATAATACAAACACTTGGGTTCCCAAATTAACTCAGGTAAGACGCATTACCCGAGATTCTTGTTTCTACGACAAACTTTTCCAGTCAATTAGTAATGAGCAGAATAACGAGGCCGTTGGGAATCTGTAAGCCCCGTTGCCTAAACTGTTCTCTTTGTTTTCAGGTGTTGTGTACTACCATAATGGAGGTGTTGTGTACTACCATGATGGAGGTGTTGTGTGCTACCATGATGGAGGTGTTGTGTGCTACGGTGATGGAGGAGTTGCGTACTACCATGATGGAGGAATTGTGTATTGCTATGGTGGAGGTGTTGTGTACTACCATGATGGAAGAGTTGTATATTGCAATGGTGGAGGTGCTGTGTACTACCATGATGGAGGTGTTGTGTACTACCATGATGGAGGTGTTGTGTGCTACCCTGATGGAGGAGTTGTGTACTACCATGATGGAAGAGTTGTGTATTGCTATGGTGGAGGTGCTGTGAACTACCATGATGGAGGTGTTGTGTGCTACCATGATGGAGGTGTTATGTGCTACCGTGATGGAGGAGTTGCGTACTACCATGATGGAAGAGTTGTGTATTGCTATGGTGGAGGTGCTGTGTACTACCATGATGGAGGTGTTGTGTGCTACCATGATGGAGGTGTTGTGTGCTACCATGATGGAGGAGTTGTGTACTACCATGATGGAGGACTTGTGTCTTGCTTTGGTGGAAGTGTTGTGTACTACCATGATGGAGGTGTTGCGTGCTACCATGATGGAGGAGTTGTGTATTGCTATGGTGGAGGTGTTGTGTACTACCATGATGGAGGTGTTGTGTGCTACCATGATGGTGGAGGTGTTGTGTACTACCATAAGAACATAAGAATGGAGGAAACTGAAGCGGGCCTATTGAACCATACTGGGCAGTCCCGTTTATACCCAACCCCTGTTGCTCATATAAGCATCCAACCTATGTTTGAAGCTATCCAGCTTATTCCAGTTAATGATGATATTTGGTAACTTGCTCCATTCATCCACTACTCTGTTTCCAAACCAGTGTTTACCTATTTCACGCCGAAATCTAAATTTGTCTAATTTAAAACCATTGTTACTAGTTCACTCCTTGTTGGATAGTTTGAGTACCTTTGTAATGTCACCTTTGTTTAACCCTGACTTCCATTTATACACCTCTATCATGTCGCCCCTCACTCTACGTAACTCGAGGGAGTGCAAATTAAGATGCTTTAACCTGTCTCTGTATTCAAGGTTCCTAATGCCCGGGATTAGTCTTGTCATTCTCCTCTGGATTCTTTCCAAGGATTCTATATCCATTCTGTAATACGGTGATCAGAACTGAACTGCCTAATCCAGGTGAGGTCTCACAAGCCCTAGATATAATTTTAAGATGACCTCGCTTGTCTTGTAACTAACACTCCTTTGTATGAAACCCAAGTACTTTATTAGCCTTGTTACGATCAAAAACACATTGTTTACTTGACTTAAAGATTCCTACTTACCATTACTCCTAAATCTCTCTCGCAGTCGGATTCCTCAATGGCATCGTTGTTCATCTGATAACTGGTTTCCCTGTTTACATCTCCTATACTGAGTACTGAGTTACATTTGTCCACATTGAATTTCATCTGCCATTTTTCCGACCATTCGAAAAATTTGTTTAGATCTTCCTGTAGTTATGCAGAGTTCTCGTCAGATTTAATTACACGTCCTATTTTAGTGTCATCAGCTAATTTACTTATGTTGCTGTCTATGCCGATATCTATGTCGTTTATGTATATAATAAATAATAATGGTCCAATTTACTGAGCCTTGGGGAACTCCACTAGTGACGTTGCTCCAATGAGATTTAGTGCCGTTTATGCTCACTCTCTGTTTCCCGTCCCTTAACCACGCCCTAATCCATTTAAGGATATTTAACTTTCAAGCCATGCACTTCTACCTTTATAATTAGTCTTTCATGGGGGACTCTGTCGAAGGCTTTACTAAAGTCGAGATATACCACATCATAATTGTGCCCCTCGTCCACCTATTCGAAAACTGATGAAATAGATGTTAATAGATTAGTTAGACATGAACTCCTGCTTGTGAACCATGTTGGGAATCATTGATCAACTTGTGCTTCTCCAGGTGGTTTCGAATAGAGTTTGAAATGATTGATTCTAGTAATTTACCTACTATTGATGTTAGACTGATTGGGGGGTAGTTAGAGGATAGTGATCTATCCCCCTTCCTGAAAATCGGTATTACATTCGCGATCCTCCAGGATTCTGGTACTACACCTGTTTTTAATGACATGTTAAACAACTTTGCTAAATGGCATACTAAGCTCTTCCTTACATTCCTTTAATACTCTGGCAAATATCTCATCGGGACCAGGTGACTTATTAGGCTTCAGTTTGTCTATTTGCTTATTAACATCGTTACTAGTCACTACTATCTCGCTTAATTTGTTTTCTTCACTATCTCTGAATAGAGTCGGTGCCTCGGGTATCATGTTTAAATTTTCGTTGGTGAAAACTGTTGAGAAATATATATTCAGATTATTGCTCATTTCTCCGTCGTTATCAGTTAGCTCGCCGGTATCTGAACGTATTGGTCCAATCTTATCTCGTGTTTTAGTTTGATACATTTGGTAGAATCCTTTGGGGTTTGTTTTCCCCTCCCCTGGAATCTTCAGTTCATAATTCCTCTTCGCTTTTCTTATCTCGTTATTAACCCTACCGGCCAATACCTTATAATATTCCCGGAGGTAAATTTCGCCACGATTTATCCTTCTACCTATAGCCTTCCTTTGGCCAAAAATGTTCTTTAAATAATTATTTATCCATTTAGGGTCATTGTTGTCTGATTTGAGTTTTTGTATGGTATGTTCTGCCTTTGTGCATTAAGTAACTCATTATATAAATTGTCGTGGAACTCGGCAATCTCAGATCTCGTTATCAGGTCCGTGTCATCTGTCAGGTTCACACCCAAGCGCCACACCCCCTCTCTCAGCTGCCTTTTTAAACTATCAAAGTCTGCCCTTCTGAAATCTGGGACTTAAATGGAATTCCCTTTACGTCTGACCTGAAAATCTAACTGGAATCTAATTTCTTTGTGATCGCTGTTTGCAAGTTCGTTCCCGAACTCGACATTGCTAAAGAAGTTTTCTCTGTTCGACAGAACTAAATCGAGTATATTATTACCCCGGGTGGATTCGAATATATGTTGACTTAGGAAACAGTCCTGGATCTTTCCAGGAAATCCTCTGATACTGAGTTACCCATAAGGACAGTCCAATCTATTTTGCCAAGGTTAAAATCTCCTACTATACAGACTTTGTTGTGTATGGAAGCCCTGTGCATTTCATCCCAGATAAGTCGCTCATTAACTCTATCAAGATTGGGAGGTCTATATATTACTCCTATGATTAATTTTTCCCTATCGTCGATTAATTCTATCCAAATTGTGGTGATGTGTATGTAATGATTGAATATTAGACCATAGCTTAGAAGCCCAGAGAAGTATAACACATATAACAGCGAATACATATAACAGAGAGTGTGTAGAGACCTCCAGGTACCTGAACATACCAGGTTGACACACCCCAGGTCAAGACCCAAAGGACCCGACCTCGTCCGCTAATTACTTGAATTACCGGGTGACCCAGCCACACCTAAGACACATCTGGGTATGACCACACCTTAACACAGCTGTCCAGATCTAACCAGTTTACTGATAATTGGCAGGTTAAACGCCGGCTGTTCCTGGCCCATATAAAGGCCCTACAGTCCCGTCCACGGTATCTTTCGCCGCATTCTGCTCATTGAGCTCATTCTGGTCATTGGTCATTGAGAGGTCATACTGGTCACTTACCCAGAGTCACGCTCATCCTCCCCCCAGGTCGGGGTGGGGGGGGGGGGAGACTTCTCGAAATCACCGGCTAAGCAGAGTCACAGCCAAGCACCCACTGGGCCTACGTCAGGGTACACGTGAGTCTTGTCAGAGCGGTCCCTAGGGTGAGTAACCTACTGTAGGAAGTGCATTCCATTCCTGTTGTGTCCGAGAGTCAGTTTCGAGTAACGTAACATAATGTGCTAATACCCCGATATAATAATGATATTAATATATAATAATGATATTAACGTGTCCATGTCATTGAGTAAATTAATAAGTAGTTGTATCGAAGTGGTGTTTGAGAAGTTGTCCCTTAAGATCGTGACGTACTATATGTGTGTTGACGTATAAGATAAGTGTATTGACTCAGAGTAAATAACATCCCGGTTACACTACCAAACCTTCTTATCTTTACATTACTACTCTCTATACTTCTACCTTTATGTAATCCTCTTCTCGTGAGTTATCCCTCATTATAGTACTACCATGGTGGAGGTGTTGTGTTCTACCATGATGGAGGTGTTGTGTACTACCATGGTGGAGGTGTTGTGTACTACCATGATGGAGGTGTAGTGTACTACCATGATGGTGGTGATATGTACTACCATGATGGAGGTGTTATGTACTACCATGATGGAGGTGTCGTGTACTACCATGGTGGAGGTGTTATGTACTACCATGTTGGAGGTGCTGTGTACTACCATGATGGAGGTGTAGTGTACTACCATATTGGAAGTGTAGTAGTGTATATTACCAAGATGGAGGCTTTGTTTATATAATACCATGATGGAGGCTTTGTCTATTAACATGGCCAGCTGTAAATGGTAACTAAGTTTTCAGTTGGGAAAATGTATTGTAACATGGAAACTGCAGAATGTGATATTTTACCATAGAGACATTGTGATTTAGAATTATCCAAGGATTTCATCCTCCAATTTAATGTACTCTTTGCTGAATCACCCTGTATATATATATATATACATATATATATATATATATATATATATAATATATATATATATAATATATATATATATATATATATATATATATATATATATATATATATGTAATATTCAGAAATTTCAAATGCCCCGCCATTAGCGATACTGAGCGTTCAAGGTCGTCTGAGGGAAGAGAGCGCTCCCCTCACATAGTGGGAGGTTGTGGAACTAGGCCTATATGATATTAAATGTAATTTGCCGAATTAATAATGATGCGATTCATGAAGTTAAGGGACTATTATTGAATTTGAAATTATTATAGATCGTTTATTAGTCTGAATAATGTTACGGGTGTCCCAAGGGGTTATTAGTTAGGCGGAAAATATGTCACGTAGGCCTAAGCTAACGCCTTGAGAGGACACGAGGCGGGCTCTCTCTCAGTGACTGGGAAGCATTCAGACAAACAAGACGTCCCTGCGCGTCCGTCACAGAAATAGTCACGTGGTCTAGTCACCTGTGTTGCACTATTGCAGTATAACAAGTAAGTCTCATTCGATCTCAGACAGGGTTAGATAGGGCAGTGATAAAGTTAACAAGAGCTAACAGTGAGTTCATTTCAGGGTTTCCGTCAGAACCCACTTGACGGGAGTTTAACTGCGAGAGATTGACTGCCGTTTGAGACTGCCGTTGATGATTGAGGGTGGCGATTGTCGCCATTGGACCGATCAGTGTAGGCCTGTCACTGTTTAGCGGGGTATCAAAGGATCTCTTGAGGGAATCTAGCCGTCTGGGTGCCCAGCTGACGACGGGACGATTGTTGGGGTCATCAGCTCTCCTCTACCTCGGCTCACAACCCCACATGTCTCGAGCAGCTTAGTGAAACCCTCTTGCTAACGGGAAGCTAAAGCTTCTCTCAACTGTACAAGGTCTGATTGGCTCACTCCCTTCCGCTTTATGGATGTACTGGGGGTAAAATGAGGCCAGCTGAGTGATACAGGGTCGCACACTGAGACCATGAGTCTAGGGGATACCTAGAGGAACATTTTATCTCCCTTATTACGGGTGTATGTTGAGTTGGGTGGAGCATGGTTCACTGGTGTTGGTGGACCCAGTAACAAACCAATAATAGTGACAATATAGTTGGGTGTAGTTGATACCATTTCTCAGTTACTGATATTATCTTGACGTGTGTAGTTTAACATTTCTTAAACAATTTTGATAGAATTGTTTTTTGAATGTTTGTGTCACTAAGTGGAACCAGAGTGATACTGTGATTTGATTCTTTTAATGCATCTAATTTTTCTTCATAATTCCGATCTCAGGTATAACCTTTGTTCCCCAGAGTAGTGGTTAAGTTAGGTCAGGAAGTGTGCATCTGTTCGGGTGATATAATTTTGTTGAGTGCCCTTAAGGCCTTTTCATTGTAGAGTATTTAATTTCTTATTTTTTATTACCATTTCCTCAGTGACTGATATTATTTTGTTGAAAGCCCTTAAGGCCTATTCATTGTAGAGTATTTAATTTCTTATTTTTTAATACCATTTCCTAAGTGACTGATATTATTTTGTTGAAAGCCCTTAAGGCCTATTCATTGTAGAGTATTTAATTTCTTATTTTTTGATACCATTTCCTCAGTGACTGATATTATATTGTTGAAACCCTTAAGGCCTGCATCTGTTGGTGTAACATAATTATATTGAGTGCCCTTTAGGCCTATTCATGGTGGAATTAATAATTTCTTATTTTTATACCACTTCCGCAGTGGTGGATATTATTCTGTGAAAGCCCTTAAGGCCTGTTTCATGTGTGCAAGCAACATTTCTTAATACTTCAAATTTATTGTTGCCTGAGTTTCTAATAATTTCTATATCATGTATAACTTTTATTCCCCAGAGTAGTGTTTTAAGTTCAAGTTAAGAGGTGGGCATATTGGTGTACCATTATTTGATTGTGTTTGTAGTGTTGGAGGGAATATAAGTGTCTAAATTTTACAGTATGTCTCATTCATCCCAGTCACAGACGCTATCCTTCCACGGGTCACGGACAATTCATTTTGTTTAGTAGATTTAAGTGTTCTTGTGCTGGTTTGGGATTTTTCTCAAGGTGGCGCTTCCACTGCCATTACCATCTATTAATTTTTAATAAACCCCAAGTCAAGTGAGAAAATAAAGTCCAGTATATTCCGACCGGTTACAAATATATAATATATATATATATATATATATATATAAGCAACGACCTCACCAGCCAGGACTCGAACTCTGGACCTAGTGCATGGGACCAGGGAATGCTACCGACCATACCACAAGAGCGCTAAAAGCAGTTCTAGACTATGTGATATTTCACACAAAGCCTGTTCATCGAGCTGAAGGCGCCGTGAACCTCTCATCGGGAACTGCTCCTGCTGCTTATGTGGATGTCACTAGCATTTTACCGAATCCAGCTGGTATGAAACATGAGGTACCATGTATACTTCATTTTTAGTCCATATAACACGCGGACTTTGAACATATAATCAACGACCTCACCAGCCAGGACTCGAACCCTGGACCTAATGCATGGGACCAGGGAACGCTACCCACCAACCACAGAAGCAGCACGAGGATCCATATATATTTCATTAGCCCAATAAAGCAAGGGGACTTCTATATACAATCAACACCTCAACCGGCCATGATTCGAACCCACGGCACACAAGCCTATGACTGTGACAGGTCAAACGCTAACCGCTGGACCACCAGGATACTAAAAGCAGTCCTAGGACTGGTGGTCCAGCGGTCAGCGTTCCCCTGTCACAGTCATAGGCTTGTGTGCCCTGGGTTCGAATCCTGGCGGGTTGAGGTGTTGATTATATATATATATAATTATATATATATATATATATATATGCAAGTAAATCACTGTAGGTGCGCGTGATCTAGGTATATGCTGATAACCACCAGGAAAGAAGAAAACACGAAGTTCCCAAGCGCTTTCGTGTAATTCACATCTTCAGGGGTGAGTACAGACTAGATAGAGTAATGCAGAACAAGATGAATATATACAGAGGAGGGTGAGACCAGGTCCACAATGGTCAGGTAATGACCCTACTAATCTTTAAATGGCACACAACGGTTGGTGGTTGGGTCAGATGGGACAGTGACCCGCCCTCTCACCTGATCACAAATCTTCTTAATTACAAAGTTGTCCAGCTTGTACAAGCCGTTACTCAAATTCATGTTGAATGCTTCGGTATGTTTAATAAGACTAGATTCTATGATGTTCCTACTATCAATTGAATTACATGGTAATATTGAGGAGGCATTATCCCAGTCAATGCAATGCTTGTTATCCCTCAAATGAACAAACAGAGCATTGGATTCCTGCTTAAACATTACTAAGAAAACTTTTTATAGAACTGATCCCAAGCCCACCCATGACCATAAGAATATCTTAATATTACCATTTCACAAAAATTTCTCACACATTCCGGCACAGCTAAAATCTTGGAACGTCAATGTGGCATTTAAAAACTCATGCACTGTTAAACAAATGTTAATCAAGAACTCCCCCAACAACACAATTGGTTGCATTTATAAAGTTCCTTGCAAGGAATGTAATATGTTTTACTTAGGCCAGACAGGTAAAGATCTTGTAACTAGAATTAAACAACACAAATACAGTGTCAGGACAGGCCAGGAATCCAATGCTCTGTTTGTTCATTTGAGGGATAACAAGCATTGCATTGACTGGGATAATGCCTCCTCAATATTACCATGTAATTCAATTGATAGTAGGAACATCATAGAATCTAGTCTTATTAAACATACCGAAGCATTCAACATGAATTTGAGTAACGGCTTGTACAAGCTGGACAACTTTGTAATTAAGAAGATTTGTGATCAGGTGAGAGGGCGGGTCACTGTCCCATCTGACCCAACCACCAACCGTTGTGTGCCATTTAAAGATTAGTAGGGTCATTACCTGACCATTGTGGACCTGGTCTCACCCTCCTCTGTATATATTCATCTTGTTCTGCATTACTCTATCTAGTCTGTACTCACCCCTGAAGATGTGAATTACACGAAAGCGCTTGGGAACTTCGTGTTTTCTTCTTTCCTGGTGGTTATCAGCATATATATATATATATATATATATATATATATATATATATATATATATATAAACGTAAACAATGCCTCACTGGTCGTTAATCGAACCCTGGACCTTTGCGTGTGAACAAGGATCGCTACTACCGCGCAACAGGGACAGGAGTAAACCTTAGCTTTGTTTTATTTCACACAAAACCTGTTTCATATACAAACAATACCTCTCTAGTTGAGAATCGAGCCCTGGACCTCTGAGTATGAACCACACCTTTGACAAAAATATTTAATTTACGCTTAGTTTCTCAATTCTCAAATTTATGTCCTTTGTAACATGTGGTAAGCCTGGCATTACAAACTTGCCTCGTCTGAGATTCTTGTTTAATAATAATTTCAATCACACTTTGAAGAATAAAGTTGCTTGAGGGTCTCTAGTAAGAAAGGATATTTGCATAATACTTAATTCACCATAAATTTTATTTACCAACATATATAAGGACAAGCATACACTAAGCAATTACACTCACTGTTACAAATGGACGCGCTCATTCGTAAAATTTTACACTTTACTACTTTAGGGTTGCCAGGTACCACCAGCCAGTCACTGGGCTTGTAGCAGATTCATTTGCTCCCAACCGTACATGAATGTGTATATGTACGACGTACAGCACGTAATGGACGAGTTGACGGTTCTGGGAAAACATATTAAACACACTCTGCCATGCTGTTAACAAAATACAATATACATTGTTATTAAATTAAAGTTGAATCCATCGTGATTTGATTGAGATAGGATAAAATATTTGTGGCACTGAGGAAACGGCAACATAATGGCGATGACGTTAGAAGCTGGAAGCAGACAACGGATACTGTACCTGCAGTCAAGGAGTTTACAACGGGATGGCCACTTCAGATAGCCCTATTCAGCTAAGGCAGCGGTTCCCTATAGCGGGTAAATTACTCCCAGGGGGGTAATTTTATATTTTTCGACGGGGAACAACAGCCCATGAGATATTGCCATATTTTTCCTACTTCTAGATTCCAAACAACCATTGGTCATTCATGTATCACACACGTCCTGGATACGGCAGAGTTGGTACCTCTTGCTTCACTCTCCCACGGCTGGGGTAATGGGTACTGTTGTCAGACTTGTTTTGGGGTAATGGCTAAAACTAATTGGGCACCATTGAGCAATCCTGAGGTGCATTTTTAACGATGTGAGTCAGAGGCATTTCTGCATACACATGCAGAATATACCTATTTTAGAGATTTAAATATGTCCCTGATAAACCTGCGTAACTCTCATACACTCCTCATTGCTATTAAAGCATAATATTCGTGAAGATATGAGTTAGTATAGAAGTGATGACAGGGTCTGGACTTCGGTGTGGGAATGCTTGCTGCTGGGTAAATTTACAACATATTTCTGCTTTTAACTTGGTGGTAATTACATATAATTATTATCATTATCTCCTAATTGTTACAGGTATTGTCAAAGTGTACACAACTGGATGTGAGGATACTATAATATTTGTACTTGAGACAGTTATTACCAGATACAGTTGTACTGTGGTTAGTAATATACATTATATATTCATAATTGTATTATTGTGTTTGATTAAGAAGCATTAGGAATGCAAATTTGGAAATAATATACAAGTAAATCTCAGCAAAATATGAAGCTTACTTAAATTTGCTCTAGTAAATATGGGAAGAAAATTTTAATTCTTACATTTATCATGAATGGCAGTTACTTTTTAAAATTAAAAAAATTGTATCCAAGTATCAGGTACTTTAATATAATATTATAAATAAGCCTAATTAATTACGCAAATGGTGGAACTCTTATTTTTTCACCTCTTGATAACAAACATGGCAGGATATTGAAAGAAACATGAGAAAGTTAATAAGAAGGAACATAATTACCTAAGGTATCATAATCTAACCTCACCTAACCAAATGAAACGTTATCTATCTGGCCATGGCTATCCGAAGTCAATTTCTGATTTAAAAAAAACCTGTTAGTTTTCCTGATATAATTTTTTTTTAAAGTTATTATCTTTCTATGCATCTTTTTGTCACCCAGCAGCCAAATACACGCAATGATACCAGATAACTAATTTATTTATTACTACATTAAAAACATGACAGTATAAATTAACTTGATACTCAAATTCAAATGATCTTCACAACAGTAGAAGTAGAGCTATGACAAGGGAAATTCTCGGAGAATATCTTTCCTGTTCGTACTCTTACACATTGGAACGAAGCACCAACGATGCATTTACCTTTCCTTGAACATTATTTTTTGTCAAAGGTGGCTGGCTGCCAAAGCGCGCACACCAAATAAATGACCCCCATACTCGGCTTCACCACCAGCGGGTGACGTCACTGCCAATCACTGGGCATTTTGCAGTCACGTGACGTTTGAGCACCTTTAACCCTTATTTCTAATACTTTGTGGCCCATATTATAAGCAAATATGGTTACCATAGTGAAATTCAGCATTTTTTACTTGTTGAAGTGTCTTTTTACAAAAAAATGGTGACCATCAACTCGCCCATTCTCACTTCTTGGTAGGAGTGTGAGTATTAGGGTGTGTCAATTTTGTCAACATGTTAAAAATCAAATTTGGTAGTCAAAATATTGTGCCTCTTTATGTCTAAACTTGAGATTAGCAAACAAAAATGAATTGAAATAACCCTCACCTACATCAATTATACCTAAAAGTTTCAAATATCAGTATTTCAAGAAATTAATGAGACTTGATTAGAATTATTCACTTGATATTAACTAATCTCACGTAAGCATATGGATTATGGAGTATTTTATGGTTCTATAGCTTGTGTACAATATGCATGTCAGAACATGAACATGAACAGGCTCTCCGTGTGGGACAGTTTAATTCTTGTTTTGACTTGTACCAAGCGTGAGGATAAGGCGCCCGGCTCACTCTCCTTCTAGATATCATAGACGGTGGTTTGCTCTCATTGCACTTGCACCTACTCTACCAGACGAATTCTACATTTTGATTATTGTAAGTAGGGCATATTGATTGCCGCAGTTACTTCTATCATTGTATAAAACATTATGTTCTAAGAAATTATTATGTTATTTCTGCTACAGCATTTTTGATAAACAAATTGATATTTTTTGAAACAACAATTGAATTATGAAACATAGAAATATTTTTCTATTTGTCAGATAGTGTGAAGATGTCAAAATTGAAGACAAGAAGTCAGTTGTCAACCCACTTGAGCCTGCTAGTTGGTAAAGGGAAGGAGCTTCCTGTATCAGAACTTCCAACAGTGAGAGACATGCTACGATTAGGGTTACTCCTTCGAGAAAAAAATGCAAAGGACAGAAGGAACTATACAGATAAAGAACTCATAAATGACATGATAGTCCCTCTTCTGCATCAATGGACAAAAGCTAATGCACTATTCAAACCACCTGTGATTAATCAGTGTCGAACTATTGAGCTAAAACTAACGAAATTATGGCACAAAGCAGTTGAAACATCACTTGGTAAAGGAAACTTGGCCAGGAAAAATGAATTTCTGCACACACTTGATACTCTGTTTGACATTTTGACCTGCAAGTGCTCCATACAATTATGTTCTGAATCCAACTGTTCTCACTCAGGTAAGAGAGAAAATAATTCCCACATTGATTGTGGTTGTCCTCGTGAAAAGAAGATCCCTGTTTTAGAGCTTGAATTTATAAAGGCACAGAGGACAAAGGCAGAAGGCCAAGGAAGTATGCAAATGGGTTCAATAGATTATTCAGAAACAAAGAAGCAGATTGCTAATGCCAAGAAGATAGAACAAATCCGAGAGAGGGAACAAAAGAAGAAAATGAAGAGTGAAGAAGCCATCCAAAGAGAGGAAGAGCTGTGTCAAGATGTTTATCACTTCTTTGATAGTTCTTCTGATGAACTGGAAGCAACATCAGATGATAGTTCCAAAGAGCCATCTGAACCTTTACCAAAGAAAATGAAATACAACACAAGAAATATTTCAAACATTGCTTTAGCTAGTATTCGCCACCATGCTGGACTTCGTGAGGCTGCAGAAATTGCAACTGCCGCTTGGATAGATGTAGGCCTCATCAGCCGAGAGGATGTATCTTTGGTGATAGATCATAATAAAATTAGAAGAGCACAAGAAAAAATAATGAAGGAAATATCTGATCAGCATGAAAAAGATTTAAGCGAGGGAGGGCTCTCCTGTCTTTTGTTTGATGGAAGAATAGATGACACAAAAGTTTTGCTAGAAGTAGAGGGAGTGAACAGAAAGTTTCCAGGTCTCATCAAAGAAGAACACTACTCTGTCTGTTCTGAGCCTGGTGGTCGGTTTTTGTTTCACTTTGCTCCCGAAACTGAAGTAGAAGGGAAGAAACATGCAGAGGTCATTGCTGATCATATTTTATGTTGGGTTCAGGAGAGAGGACTTGGCAGTTCACTGCAGGCTGTTGGTGGAGATTCAACTGCAGTGAACACCGGATGGCAGGGGGGTGTAATGACGCATTTAGAGAAAAAACTAGGAAGAAGACTTGTTTGGATTGTATGTGATTTACATACAGGCGAGCTACCTCTTCGTCATCTCATCCAGGAACTTGATGGTCCTACAAAGAGCAACAACAAGTGGTCAGGTCCCCTTGGCATCATGCTGGATGAAGCAACACAACTAGAAATAAATACAACCTTTCCAAAGGTCGAAGTTGGCCCTCTCCTTCCGGCGTTGTCTGAAGGAGTCATCAAAGATCTCAGCACAGATCAATCCTATGCTTATCGTATTGCCCAAGCAATAAGATCAGGAGAAGTGCCTCAGTCATTGGCTCTCTTGGAGATTGGACCTGTCAGTCACAGTCGTTGGTTAACTACAGCTCTTCGTTTCTGCAGGATTTGGATTTCCAAACACGAATTGAAGGGCAAAGTGCTGAAGAATTTGAGGTTAATTGTTGAATTTATTATTGGAGTTTATCTTCCCCAGTGGTTTAGTGTGAAACTTAATCCTATGTGGGTGGATGGGCCCAATCACCTTTTGTTTCAATTGCAGCTAGTAAGAACACAGAGGAAGGTAGTGAGGGACATCGTGTTACCTGTGGCAAGAAGGTCCGCTTGGTATGCTCGATCAGAAGCAGTTTTGCAAGCAATGCTTTGCAGTCTCCGAACCGAGGCTGTAGAAGTCATTCTAAAGATTAGAGGAACGCTAATAGATGACGACCAGTTGGGAGACTGTTCGTTTCATTCAAGAAAAGTTCCCCCAATAAACGTCAATGCCACCAAATTGTCAGAATTGGTTGACTTGAGTTTGGAAGTCTTAGAGCCACCATTGACAACAAGTCTAACTAGCCAAGAATTGAGAAACCTTAAAGAGACTCCAATGCAGGTGCCGAAGTGGCCTTCCCACACTCAAAGTGTGGAGAGATGTGTGAAAATGGTCACAGAAGCAGCGGGCCATGTTTACAGCCACGAGAGGCGAGAAGGTTACATCAAAGCACAAATAGCAAGCAGACTACTGATGACAAGAAACCAAAGCAAAGAGAGTATGAAGGCATTGGTTACTTTCAAATAGACTACGGATAATAAAATATAATAATTTAAAACTTGAAACAGTAACATGTGTGCAAACGCTGGTTATGTTATAAATTCACAAATATGTACATTTAAAAATCCATTTGATGTAGGTAGGACTAATTATAAAAAAAAATTTATGCCAGAATATTGTTTTGCATGCTTAAAGACTACAATAAATTGCTACCAAATTACTCGATTTTCAATTTAGCCAGTTCACCCCCTAAATTGACACACCCTAGTGAGTATGTGTGTGTTTACCTATTCAGTGCAGTTAGCATTCTCTTCATTATTTACAAACAATTCCTATGACGAAAGTTTTGTGTAATCAATTTCATTAACAATTTATAGTTGTCCATATATTATTTAAGTGACATAATATAATTTACATGAAGTTACTGTATATAGTACTAGTCGCTATAGGTGAGACCCTCTACCCCCAGCTGGGAGTGTAACCATCGCCGCTAGTCGTGTTATTACGAGCTCTCTGTTTTAATTGTTTGAAAGCAATCTGGGATACATGTAGTTTTTCACGATGGTTTTTGTAATTATTTTGAAACGTCATTTTTATTTCCTAGTGCCTGCTTTTTTTACATGTGGTGTGGAGGTAGTTTTGTAAATCATTTACTGAACTTGTTATATATTCCAGAGGGTAAGTAACCTATCGTAGTTATATGATTTATTTATGGTCCATAACTGAATATTTCTTTTATTCATTTATAATGGTTTCTGACCTCTAAAATAAATATGTCACACTAAATTATTATAAGTTCACATATGAAAAACTGATAGTTCGTTCCATAGGCATAGTTGTATATTAAGACCTCGGTACACAAGGAGACAGCATGGCCGGTACTGCATTAAACAACATTCGCTTCCCAGCTATAAAGTCAGTAAAGCCATGGGATCGAAGCAGCGACTCTTAGAACAGAAGATGAGCATGCTGTGCTGTATCCACACTAATCTTAAAGGTCAGTCATGCCTATGGGACCACATTTCGGTTTTCATCACAGAATGGGCCTGACCCCCACCTTCACAAGCACCCTCATAGTGAGGGGTAACCCACCTCACACACCAGGTAAATCATCTTATAAAAAGAGCAATGTTATACCCTCACCAAATTTCGATTGAACGAGAAGTAGGGAGAGAGAGACAGCAGTAAGCAGAGTAACGCCACGATATACTAGTTGGTAGCACACACACACACACACACACAAACACACACGTGCTACAGTCAGCTCAACAAATTACTGGCAACAAGCGTATCCTCTCCCCCAACACTGTTGCTACTAGCGGCTGGATTGGATGTAGTCCCAGACATAAGCTTCCTCTCCCCACTGACCCCTCCATCGCCCACCCAATCCCATGCTTTATTAGTAGTAGTAGTAATGGTAGTAGTAGTAGTAGTAGTAGTAGTAGTAGTAATGTCATTATCAATATTATTAATCATTATAACGTAAATAATAAAAATAATTATGATAATAATTTTACGATAAAAGCTTAACACATAATAATAGTACTAAAAATAGCTAAACGAATTAGTGTTCAGGACAAACACACCTCAACCAATCATTACTTAGGATAAATGCAGCTCAACAAAACAGTGCTCAGGAAAAACACAGCTCAACCAATCAGTGTTAAGATAAATATTTCATAAAGTGAGATAATTTACCTTTCTTGTGTGCGTGTCAAGATCCACTACCTGTGTGTGTGTGTGTGTGTGTGTGTGTGTGTGTGAGTGTGCTGGTTTGATGAAAATGACCCGGAAATTAAGGTACTCGTCGATGATAAATGTGCTGCTTTAACGGACTGGCAGAACAACCCCCAGTTTCAAACCAAACTGATACCTTCCGCAAGGAGGAAGGGGCGGCCCAGCGCGAACTTCGCAATATAAAGAACGACTCGTTTAAAAATAAACCATGTGAAACACAAAAACTGCAGCTCAGCAGAAGATGCGCAATTTTTTTAATTCCTCTAAAACAGTTTATGGACCAATCACTAATGGCGCAGCCCCCCCCCCCTCCCCTCCTCCGAAGGTAACTCCCTGATTAAAGACGAAGGAGGCATCCTTCAGTGCTGGAAATAGCACTGTCATTCACTGCTCAACCGAAACACCGATGTGGATGTCCTGACTACCCAGCAGGTCCCTCAACATCCATAGATGACCCACCTCAGCTATCCTCATGGCTTGATGGAATCCCAGCAGAGGTGTATAAAGCAGAAGGACCTCTGCTTACCAGACGTCTCCACTCTCTCCCGGAAAATACATGGGAAAAGTAAGAAATCCCCCAAGCTCTTAAAAACACCTCCATCGTCAATGTTTACAAGAACATGGGAGACCAGTCAGGCTGTGGCAACTACAGCGGGATCTTGCTGCTGTCCATAGCTGGCAAGATTATCGCCCAAGTCCTCCTAAACAGACTTCTTTTTGAGGTGGAAAACCTCCTCCCAGAATCTCAATGTGGATTTAGAGTTTAGACCATTCCGTGGTACCACTGACATGATCTTTACTGCCCACCAGAAACAGGAAAAGTGCAGAGAACAGCATCGTTACCTGTACATGGCCTTCATCGACCTAACCAAGGCCTTGGACTCGGTCAACAGGGATGCCCTCTGGCCTACCCTCAGCCGTTTTGGCTGCCCACCAAAATTCATCGCCATTGTGAGGCAACTCCACGATGGTATGAACGGCAGTGTCCTGCGCAATGCACCCAGTCTGAGTTCTTCCCCATCCAAACAGGGGTTAAACAAGGGTGTGTACTAGTACCAACTCTGTTTTCCATTACTTGGCTGTCTTCCTCATTCGTGCCAGTGCCAATTTAGCCAGCGGGGTGGACGTCAAGTACCGGATGAACGGTCTTTTCAACAAAAGACGATTCCAGGCAGGAACAAAGGTGTTGCCAGCTTCCATTACTGAACTTCAGTATGCAAACGACCTCATCCTTATCGCCCACTCTGAATGCGACCTACAAGAGACCCTTAACACCTACACAGATGCGTATGCACATTTCAGCCTTGAGGTGAATGTACGTAAGACTCAGATTCTCTTTCAGCCTACCCCTGGTTCAGCCATACTTCCACCATCCATCCAGCTTAACGGTACTACCCTCTCTAATGGTACCCACTTTCGGTTCCCCGTTTCCCACCTGTCCACAGCAGACATCGAAGAAGAGCTTCAACATCGGAACACATGTGCATCTCAAGCCTTTGGCAGACTTCGTACCCATGTTTTCAGCTGCAGGGAGCTGAAATTATCTACAAAGCTGCACGTATATGGAGCAGTGGTCCTCCCCCATCCTACTATTTCGTAACGAGACATGGGTCACATACAGGAGTCACATCAAGGCACTTGAAATCTTTCACCTACGTAGTCTACGTTCCATCCTGCGAGTTCGCTGGGAAGACAAGAGAACAAATGCCAGTATTCTTACTAACACCAACTTTAAAAGCATCGAGGCTACCCTATCCATGAACAACTATGCTGGAATGGCCATGTTACCCGCATGGCCTACAGTAGACTGCCAAAGCAGCTACTTTACAGTCACATAACGAATAGTAAACGTAACGCTGGTGAGCAACTAAAAAGGAATAAGGATAGTCTTAAGACAAACCCCAAAATGTGCCAAATCGACCCCTCACCTGGGAGACGATTATTCCACACTGTAACGCTTGGAGGAGCACCACACAAGAAGCTATCAATACTCGAGTTAGCCCGACTGCATAACGAGGCAGACAAGCGCCAACGATGGAAAGACGCTGCCGCTGTCCCTTCCTCATTAGATGTAGCCCGCCACATGTGCAACATCTGTGATCAACCCTACTGGTCCCGTATCGGCCTCTTTAATCACCCCAGAACTCACGAACGTAGGTGACATCCTTAAAAGCTCATATCGTTGTGTCATAGCAGGATGATGTTCATACTCGATTCCGAGTGACAGCAAAGTAGTAGTAGTAGTAGTGTGTCTGTGTGTGTGTGTTTAAAATATGAATGTGAATATGTATGCTGTGTCTGCCAGTCTATCTGTCTGTTTGTCTGTATGTTTAAATGTGTAAATGTGTGCGTGTGTGTGTGTGTGTGTGTGTGTGTGTGTGTGTGTGTATGGAGGTTGTATTTTACGTATAATCTGTTCTCCGTATACTTTCTTGTCGTGAGCGTGAAAATACCTCATTGTATGGCCAGCGTTCATGCCGGTGCGTGTAAAGTGTACATTCCACGCTGTAGTGTAGTAGCGTGCTGGGCAGACGTTAAATACACGTGTTAATACTTCAGTGATGGACAGCTGTTAATATATTAGTGAAAAACAGGTATTAATACCTTAGTGATGGGCAGGTATTAATACTTCAGTGAGGGGCAGGTGTATTTTTAGCCCCCACAAGTCTCCTTTACTCTCGAGCCACTGTTAACCTCCAACCCCTTCCTGTAATCTCCAGCCCCTTCTTGTTACCTCCAGTCCCTTATTGTAGCCTCCATATCCTTATTGAAGCCTCCAACCCCTTCGCTTTAGTCTCCAGCCCCTTCACTGTAGCCTTAAGGCCCAGCCCTCATTCCCCCTTCCCCCAGCCTTTATCGCCCAGCCCCCACATAAATAGCAAACACGTAGCACAATAATAACATTCTCCTTGTGCCAGCTCAGGTAAGTATACAAGGCGGGGCGCAATCTGCTATCTGGGTGTGAAGGAGAATATTTGATGACCAAACAACGTACAGCCTTGTGGATCAAAGCCTCCAAGACAAGATGTGGAGAGAGAGAGAGAGAGAGAGAGAGAGCAAGAAAGAAAAAATCAGTAATAGAGAAAACAACAATAAAATGCAAGAGTAAAACGTGAGAGAGGAATAAACTCAACTAAAGGGAAAGCTATTAGAAAGGAGAAAAAGAGAAAGTCAGAGAATTATAACAAAAGACATAGGATGAAGAGGAAAAGAAAATAGAAGAAAATAAAAATCGAGATTGAGAAAATATAAATAAAAGAAAGGAATGTATTACGAACCACGCCATCTATTGTGTCATGATCTAACTACCCAGCACTACCGAGCACGCCATCTAGGGACGCGACCCGAGTATGACTAGTCTTAGTCACGACTCCGGGTTTCTTTTCTCCATATCCTGGTTGTTGCGTCACCTCCTCAAACTCTTCCTCATCAGCTCCCGATCGAGGAGAGTTCAGTTCACTCTGGGAAGTGACCGCACTTGGATTACCTATCCTGGAAACCTACGGCACAGTGACTACCTACCATCTTCTTCAATACTCAGCCCTACTCGTCAGACACTTCAGCACCGCACTTGAGTATTGTAATCCTATATTACCTCCCACCTTCACTTGCTTCAGATTGTTGTATGTTGTATAAATATGTATATACTGTTAAGCCAATGTTGCGTATGTTTAAGTTAAGTATGGTTAAGGGTAAATTATAGAAAGCTGGATATTTTGTTAAGGAATTTATTGTACTTTATTATACACAACAAAAACTCTCATCCTTTGTCTACCCTTTTATAGTCCGATTGTCTTTGTTTGTTTAGTTTTTTTATTGTTGTTGCCTGTTGGGATCTGGGTAGACTTTTAACTATATTCTAAACCAGTTTCTAAATCCCCAACTTGTAACAAATAATAAAACAATAATAATACATACAGTAGACAGAGTGAATATGACAGACAGACAGACAGATGTACCATGGGCGAGAACCCGTGTCCTTCACTATTCTAAGGCTTCTCCTGTTTTTTTTCTTTTTTGTTGTTGTTTTTTTTACGGGGAATAGCCCACACGGGCACAAGTCATCGACCTACAACTGGCCTAGGAAACGAAAAAATAAGAATAAAGAAAAAAAGAAAAAGAAAAAGAAAAAGATTATATTCATCTATAGGTAGTAGGTATTAGGCAGCTACCAAACAGGGAGGTACTACTGCCTGGGAAGATATTGGAAGCATAATGTGTCCCTGCTGCTATATGGCATCACGAAAATTGTGACCAAGTCCCAGGTTGCTAATCTGACTTTCTGCCTCATTTACACACAATTGAAGGGTCTCAATTGTTTCTCTAACTATTGACAACACAACATACATATATTGTTTCTCACTTTAGATTTTTTTCATTTTGTATTTCTTTATGGTTCTTTATCATTATTATTATTATTATTATTATTATTATTATTATTATTATTATTATTATTATTATTATTATTATTATTATTTATTAATTAGTAATTATTACTATTATCATTATTACATTTTCGCCCCCCAGGCCCCGATGTGGGTCAGTGACCTGTGCCTGGGTGAGCTAATCCCCGTAAAAAAAAAAAAAAAAAAAAAAACCGAAGATGCCGGAAAACCAGCTTTTTGAAGTGAGACAGATTGTATGAATATGGAAACACAGAAGAAGGCAGAGCATTTCAAAGTTTGGCTGTGTGAGGAAAGAAGGATGTACTGTAACGGGTTATTCTAGTGTGACCGACATCCACAGAGAAACGGTGGGCACCGCGGGCAAGACGTGTGTAAAGAGCCCACGTCCTTGCCGGCGATACACAGGATGCCAAATCCACCGAACATTGCCCTGTAAAAGAGAGAGAGTGATGCAATATTGCGGTGTAGAGAAAGGAAAGAAAGATTATCAACTAAAGGAGGAGAGTTGATAAGACGAAATACCTTTGATTTCACCTTATCTAACAGTTAGACAGAAGAAAAGCCACCCCAAATAAGAGAGCAGAACTCTGGAGTGAAGTAACTATGGCATCTGTACAGCATTCCCAGCTTTCTGGAGGCAGCTTTAGCAATGTTTATGATGTGTGGCTTCCATGACATATTAGAGGAAATGGTGAGGCCTAGCATATCTATTTTAGAATTTGGCAGATTGATTGCATCCTGAAATATGATTGGTGGGAGATTATCGAATTTGGAAAATGTAATTGGTAAATACTAAGTTTTATTACTATTGAATTTAACCAAGTTTCTATCTCCCATTCGGAGATGCTGCACAGATCCGCATTGATAGATGTAATGATATCAGCTCTAGAAACAGATCTAGTTTGAGAATTAGGGGGAAGGGGAAAATGTGAAGAAGAGTGAAGAGCAGAATCATCAGCGTAAGAATGGACAGGATTAGTCGTTGTGTGAAGTAAGTCATTGATAAAAAGAAGGAAGAGAGTAGGTGAAAGAGCATAAACCTGTGGGACACCAATATTGGTAGAAATGAGCGAGAGATCGATCCCTCGACAACAACTGCCATGGATCGGATCTCAAGGAAGCTAGAAATTAGAGAGCAAAGTGGGGGAGAGAAACCATAAGAGCAAAGATTAAAGGGCAAAGACTTGTGCCATACCCTGTCAAATGCTTTGGAGAAGTCGAGGGCCACGACGAAAGTTTCCCCATAATCACTAAGAGAGGATGACCAAAGATGGGTGCAGTAGGAGAGCAGATCACCACTAGATCTCGCCTGGCAAAAGCTATACTGGTGATCCGACAAAAGAGAATAGCGGTCAAGGTGACGGAGAAAACGAGAGTTTAAGATAGTTCCGAAAATCTTAAAGAGGGATGAAGTTAGGGCAATGGGGCGATAGTTAGAGGGATTGGAATGGTCTCCCTTCTTCGGGATGGGCTGAACAGAGGCATGCTTCCAAGAAGAAGAAGCAGTTTGAGTCTTTAGGCAAATGTGAAAGAGGCGAGCAAGCACAGGGGCCAGAACTTCAGCACACTCCCTCAGAACACGACGGGGCATTCCGTCCGGTCCATGCGTCCATGCGCCTTACTCACGTCCAACCTGGATAACACACCCGCAACCCTACGAGTGGAGATTATAGGAAAGTGCATACTGTAGGTTCAGTAGGAGGAGCAGTAATAGGAGGGATAGAGTTGGAATGGTCTATGGTGGAGTTAGAGGAGAATAAGGTGCCAAGGAGATTGGCTTTATCAGGGGGAGAGTTGGCTATAGAGTTATCAGATCGGAAGAAAGGAGGAAAAGAGGGAGTGCAGAAGTTATTACAGATGTTTTTTGTTAAAGACCAGAATGATTTACTAGAAGAAAAGTTAGTCAGGACAGCGGTCTTTCTTTTTACAAAATTCCGCTTGGGCCTACGAAGAATAGCCTTACAACGATTCCTAGAAGCAATGAAAGAGGAGTGGGTAATAGGAGAAGGAGATAGTTTCATAACACTCAATACATCAATGGTGAGTAAATGCATTAGAAACTGTAGGCTGGAAATTGATATAATTCATTCCATGAGATAC
The DNA here is from genome assembly GCA_958450375.1 of Homarus gammarus. Taxonomy (NCBI): domain Eukaryota; kingdom Metazoa; phylum Arthropoda; class Malacostraca; order Decapoda; family Nephropidae; genus Homarus; species Homarus gammarus. The sequence continues at coordinate 579,147 of CAUDMG010000541.1, read as the reverse complement.
AGTACAGTAAGTAAGTCTTCAGCTCAACTAATGATGGAACCTAAGCAAGATTCCGCTGGCCTTCTCTTAATTAGGGACGAAAACGACAGGAATTATGATCCGCTATATTCAGAGAGGAAGATGAAAGTGTTCCTCACCAAGTGTATTAATATATAAGTGAATAAATGCATCATGAAGTCAAATGCACCAAGAAGTCAAATATATCAGTAAAGGGTTTACTGACCCACAAAATTAAGGAAGGATCCTCCACCACACAGAAGCTGGATCAGTGGCCGCCACACACTACAGTCAGACTTAAAAATACAACAAATAAATTAAACAAAAATCTTAATCGTTATAATTCTTGAAATTTGTGCGTTATTCCAGCTACCAAGTGAATATTTAATACAGCTGACAGGGAGTAAATGTTAAGTGTTGTGTCACGTTAAACTTTTGTGTGATCACTAAACAGAGACCATTTTTTTTAGGTCCATTATGTACTCTTCACTTACGTTTGTGTTGAGTGCAACAAGTGGAATAAAAACTTTGATAAATGGGGAGATGATACTGGAGACCATGCAAATATGATAAAAGTAAGACAATAACAAAGGTAAGATTAAAACAGGTAAGATAATACAGGTAAAACAATAACACAAGGAGAGATAATAACACAGATAAGATGATAACAGGTAAGACTATTACACAGAAATGATAATAACAGAAGGATAGAAAATAACATAGATGAGTTAATAACAGACATATTATTATAACAGTTAAGATTATAACACATGTAAGGTAATAACATGGGGAGATTATAACACAGGCAAGGTAATAACACAAGGAGAGATTATAACATAGGCAAGGTAATAACACAGGAGAGATTATAACACAAGTAAGATAATACCAGAAGGAGAGATTTTATATATATATATATATATATATATATATATATATATATATATATATATATATATATATATATATATATATATATATATGCTGATAGCCACAAGGAAGGAAGATGTGAATTACACGAAAGCGTTGGGAACTTCGTGTTTTCTTCCTTCCTTGTGGTTATCAGCATATACCTAGATCACGCGCACCTACAGTGATTTACTTGCATATAAATATATATATATATATATATATATATATATATATATATATATATATATATATATATATATATATATATATATATATATAATCTTGCCTGTGTTATAATATCTCCTTGTGTAATTACCTTTTCTGTGTTATAATCTCCCCCATGTTATTTCCTTACGTTTTTATCGTGTATTTCAATTTATATGTTAACAGATTCCTCATTCCGCGAATCACCAGTTATATTGATGTGACATCACTGACGTCTTATATTTCCCACCCTTCTTAAATCAGGTTTTCTGAAGGTAAACAAAAAAATCTATATTTACATGTTTACATTTTTTATAAAAGAGTAAACTTGTTGTTCACAAATGAGGAGATTATATACACCAAATTCAGTGACCGAAATGAATGGTATGTTTGTTTTGCTGAATTAAGGTCGTAAAGCCCCGATATTAATACGATTTGACGAGTGGTAGAAAATGGTGGAAAGTGCGGTTGTCTGTTAAAAAGTGAGGATGTTTGTCGAAAAGTATATTTACCGTTCAAAACATGGCTAAATGTGCTAAAATACAGTTATATGGCAGAAAAATACAGATGTGCCAAAAATGTACAAAAATGTTCCGAAAAGTGTATTTACGTCCCGAAACGTGCATAAATATGCTAAGAATATAGTCATATGCAACATAAATGAAAATAAGTACTAAAAAATACAGTGTTTTACTAAAGAGTGTTGGAATGTGCTGAATATTGTAGAAATGTGCTGACAAGTGTAGTAATGTGCTGAAAAGTGTAGAAATGTACAGAATAGCGTAGACTTGTGCTGAAAAATGTACGGAAAACTGTGAAATTGTATCGATATGGGTAAATATAAGCCATCCAGGTCTGCTGTTTAATGGTTTGTTAAAATAATATAGTAAAATAACAACAGAAGAACAATGAAGAACAGAAAACAGAATTTTTCACCCCGATGGATACATAGTAAGGAAGGAAGACTATGACGTCACAACCAATCATGGCCCACTGAGAGACAGCGAGAGATATATTACTTTGCGACACAAATAATAGATCAAAGGACCAAGTCATACTAATAATTTGTCGCCATTCTGGATTCACTGATAAAATAAAACCTATAATTACTTTTAGTTTGGTGTAATTCCTCCTATTTCGATAAAGCAATATTTCTCTTTCTCAAAGCTGTTGTAACTCCTATTTGACACAGCAGCAATAAAAAGAAATAAAGAATGGATAAAGCCTATGACGTCAGAGGCCATAGTGCCTGGTCTTACAATAGGTAAACATATTATGTGTCGCTGCTGGTTCCATTAACCATGTGATGAACTAATTATCTCATTATTTCTAACGAGGAAACCAATTAGCCAGGTAAAGTCATTATACCTGAGCCCTGAGGGAGATCACTGTATTACTCCAGGCTGCACCACCTGCCCCTATACAGTATATGTGAAGTGCTGGTCAAATGGGCTATAGTCTTAATGGGCCTCAGTCTTAATGAGCCCCAGTTTTAATGGGCCCCTGTCTTATTGGGCCCCTAGTATTAATGGGTGTTAGTCTTAATGGGCTACAGTCTTAACGGGCTACGCGTTAATGGGTCCCAACATAAAGTAGCCAATAGTTTTGAGGACCCGTTTCAGTCGGTCCCAGTCTTAATGGGCCCAACTTAATCTCCTAATAATACTCTATTTCTCTCCTTCCTCTTACTGATATATCCAGACTTTGCTCACCGGCCACTCAGTGTTGGTTCAAGTCACAGGTTTTAGAAGTGGCTCATCAGTTCAGTAGTCAAATACTACATGGACTAGAGCCTTGTAATAGCTTATTTTCCTGTTAATGTTAAATGTTATATCAGCAGCAGGAAGGAGTCTCAAAAAAATTTCCTTCCGGACCAACGTCAAAGATCCTTAAGCAGTGTGGTAGCGGTTGCCTATATTGAGGCAATTCTCTTTTTGGTCGAAAACACTTCTTCTCTTGGGATTGGAAATTAATGAGTTTAACTATTTTAAGTATATCAAGAATAACGCAAAACACCTAAAATTACCAGCTAAAAATAACAGGTGACGAGTAATTATGGCTACATAACAGGTGAAATTTTTCCAAGAGTCATTAGGACACTAAACATATAAGTACTGTAATTCACACTCACACTATCTCTCCAATAGCTCCTGAACAACTAGCAAATGGTACAATAGTGGCGTTCTTATTTCTAAACTCTACTTGTTTTCTTTGGTCATCCACATTGAGTTTTGTTTGAATTTTGTTGGCATATTTGACATTAAAAATAAAAGATTGATAAAATCCTAAATTTATTGTTGTTATCTTTCCCTTTTAACATCAAAGGCAAAATAATGACACGGATAAGACAGTAACACAGATAAATGCTAACACAGCAGGTAAGATTACATGCTTAATATGCCAACGAGTAAGATAACACAGGTAGAATGATAACACAGGTAAGATTACATGGTTAATATGCTAACGAGTAAGATAAGAAAGGTAGAATGATAACACAGGTAAGATAATAACACACTTAGTAACAAAAGTAAGATAACATTTTGCTAGATTCACCTGTAAAAGACTTAATGATTCCTCCTCCTCCTCCTCCTTTCACTTCCCTCCTCTTCCTCCTCCTCCTTTTACTCCTCATCCTCTTCCTCCTACTTCGTCCTCTTCTCCTACTCCTCCTACGTCTCTTCCCCTCCTCCTCCTTCTATGTCTCTTCCCCTCCTACTTCTCCTCATCATGATTTAATAGCGGCTGGTAATATTCTCTCTATTCTTGATACACTTACTAATCTAACAGCCCCAGCCTCAGTTACAGTCTCCACCCCTACCCCGTCCCGATCCCCGACCCCGCCCCAGCCTAAGCCCCAGCACCCGCCTTCGCCACAGCCGCTGCCCCCGCCCCTGTCACCGTCCCAGCCGTTGCCCCCGCCCCCGCCCCAGCCCTAGTCCCCTCCCCCATCTCTGCCCCCACCTCCGACCCAGGCCTTGGTCTCGCCTCCAGTACAAGAAGTGGTACAACCTGCAGGAGCCAAAATACGAACTGACTTAATTAACGAGAAACAAATGCCCCTTCTTAAATTTATTCGGGAAATGTTGTAACGAAACCATGTAAATTGTGGTGGATTAGGTTAGGTTAGGTTAGGATAGGTTAGGTTAGGTAATGTAACCTAACCTGACCTAACCTAGTCAGGTTAGGCTACATTACGTTAGCGTTAGGTTAGGTTAAATTAAGTTACATTACATTAGCATTACAGGGTAGGTTAGGTTAGGTTAGGTTAGGTTACGTTACGTTACGTTACGTTACGTTACGTTAAGTTACGTTACTTTACGTTACGTTACCTTAGCGTTTGTGTGGTGAAATAAACAGGGGTATCTAATCTTACTGTGATAAAATTAATGTTACACGAAAAGCATTCATGTTGCCAGGAAGGCGTTCGTAGTCCTGGCCAAGAGTAACCTCAGCATCCAAAATTCTGGCTCTCTGGAAATCTAGTTACCTAAAAATCTGGTTCAATAAAAATTTAGTTCACTAAAAAATCGGGTTATCTAAAAATTGGTGTTATCTAAAAAAATTATTATCTAAATGGCTTCTGTGTCTCAAATTTCCCCGCCAAAATTACCGAAGATTACCTTTTTTTTTTGGGGGGGGGGGGGGGGGGGGGGGGGGCAAAAATTATATAAAAAAAGTTGACCCATTATGATAATTTGTCCTTTTTCGAATAAGAATACAAAATTTAAAACAATCGTATGGAATAATTGCTGATATATTGAGGTACGTGTTTTGTGAGTTGTCTTACCTACTTGATCATGGTGTGTGTGGGTGTGTGTGTGTGTAATAATAATAATAATAATAATAATAATAATAATAATAATAATAATAATAATAATAAACGGTTTATTAATAGAGTTGCAGCCGGTGACTGAAAATATACAGACTTACATTTGATTTAGACATAATGATATAATATGCATTGAAAACATTTACAGGGCTGTACAGTACATAAATCAGGAGTTGTTTATTATTTTAACAATAGATGGGATGGTGCTGTTCTTATATCTATCGGTGCGGGCTCTTATGGGCTGAATTTTGTTGTAGTGGCGGACTGCGCGAGTTGGGTGGGGGGCTGCAGGTGGCAGGAGGTGGCGAGGGTGGTGCAGTAGTCCACGGCCAAACCTTTCCAGTGCTTGGTGGTGGAGGACACTGAGGGATGGCATTTCCAGGGTGGAGAGAGAGTTGGTGTAGCCGGAGCATTCTGCGTCGAGCATAATTCTGCAGGCCCTTTTCTGTACCTTCTCTATCTGACGTTGTTGGGTGGAGTTGAGAGAAGACGACCAGGCTGGTGACGCATACGTTAGTTTGGGGAGAATAAAGGCATTGTAGATGGTCCTCAGCTCTGGCGTGGGTGTTCCAAGTGACCTAAGTCTTCGTAGCATGTAAAGACGGTACAAAGCTGCCTTGACTGTGTTATTTACATGGGCCTTCCAGTCAAGTTTGTTGTCTATAGTGTCACGTGCCTGTAGCGCTCGGGATCTTGCCTAGCGTGAGGCCTCTGTTCACTCTTCCATTTCACACAAGCTACTAATAATTTGTTAATTGTACTTATTATATTATTATTGTTCTTAGTTACTTAGGTTAATTGTATATTTATGTATATAATTTATATGCATCATTGTCTTACTCTGTTAAGTTCAAATCAAGAGAGTATTAATTAACTATATAAAATATCCAGCAGATGTTCTAGATCACGTGATATGAGACGCTCTCCTCCCCGCGTGGGCACGCCATGCCAGTGGCGAAAATCCGTGGCATAGGTTAGACGTGTCCATTCGTTCTCTAGCCTTGACCCTTGTCTAGTGCTTTATCCAGCCTTCTGCAATGCCCTAGGGGAATCAGGTATTAGTGACACGTTTAGTTAGGCCTAGGAAGGGATCCTGGTGGTAAGGAATCTCCTGTTTGGTAGGAATAATCATTTTGTAGTGATTGTTGTATATATGTATTTCGTATGTCTTGTGTAATATAGTAATTTTAAGTAATATTTGTTTGGTCTAACTCCTTACAGTATATTTTCGCCCTTCCGGCAGCACTCTCATTTTATTATACAATTACTTATTCCCTTAAATTCATGTTTGCTAATCATTACTCCCTTTAAAACATAAATTGAATTAATTAATTATCTTCCCTTTTGTGATTCACTTATTTCAACTGTTCTTACTTTTTCAAGTACATTTGGTTGAGTAGGTATTTGGTGGGGATAATTATTGCCGTGTTCCCTATTTGTACCTTTATTTGTTAATAACTTGGGGTAGGGTTCACTCCCCAAGTATAAAGGATATTGGGATCGCGACAAGTGGGGGCCTGTGTCCGGGAGCTAACCACCATTGTTGTCATATCAAGTGTTGTTGCTCGCCAGGTGTTGTTTCATCGCTAAGTATTTTTGGATGCAAGTTGCTGTGTTCACAGTGTTCATTTATATTGCTCCTGTTATTGCTTATGCTACTGGTGAGTTAACCCTTATCTTGTGTACCAGGTGTTTGGTTAATCCCTTGCTGTGTTTCACAGTTTATTGCATTTTGACATTATTAATTAGCTAGCTAGTTAGCTTAGCTGCCACGGTCTTTTTTTTTTCGCTACTCGATTTTGAGTTCAACATGTTTGACCTGGAAAGCTTTTTGGCTTCACCTTCAGCCGAAGTACTGAAGGGGCTTACTAAGGCAGAGTGGCAATCCCTCGCTGCTTATTATGAAGTAGAAGGCCGCTCTTCCATGAATAAGGCTAGGTTAGAAGAGGCTGTCCTCAACTACCTTATTGACAATGAAATCATAGCCCAACCGTCGGGAAATTCAGAGGAAATTGTTACACCAAGTAATTTGGCCTTACAAGTTGAACTCAAAAGACTCGAGGTGGAGCTGGAAACTCTCAAACAACGAGGTTTGGCTCAAGGTAGTAATACTTCAACATTCAGTGTAGACAAATGTCTCAACAGTGTTCCTAAATTTAATGAGGAAGAACCAGACAAATTCTTCTCTCTTTTTGAGAAAATTGCCCGACTTAACAAGTGGCCTGTTTCTCAATGGTCTCAACTTATTTATAGATCTTTCACTGGTAAGCATTAGATGTGTTTTCTGCCCTCTCTGAGGATCAATGTCGAGACAATGCCCTTGTTAAGTCCGCGGTTTTGAGCGCGTATAAACTTGTTCCTGAAGCCTACCGGCAACAGTTCCGTAACTGCCGGAAGACTGACAAACAAACATTTGTGGAGTTCTTCAGGCAGAAACAGGTCCTTTGTCGGAGGTGGATTGAAAGTGAGTCTGCCCATGTAGAACATGACAAGCTTGTTGAACTAATCCTGCTAGAGGAGGTTAGAAAGTGTATCCCAGGCGACATTCGAGCACACTTGGATCAGAGAGGTATCTGTACCCTGGCTGATGCTGGTCCAGTGGCTGACCATTATTCCTTAACTAATAGAAATGTAAATTCCAGGTCTTATGCTCCCATGTCCCAGTCCTTCACTTCCTTCAAGCGGCCCACACCAACATCTACATCGGGGTCCCTGCCTCTTGTCATACCGACCCGACCCTCAGGTTCTGCATCATCTACCCCGGGTGAGCCCATGGTCCATGGGACAGGTGGATCTACTCCTACTGGTGAGAGAAACTCTAGTTGCAGGTACTGTAAGAAGCCAGGACATGTCATCAGCGACTGTCTCAAGTTAAAGAAAAGAAATTCCTCTCACCAAGGATCCCCCACTCTTTTGGTCAGGGTGGCCGAGCAATCTGAGAAATTATTGGAGCCCTGTGTCACTGCCCTCAGTCAGACTGTTGCCCTGGATGTTTCCCCCTCTTCTATGATATCAACCTTTGAACCATTTTGTTCTCCTGGTTCCTTAGCTTTGGATCAATTCAGTCAATCCACTTCTGTTAAACTCTTGAGAGACACAGGCTCAGCCTTATCTCTTGTTACTAAAGAAGCTGCTCCATTCCTGGATTCATGCTATACTGGTAGCTGGGTGCTTGTGAACGGTTTGACCGGTGGGTCGCGTATTCCCCTTTGTCAAGTGTACCTGCGGTCATCCATAAAGTCAGGTTATGTCACGTTAGGAGTAGTAGATAGCTTACCTGTAGAAGGGGTCTCTCTATTGATAGGAAATGACCTCGTTGGCGACATGATGTTCCCTAATGTTGTGATCTCATCTTGTCCCACTGCCGAGAATAATACTGTGCAGTTAGAAGTAGACTTTCCAGGGTTGTTCCCTGCGTGTGCTGTGACCCGTAGCATGAGCCGCAGTACAGAGGTAGAAGAGACTAGTGAAATTGATGAAGTTTCCCTCCAGGACTGTGAGAAGTCCGAGGATAATCTTGTTCAGCCGGACCATACTGATCTTGGTCTCAGTGAATTTTTTGAGGATTCCCCACAACCAGATAACCTCCAGAGTAGTTCTGATGGAGATAGGAACCCAGATGTCACTAGTTTTGGTTCCTCTCCCATCACTAGGAGTAAGTTTATTGAGCTACAAGCAGGGGATCCTGAGCTGGTAGGTTTTCTCAATAGGTCAGTCACTGAGACAGAAGCTGAGCAAGAATCAAATTGCTACTACACTAGGTCTGGTGTATTAATGCGGAAGTTCCGTCCCTCCAATTCTCCTGCCAATCACCCTTGGTTAGTTCATCATCAAGTTGTTATTCCCAAACCTTTGCGGCAGGACATACTTAGTATCGCTCATGATGGGGTGGGTGGTCATTTAGGAGTTAGGAAGACTTATGCAAAAATTTTATCCCAGTTCTTTTGGCCTAGGATGAAGAAAGACGTCAGCTCTTACTGTCGCACTTGCCATGATTGTCAGGTAGCGGGGAAACCGAACCCCAGTGTTAAACCATTCCCTCTGCAGCCTATCCCAGTCATTGAAGAGCCCTTTAGTAAGGTGGTCATAGATTGTGTCGGTCCCTTACCTAAGACCCCTCGTGGTCATCAGTTCTTGCTAACCATTATTGATTGTGCAACCCGTTATCCTGAAGCCATTCCCTTGCGCCGCATCACAGCGAAGAATGTTATCAAAGCCTTAACCCACTTCTTCACTCAAGTAGGCCTTCCTACAGTGGTGCAGTCAGATCAGGGTTCCAATTTTACTTCCCGGTTGTTTAATCAGGTAATGCAAACCCTGGGAGTCCGGCAGTTGAGGTCTTCGGCCTATCACCCTCAGTCACAGGGGGTGGTAGAGAGATTTCACCAGACACTAAAACTCATGTTGCGCACCTTCTGTCTGGAGACTGGGAAGGATTGGGACGAGGGAGTTGACCTGCTTTTGTTTGCTGTTCGGGACAGTAAACAAGAGTCGCTAGGATTCTCGCCCTTCCAGCTCGTCTATGGACATGAGGCGCGAGGGCCTCTTAAGGTGTTAAAAGAGTGTTGGTTGAGTGATCAGAGCGCGACGCCCTTAGCTTCATATGTGGTCCAATTCAAGGAGAAGTTGCGTCTGGCTGTAGAACTTGCCCAGTCCAACTTAAGGTGTGCTCAGGTGAAAATGAAACTGCATTTTGATAAGGCCCATCAGGCAAAACCTAGAGAATTCCAAGTGGGGGAGCAGGTGTTGGCCTTCCTGCCCTTACATGATCACCCTTTTAAATCCAAATGAAGTACTAGAAAAACAGGGGTCCGTGAATTATGTGATTAGCACCCCTGAACGGCGTAAGAAAAAACGCCTTATCCATGTCAATCTTTTAAAGTCATATCATGTTCGTAACGAAACCCTGGGAAAAGCAGTTGCTTGTGTTGATCAATCCTTGCCAAATTGTATCATTGTGCCAGAGTGTAAGGATGATAAAGATCAGTGTTTTTCTGAAATAATGAATGGGTCTAGTGTAAAAGTTGAAAACTCGACTATCTTGGAGGACCCCAGTGCTAAGTTGTGTCATCTCTCTAGTGACCAAGCCAATAATATAAAGTCTCTATTACAGGAGTATCTTATTATAGTTGGTGATTACCCACTCTCTTGTTCAGTGCTGGAGCATGACGTTGAGACCAGGGGAGCCAAGCCAATCCGACAGCGTCCCTACCGTCTTAATGCCTTCAAGCGGGAGTGTGTGCGAGCCGAGGTACAGCGTCTTCAAGAGCTAGGCCTCGTCGAACCCAGCATCAGTCCATGGGCATCCCCTGTTGTTCTAGTTCCAAAGCCAAATGGGTCAATGCGGCTGTGTGTGGATTATCGCAAGGTGAATGCTGTCACTGAACCCGATGGTTATCCCTTGCCACGCATCGACGACGTGATCGACGATCTTGGACAGGCAAGGTACGTGACCAAGTTGGATCTCCTCCAGGGGTACTACCAGATAAGACTAACTGAACGCTCCAGGGCCATCTCTGCTTTTGTCACTCCTGAGGGGTTGTACCAATTCACAGTCCTTCCGTTTGGTATGCGGAACGCCCCTGCAACCTTTCAACGCCTCATGAATTTCATCACGTCTGGTCTGGAAGGTGTCCGCTGTTACCTAGACGACCTTATCGTCTTCAGCAGTTCCTGGGAAGATCACATGAGTCGTCTACAAGCCCTCTTCTCCGTACTGGCTGCAAGCAAGCTGACGGTGAACCTCGTCAAAAGTGAGTTCGGCCATGCCCACGTCACTTTCTTGGGGCATGTGGTCGGACAAGGGGAAGTCCAGCCTATAGCAGCCAAAATTGAGGCAATTCAACAGTATCCAGTGCCAGGCGATAAGAAGAGTGTGATGAGGTTGCTGGGTATGGCGGGGTACTACCGCCGTTTTTGTCCAAACTTCTCCTCCGTTGCCTCTCCCATGACTGACCTGCTGAGTGGCAAGAAAACCTTCAAGTGGACTACGGCTTGCCAGGAATCTTTTGAGAATCTTAAATCCCTGCTGGCAAATGCTCCTGTACTACTTGCACCTGACCTCCAGAAACAGTTCACTCTCCATGTCGACGCCAGTGAAATTGGCGCCGGTGCTGTGCTTCTGCAAGAGGGTGAGAGTGATCAAGTGCTTCATCCGTTGTGCTATTTTTCTAGAAAATTTAACAAATATCAGAGAAACTATGCCACCATTGAAAAGGAGGCTTTATCACTGATCATGGCACTAGAAAACTTCAAAGTATATATTGGCAGCACTGCTTATCCCATTCAAGTGTTCACTGATCATAACCCACTTACTTTTGTTGACAAGATGAAACATACCAACCAAAGACTTTTGAGGTGGGCTCTATCACTTCAGCCCTATAACTTGAACATTTCCCATATCCGCGGAAAAGAGAACGTGTTGGCTGATGCACTTTCTCGAGTCTGATTATTTAGTAACTATGTCTATATGCAAATTATTTTTTTGTTTTATTGTCATTGAGTACCTTGTGTTTATATTATGAATTATTTTGCTTCATATTGATTTAAACCAATTGTGTTAGTTATTACTTTCACTGTGTAGCTGTATATCCATTTTCGCTTCCAGTTAGTTGTAAGCTCACTTTTTTGGGGGAGGTGTCACGTGCCTGTAGCGCTCGGGATCTTGCCTAGCGTGAGGCCTCTGTTCACGCTTCCATTTCACACAAGCTACTAATAATTTGTTAATTGTACTTATTATATTATTATTGTTCTTAGTTACTTAGGTTAATTGTATATTTATGTATGTAATTTATATGCATCATTGTCTTACTCTGTTAAGTTCAAATCAAGAGAGTATTAATTAACTATATAAAATATCCAGCAGATGTTCTAGATCACGTGATATGAGACGCTCTCCTCCCCGCGTGGGCACGCCACGCCAGTGGCGAAAATCCGTGGCATAGGTTAGACGTGTCCATTCGTTCTCTAGCCTTGACCCTTGTCTAGTGCTTTATCCAGCCTTCTGCAATGCCCTAGGGGTATCAGGTATTAATGACACGTTTAGTTAGGCCTAGGAAGGGATCCTGGTGGTAAGGAATCTCCTGTTTGGTAGGAATAATCATTTTGTAGTGATTGTTGTATATATGTATTTCGTATGTCTTGTGTAATATAGCAATGTTAAGTAATATTTGTTTGGTCTAACTCCTTACAGTATATTTTCGCCCTTCCGGCATCACTCTTATTTTATTATACAATTACTTATTCCCTTAAATTCATGTTTACTAATCATTACTCCCTTTAAAACATAAATTGAATTAATTAATTATCTTCCCTTTTGTGATTCACATATTTCAACTGTTCTTACTTTTTCAAGTACATTTGGTTGAGTAGGTATTTGGTGGGGATAATTATTGCCGTGTTCCCTATTTGTACCTTTATTTGTTAATAACTTGGGGTAGGGTTCACTCCCCAAGTATAAAGGATATTGGGATCGCGACAATAGTTACACCCAGGAGTTTGGCAGACTGCACCAGCTGGAGAGGATGGGCACCCACTGTGACTGCTGGGGCTTGCACTGGAGTGGTGGCGGTATTTATGTGCATGATTACGATTTTGGTGTGGTTGATGGTGACCTTGTTCTTCGTAGTCCATGCCTGTAGCCTGTCCAGGGTGCCTTGGAGCGATGAGTAGTCTAGTGCGGTGTTGTCCACTGAAACCCCCACAGTGCAGTCATCCACATACTTCCACCTGTGAGGAGTGTCTGATAGAGCGTCGTTGATGAGGATGAGGAAGCACAATGGTCCCATCTTGGTCCCCTGGGGAACACCGCAGGTGAGGTGTTGTAATGTAGAGACCAAGCCGTGATACCTCACTGCTTGGCGACGTCCATTCAAGAAATCAGTGAGTCATGAGACCAGGTTGGTGGGCAGCCCTAGTGCAATAGCCTTGTTGATAGCAGTGCAGTGATCAACAAGGTCAAAGGCCTTCCTGAAGTCCACAAGGGCAACGGCCAGTGATGTCTTACGTTTCTGCAAGTTTTTGTGCAGAAAATCCAGAAAGCTCACCAAGCAGTGTGATGTAGAGGAGGTCCTCATATTGCCAAATTGCTGTGAATCAATTGACTGATAGATACTGGCAAATGCCCACTCAAAAACAAAGTCCTCACAAAGAGACTGGGTATGGGGGTAATGGCAACTGGCCCGAGGTCGTTAGGGGACTGTGGGGTGGTGACCTTGGGGATGGGGGTGACAAATGCGGTTTTCTATTCATTAGGGCATTTGCTTTGTCTGAGGGATGCATTAATAATAGAACAGGGGGGGTGGCAAGTTCGACTGCAAACTCCTTGTATATTTTGATTGGGAGGTCAATTGGGGTCGTGGAGCGTTTGGATTTGAATTTCAGGAGTTTTTTGGCGATTTCATATGGTTGGACACTGGGAGGGTGGGAGGGGGAAGGTAAGTAAGCTGGGAGGAGAGTGAGGTCAAGACTGTGTAAGGTATGACATATGGTAGCAAAATGGTTATTAATTATCTCAGCTGCCTCCTCACTAGGTAAATGTGAGGTGAAAGGAAGTGTGGGAGACTGACGGTTGAGACCAAAGAGATCTTTTACCGTGATGTACCACTGACCGATGCCGACTTCCTTGAAGCCGTGCACTTTCCTGGGATAATAAGTCTTCTTGGCAGACTTGATTTCCCTGATGACCTGGTTATGTAGACTTTTGTATAGGCGGTTGTTGGTGTAATATGCCTTGTTGCGCTGCTCAATAAGTCTTTTTATGCGGGGCGTAGTCCACGGGACATCATCGGGGTGGATCCTCAGTGTTTTGGCTGGAAAGAAGTGGTGGTAGGCTTTGGTGATAGTGTCCAGGTAATTATCCCATTTGTTCTGCACATCGTCTACGGTGATCACTTCAGTCCAGGGATACCGGGTTAGCCATTGTCCAAAACGCCGCATAGCAGAGTCGGGGGTGGGTCGGTAAGTTCTGGTGGCAACTGGGGGTGGTGACAAGGTGGGGGTAGGTGACCACAGTAGAGACAGGTGTGGGCTGCGTCCCATGGGAGGCATCGGCTGGGGGGGAATGTAGTGGTTACCGAGATCAGTCGTAATGAGGTCAAGGGTGGCATTGCCATGTGTGGGAAAGTCTACTATTTGTGTAAGGTGGAGGTGTTCGGTGATGTCACTGATGTCTAACTCATTGAAGTCACCGCATATCACTAGTTTAGCGCATGGAAATCTGGATCTCAAGGAGTCAGCAGTGTGTGTGTGTGTGTTTGTCATCGTGTGTGCATATTATAATGATGATGATGATGATTTATTGAAAGAGCATGGAGGCCAAAAGGCTAAAAATATACTGGTACATAATTAGGGAATGAGAGGGGAGAAGGTCATATGACAGGGTATTTCACTATGGTAACAGTGCAAAAGTAATATTGGCTAGGCGTGAACACACTGGTTAATTACGAGTTGTTGATAATTTTTACAATGATTGGGATTAAGGTTGTTCTTATAGCGAACATTACGTCCTCGTATGGGCTGGATGGGTTTGTAGCGCGCGCGCGCGTGTGTGTGTGTGTAATAATAATAAAAATAATAATAATTAACGGTTTATTGAAAGAGCTTGGCAGCCAGAAGGCTCAAAATATACAGTTACATATTTGGGGAATGGGTTTCGAATTACAAATGATATACAAGTAACATAAGTGACACAAATAAGACATATAATAACAAGATGGGGAAAAGCTCAAACTGCAGTTCATTTCAACATAGTGACAGTGCAAGGAGAAGTGTTTACTGGGAGTGAATACACTGGTTTATTACAAGTTATTGATAATTTTTACAATGGTTGGGACTGGGCTGTTCTTATAGAGATCAGTTCGTGCACGTATGGGCTGGATGCGGTTGTGGTGTCGAACAGCAATTCTCGGGCTATGGATCTCAGGTGGTAGTAGGAGCCGGTGTCGAGGATGGTGTAGAAGCTTCTTACCAAATTTGCAGATGAGGTCGTGGTGATGGTCAGCGAGAGTCGAAAGGGTCAGTGTGTTGAGCGCTTCTTGATATGTGGAGTAGGAAGGGGAGAGAATAATCTTGCATGCCCTCTTTTGCACTTTTTCTAGGTGTTTACGTTGTGTGGCATTTAGGGAGGAAGACCAGGTGGGGGAGGCATAGGTGAGCTTGGGAAGTATGAATGTTGTGTAAACACTGAGGAGCTCGGGTGCAGGAGCTTCGAGGGACTTGAGTCGGCGGAGGAGGTGGAGATGGAAACTGGTGGATTTGACAACTTCACTGACGTGTGGTTTCCAATTTAGTTTGTTGTCTATGGTGACGCCGAGGAGCATCGTGGAATCTACAACCTGGAGTGTGTTCGGACCTAGAGTAATGGAAGGAGGTGGGACAATGTCGGAGGAGAGGTTGATGTGCATAACCATGGTCTTGGTATGGTTGATGGTGACATGGTTGTTGGTGGCCCAGTTTTGGAGACTGTTCAATAAATCCTGAAGGGCGGTATAGTTGGGAGCAGAATTGTTGACGCTGATCCCAATGGTGGAGTCGTCGACATATTTCCAGCGAGCAGGGGTTTCTCTTAGGGCATCATTGATGAGCATAAGGAAGCAGAGTGGTCCCATCTTGGTGCCTTGGGGGACGCCACAGGTGAGTGACTGAAAGGTGGAGACAGCCCCTCGGAAGCGTACAGCTTGGCGTCGGTCACTGAGGAAGTCTGTAAGCCATGGTATAAGACTTCTCCGAAGCCCGAGGTCAATAGCTTTGTTGATGATTATATTGTGGTCGACTAGGTCGAATGCTTTAGTAAAATCAATGAAGGCGACAGCTACAGACGTTTTTCGTTTCTCGAGATGGCGGTATATGTAATCGAGAAAGCTGACAAGACAGTGAGTGGTGGAGGAAGTTTTCATGTTGCCAAATTGCTGAGGGTCTACGACTCCTGCAATATCAGCATAAGCCCAGTCGAACACAAAACTTTCACAGATTAGGCTGGGTATTGGGGTGATTGCAATAGGTCGTAGCTGATTTAAGGATTGTGGGCTGGTTGATTTGGGCACTGGTGATACATAAGAGGTCTTCCAGTCAGCTGGGCATCTGGCTTGACTGAGAGAAGCATTGATGATGGAGCATAGGGGTTTAGCAAGCTCCGGGGAGAACTCCTTGAAGAGTTTCATTGGTAAGTCAATGGGGGTGGTAGAGCGTTTTGATTTTAGTTTGTCCAGGCGTTTTGCTACTTCAAATTCTTCTACTAAGTCAGTGGGAAGGGGGGCTGGTAGGTAAGCAGGGAGAGTGGTTGTGTCAAGTCGGGGGAGCGTCTGGCATATAGTAGCGAAATGGTTATTTGTTTGCTCAGCTGCGTCAACATTAGTGAGATGGCTAAGGAAGGGGAGGGGGTGTGTCTTATTGTTTAGTCCACAGAATTCTTTAAGCTTACCATACCATTGACTGATGTTGGTCTGCTTCAGGTG
Source organism: Homarus gammarus (assembly GCA_958450375.1). NCBI lineage: Eukaryota > Metazoa > Arthropoda > Malacostraca > Decapoda > Nephropidae > Homarus > Homarus gammarus. Next base: position 562,755 of record CAUDMG010000541.1, on the reverse strand, counting down.
TTGCAATTTGGTTGGGTAGTGGGACTTCTTTGCAGTGCGTATTTCCCGGATGACTCGGTTGCGATGGGACCTGTAGCGGATGTGGTCATTGAGATGAAAGGCTCTGTCTCTCTGTTGCATAAGTCTTTTGATCCGAGGTGTGATCCAGGGCAAGTCAGCTGGGTGAGATCTGACGGACTTCTCGGGGAAGAAGTGGTGGTGAGCTTCCGTGGTGGTATTGGTATAATTTATCCATTTGGTTTCCACGTCATCCACGCTAAGTACTTCAGTCCAGGGATGGTGAACTATCCGCTGCCCGAAGAGGCGCACTGCAGAGTCAGTAATCGGCCTGTAGGTCTTGATGTAGGGTCTCTGTACTTGAGTGGGAGTGGCAGCTGGGGACCAGAGCACTGATAAGTGTGTGCTACACCCGATAGGAGGCATTGGTTGAGGTGGTTGGTACTGGTCCGCTAAGTCAGTTAAGATAAGGTCAAGGGTATTTTGACCGTGCGTGGGGAAGGTCACAACTTGTGATAGTGATAGCTGGTCCTGGATATCAGTGGTGTCAATTTCATTAAAATCCCCACATAATACTAACTTGGCACATGGGTACCTAACTCTGAGGTGGTCTGAGGTGGTAATGAGATGATTGATAAGAGTGTCTCTGGTGGGTGAGCGAGGCGGATGGTATGCCACACAGATTATGATGGATTGATGGAAGCAGTGTTGCGCGGGTGGGCCCGTGGCACAACACGTACCCATAATGCTTCCACATCTGCTGGGACTTGAACATCCAGGCGTGACGGGCGTAGGTCATCTTGACAGAAGAGGGCAACGCCCCCTCCCCGTCTATGTGAACGAAGGTGATGAAAGAGTTGATATCCCTCAATATGACACGTTTCAGGCACAATTTGCCAAGCCTCACATATGGCAACGTCGCTCGCGGCGGCTGACCTGACTGTAGTTGCCAGCTCGTCGAACTTGTTAGCTAGGGAAGTGACGTTGGATAGCAGTAGAGACGGTAGATCATACCAGATCCGTGGAACTTCAGTGTAGTGGTACGGTCTGTCAGGGGTGGGTTTCTCGGGTTTCCTAGTGGAGGTTACGGTCCTAATGGGCTTATGTGTATGACGGCCTTGTTTACGGCTACGCGCGTGGAATATGTTCAGTGACTTGAGTCCGGCGATAACACTGCCATCAGGATAACAGTTCCCACGCTTTAGATGGTACAGAGTGCGTCGGGAGTAAGTGATTGGTGGCCATCTGTTGATATCTGTTGTGGGCGGACGGAAGTGTTTGTCACTGACGGCACTTTGAGGGCCACTGACACTGGTAGACATCTGTTAATATTTGTCAGTCGTAAAGACCGTGGGTCTTTGTCCCTGGTGCTTGGGGTCGCCGACACAGTTTTCACGATATATGTAAACACTGCGGTGGTCCTTGTCACTGGCACTTTAAAGGTGACCGATAAAGTGCCCACTGTCTGACTTTTCGTTGGGGTGCACTATCGGGGCACTGTATGATAATCACTTATTGCACTGATGACTTGAATGTTTTGCTGAGAAAGTTCCGGTCAGGTTAGGTCAGGTCCAGTCACACTGCTGTGCTTTTGCGCTTTTCCTTAAGTGCACTATAGGAACACTGCTCGGTAATCAATCGTTCACTAATCACTAGAATGTTTTGCTGAATAGATCCCGGTGTAGTAAGGCTGGTAGGGCGTTGGGGTATAGCAGGGGGAGTGGCAAGGCCAAACAGACTCGGCCTGGCTGCTAAAACCGGGAGCGCCTTCGGGGCACGTCTTGTCTCACTGACGGTTGACAAGTGTGTGTGTGTGTGTGTGTGTAGTTAATTATCATAAGATAAAAAAACAATAAATATGTTTTTCAATCAGATGAAAAAAAGAAAAAACATTAAAATGAAAAAGTCTTTAATATTACCAGTTCAGATATTCATGATATGCTAAATACTTAAAACCAGAAAAATTAATAAGGTCTTTGTTCAGTAAAATAAAGTGGGAGGAAAAAAGGTCTTCATCAGGGCGGACTGTGACGTATGGAGAATAATAAAGAGGTCCTACACAGCTGGTCTTGAAAGCCTCTCCTACATAATAGAGAACTCAGACAGGGACTAATGTTTCCTCACCTATGAACCTTAACACTCTCTCTTGGGTGATATATGTTATGCCATCGTGTCCCGTCTCTCTTTCTTTTTCTCTTTCCGTTTTTGTCTCTCTCTATATCTCTGTCTATCTCTTATTTTTTATTTCTCTCTTTTCTCTCTCTTTATTTTTTATTTTTCATTTTTTCTCTCTTCACACACACACACACACAAACACACACACACACACACACACACACACACACACACACACACACACACACACACACATACTACTACTTTGCTGTCGCTCGGAATCGAGTATGACGATCATCCAGCTATGATACGATGATATGAGTTATAAAGAATGTCACCTCGGTTAGTGAGTTTTAAGGTGACTAAAGAGGCAGATACGGGACCGACAAAGTCGTTTGCAGATGTTGCACATGCGGATGGCTCCATCTAGTGCGGGAGGGACGGCTGCAGCGTCTTTCCGGCACTGGCGCTCGTCTGCCTTGGTTTGCACTCGGGCTAATTCGAAAGTATTGACTCCTTCTCGTGTGGAGATCCTCCAAGCGTTACGGTATGGAGTGATCGTCTCTCATGTGAGGGGGTCGATTTGGCACTTTTTCAGGTTTGTCTTAAGATTATCTTTATACCTTTTCAGTTGTCCGCCAGCGTTACGTTTACTATTCGTGTGATGACTGTAAAGCAGTTGCTGTGGCAGTCTACTGTCGTCCATGCTGGTAACATGGCCAGTCCAACGTAGTTGTTCATGGATAATGGTAGCCTCGATGCTCCTAGAGTTGGTGTCAGTGAGACTACTGGCATTCGGTCTCTTGTCTTCCCAGCGAACTCGGACGATGGGACATGGACTACGTTGGTGAAAGTTTTCAAGTGCCTTGAGATGCCTCCTGTATGTAACACATGTCTCACTGCCATATAGCAGAGTGAGGAGGACCACTGTTCGATATACGTACAATTTTGTAGATGATTTCAGCTCCCTACAGCTGAAGACACGGGAACGGAGTCTACCAAAGGCTTGAGATATCCGCAGTGCAGGTAGACAGGTGGGAGACGAGATATTGAAAGTGGGTAACATTAGAAAGGTTAGTACCCTTAAGCTGGATGGATGATGGAGGTGTGGCTGAACCAGGGGCAGGTTGAAAGAGAATCTGAGTCTTACGCACATTCACCTCGAGGCCGAAGTGTGCATACGCATCTGCATAGGTGTTCAGGATCCCCTGCAGGTCGCGTTCAGTGTGAGCGACAAGGGTGAGGACGTCTGCATACTGTAGTTCTGTAATGGAAGAAGCCGACACCTTTGTCCCTGCCTGGAGTCGTCATATTTTGAAAAGATCCTTCATCCGGTACTTTGTGGCCACCCTGCCGGCTAAATTGGCACTAGCACGAGTAAGTAACGCAGCCAAGAAAATAGAAAAGAGAGTAGGCGCCAGTACAAATCTTTGTTTTACCCCTGTTTGGATGGAGAAGAACTCAGACTGGGTGCCACTGTGCAGGACACTGCCGTTCATGCCCTCGTGCAGTTGTCTCACAATGGCGATGAATTTTGACGAGTAGCTAAACCAACTGGGGGTCAACCAGAGGGCTTTCCTATTGAACGAGTCGAAGGCCTTGGTTAGGTCAATGAAGGCCATGTAGAAGTCACAACGCTGTTCTCTGCACTTTTCCTGTATCTGACGGACAGCAAAGATCGTGTCAGTGGTGCCACGTGATGGTCTAAAGCCACCATGAGATTTTGGGAGGAAGTTTTCAGGCTTCGGAAGAAGTCTGTTTCGGAGGACTCGGGCTATAATCTTGTCAGGTATGGACAGTAGCGAGATCCAGCGTTAGTTGCCACAGTTTGACCTTTTTCCTTATTCTTATTGACATTGGAGGCGTATTTAAGAGCTTGGAGGATTTCCTCCTTTTCCCATATATTTTCCAGGAGAGAGTGGAGACGGCGAGTAAGCAGAGGTCGTCCTGCTTTATACACATGGGCTGGGATTGCATCAGGCCCTGAGGCTTTGTTATTTTTCATCTGTTTCATGTCAGTAGTTACCTCATCCAGGATGGAGGATAGCTGAAATGGGTCTGCTCTGGATGCTGAGGGACCTGCTGGGTAGTCTGGATATCCACATCGGTGTTTCGGTTGAGCAGCGAATGGTATAGCTCTTACCAGCGCTAACGGATGCCTTCCTTGTCTTTAATTAGGGAGTTACCGTCGGATGAGCTGAGGAGGGCTATGCCATGAGTGATTGGCCCATAAAATGTTTTAGTGGAATTGAAAAATTTGTTTATCCTGTGTTGATCTCCAAGTTTTTGCATTTTACATGCCTTATTTATATCCAGCCATTCTTTAATTTGCGAAGTTTGTGCTAGGCTGCCGCTTTCTTCTTGCAGAAGGTATCAGCTTTGGTCCGACACTGAGGGTTGTTTCGCCAGTCAGTTAAAGCAGCATGTATATCAGTGAAGAGTACATTGATTTCCGCGTTATTTCTATCAAACCAGTCTTTTGGATTCTTTCGACCAGGTCGAGGGTCTCTCTGCAGGTTTTTGTCATGACATGATCGAGAATACTCCATTCGACACTGGGATTTGGGTTGTTTGTTGTTGGGTTGTTTATCAGCCTATGCTCGAGCTGCTCTCTCAAATCATGTTCTTCCACTGGATCCTTGTTACGACCCTTGGCCTCTTAGGGTGTAACAAAATTACAAATTCAACTTCTCTTTATATTATAGGTCCAAGGAATAGATCCCACCAAAATCATCACCTCATTACTATGGGGTAAATTGAGATACATGCAGTAGTTTTAATTGCAGAATATATTAACAAATAAACAATAAAATAAATATATCAGTATGTACAAAAATAAACAAATACAAGTTAAATCTGATCAAATAAATGACTCAACCGAGTGACAAAATAATGAACATAAAAGCAAAGACTTATTTAGTCTAGAAAGTACGATGAACAACGTGATCTATCCACCACACGAAACCTCATAAATAAGAAAGTTATTTTCCGTGGAACTCGAAAATATGATTAACAATAATCTTTCACAAATAATACTTCACTTGTTGTTATAAAAATCGAGCAAGGTTATCACGTTATACAACTAGAAACATACTGTACAATAAGAAAGGAGATACTCAGTACTTCGCTTATCACTGCCGGGCCCATGCTGGCAGTAAAGAAAGTGAGTGGACGCAGGCATAAATGACGTCACAAACAAAAGACGTTCACGTTGCGAATCCACAACCAACAATGGAACGCTTACTCGTAACATCTCCCCCCTTAATATAAAAGTTTAAGAAGCTCTGAATAAACTTTTATTCAACACAAGATAGTGTCGGCAATAGCATTATCACAGCCCTTTATATGCTTGATTTCTATATTATAGGGTTGAAGAGCTAGTGACCACAGTAACAGTCTTTGATTCTTATTTATCATATTTTGAACAAACTGAAGTGGATTATGATCAGTATAAACGATCACTGGGTAAGGTGATCCACTTACATACACCTCAAACTTTTCCAGAGCTAACAAAAGGCTAAGGCTTCTTTTTCTATTGTGGCATATCCTCGTCGATGCTTTTTTTCAGTTTGGCCGAGAAATAACAGTTCCGGTGCAATATTCCATCTTTTCCTTTTTGCTTTAACACAGCACCAACTCCTGTGTCACACGCATCCGATTGTATCACAAATTGTTTCTTAAAGTCTGGGAGTTGCAGTACAGGTGCCGTCGCCAACAACCCACGATCCTTTTCGAATGCTGTCTGGCATTCATCAGTCCACACAAGCTTTCTTTTTGGACTGACCAAATCTGTCATGGGAGTGATCACCCTGGCAAAATTTTGACAAAACCTCCTGTAGAATCCAACCATCCCGAGAAATCTTCTGAGAGCCTTTCGATTGTGAGGTGCGGGTAGACTGAGAATATCGGCAACATTGGCATCAATTGGAGCAATTTTCCCTTGTCCAATGACATGACCAAGGAAGATTAAGGTGGTATGTCCGAATTCAATCTTGGGTAGGTTTACGGTAAAGTTGAACTCTGCTAGACGATTGAAGAGTTCACGGAGTCGGCCAATGTGTTGTACCCATGTGTCACCGACGACGACCAGATCATCTAGATAGGAGTACACTCCAAGCAGGCCTGACGTCACTAGATGCATCGCTCGCTGAAATGTTGCTGGTGCTCCTTTGAGGCCGAAGGGCATAACTTTGTATTGCCACAGCCCCTCCGCAGTGACAAAAGCTGAAATCTGCTTTGTTTCTTCCGAGAGTTTGATTTGGTAGTAGCCTTTGAGAAGATTCAGCTTGGTACAAATGATGCTTGACCCACATTATCGATGATGTCGTCGATGTGCGACAATGGATATGCATCAGCACGTGTCACCAGGTTGACCTTCCTGTAGTCAGTACACATGCGGACACTTCCGTCGGGTTTAGGCACCAGCACACAGGGTGACGCCCATGCACTACTGCTCCTCTCCACTAGGTCATGTTCCAGTAGATACTCCACCTCCTGCTTCAGCTTCTCCCGCTTATCAGGACTCATTCGGTAGGGTGCTTGCTTGATGGGAGATGTGCTAGGCATCAGTACTAGGTCGTGCTCCAGCAGAGAACACTGGCGTGGCACATAGTCGACGAGTGGCTTGAACTCCTGCAGGAGTTGCACCACATCCTGAGACTGCTGTTGTGAAAGATGGGATACTTTAGAGGTAGGGTCACATAATATACTGGAATTACAGTTTTTTATGGGGATATCCAATTGGAAATCAGTGTCTGGGACCACCTCTTCTCCTCCTATTACTGAACAAACCACTTCACGCCTACCAAAATACGGTTTCAACCTGTTGATATGAGTCAAACTCTCCAATTTTCTCTTATCTGGAGTCGCTATGACATAGTTGAGGTCATTTAATTTCTTGACTATAGTGAATGGACCCTCGTATTTAGCTTGAAGGGGATTTCTATCCAGGGGTATAAGTGCTAAAACCCTATCTCCAGGCTTAAATTCTCTTGCTTGACAAAGCTCATCATATTGCTTTTTCATTTTCTCCTGTACTTCTGACAGATTTTCACGAGCAATCTCACCTACTCTCTTCAGTTTCTCTTTAAGCTTCTCTACATACACTGACAAAGGGACTTTTATCTGATTACTTATCCAACTTTCCTTCAACACAGTCATAGGACCTCTTACAGCATGACCAAAAATCATTTCAAAGGGACTGAATCCTAGGGAATCTTGGGGACTCTCTCTTATGGCAAACAACATAAGTGGTACTCCTTCATCCCAATCCTTAGCAGACTCCATACAGTATTTCCTAAGCATGGATTTAAAAGTATGGTGGAACCTCTCTAGGGCACCTTGGGTTTGAGGGTGGTACGCAGAAGATAAGTATTGTTTAATACCCAATTCATTCATCACCTGCTGGAAAAGGAAAGAAGTGAAGTTAGTACCCTGGTCCGACTGTACAATTCTAGGAATGCCATATTTAGTGAAGAAGCTAGTCAGAGCCTTTACCACACTCTTTGCTTTGATGTTTCGCAATGGTATAGCCTCTGGGTACCTGGTGGTAGTACACATGATTGTTAACAAATATTGGTGGCCACATCGAGTTTTTGGGAGAGGACCTACACAATCAATTATAACCCTGCTAAATGGCTCATCTACCACAGGAATGGGTTTTAGGGGAGCAGGTTTTATGACCTGATTCGGTTTACCAGCCATCTGACATTCATGGCAAGTTCTACAGTATCTGGCAACATCACCTTTCATTCCAGGCCAGTAAAAATGCGACAAAATCTTTTTGTATGTTTTCCTAACTCCTAAATGTCCTCCCAAAAAGTCGTGTGCTAATTTCAAGATTTCTCCCCTGTGACAACTGAGAATCACAACCTGATGCACAACATTCCACTCATCAGCAGGATCAGATACAGATCTGAACTTCCTCATGAGTAACCCTAAATCCATGTAGTAACAAACAGGCAGGCGAGCCGCTTCTTCCATATCCACAGCCTTCCTACATATTTCAGCTAATTCGGAGTCACTCTGCTGATCATCTATCAGTTTTTCCCTAGTGACAGGTACTTTCTGAATATTAATGTTGTCACCAGAAGAGAGGTTAGCTTCAGATTTTGGGGAATGAATGTTAACTGAATCTTTAGCTTCACTCACATCTCTCCCACCAATGCATCAATGAATCATCCTGACTGACAAACAGATTCTCAATACCTAAATCATTGTTCTCAATACCTAAATCATTTTCATCATTGCCAGGTGTATTACTATCAGCAATACAAAGCTTAGAGTAAACTGAAGGAACGGTCTGTACCTTATTCCGAAGAGTCTGGCTCCTTGCAACTGCACATAAAGGAAATAAATCAGGGTATTCTTCTTCAATGAAACCAGTATTATTCTCCACTGTAGGAGTCGAAGATACCACAGGATCTGGCATCACGCTAGCTCCTGCAATATCATTACCCAGCAAAAAAGTAACCCCTGTCACAGGAAGAGAATCTTGAACACCAACAGTCACCCAACCAGTCACAAGTGGAGTTCTCAAAAACACCCTACACAAAGGAACAGTGATCACTCTACCAACACCCTTAAGCACCAAATGCTCTTCAGTATAGGAATCTTCCACGCAGGGAACAGATCCTTTCAACAAAATACTGTGAGAAGCACCAGTGTCACGCAAAATCTTCGCAGGGTACTGATCACCTGATTCTCCAACTGCAACTGAACCATCAAACATGAAAGGTTCAAAAGAATCCTCCTTTGGGCGATTTCTCACTAAATTCAAACTTTTCCAGAGGTTCGAATGAGAGCACTGGCTCTTCCTTCTTTGCTTCCAATTTAGGGCAATTCGCAATCACATGACCTGGTTTCTTACAGAAAAAACAGACAAATGCTTTAGTCTTGGCATAGGTCTTGGAAAGCTCACCTGAGTTTCCACGAAAATTTACTTTACTAGAAGAAGCAGTACTACTATCCTGCCTACCACCCTTTTCCTTGGTTACAAAACCCTTTCCACCTGAATTATTTTGAGATTTAACAGGATGCATTTTGTGAGTAAGGGCATAGCTATCAGCTAATGCAGCAGCTTTATGAACATTACTAATATCTCTCTCTCCTAAGAACAATTGTATATCTCTTGGAGTGGCTCTTTTGAACTGTTCTAAAATCACCAACTGAACAAGTTCCTCAAAAGTTTCTACCTTGCTAGACTTTATCCACCTTCTACACATTTTACTCAATGAATAAACAAATTCCATATATGATTGTGCATCAGTCTTTCTCATAATCCTAAATTTCACTCTATATGTTTCAGGAATGAGTTCATATGCCTTAAGAATTTCTTCTTTCACTAACTTATAACTACGACAAACTTCACTTGACAAAGACAGAAATGCTGAACGAGCTGACCCAGTGAGCACACTTTGAATCATAGGAATCCACGACACTTCAGGCCACTGAAGAGACTGCAATTTTCTCAAACTGAATGAAAAAACGCTTCTGGATCCTCCTCGTCAAAAGAAGGCATAAGTCTCAAATGTTTTGTCACATCAAACAATTTTGTCTCAGATTCTAAAGACAATGCCTGTAAGTCTTGTCTTCTACTGCTAACCTGCGCTAACGCTAATTCATGCTGCCTTTCACGCTCTCTTTCCCTTTCCTTCAAAGTCAACTCATGCTCCATTTCTAACTTTCTGATCTGTACAGCTTCCCTGGGGTCAAATGAACGCAAAGTTAGTGCCCCCTTCGATAGCACTTCTTCATTCACAAGTTCAATTAGTACTGCATTTTGAATTTCAGACTTCCTTTGACTACGTCGATACTCAATTTCATATGTATCAGCAAGTTTCATCCAATCATCCTTTCGTAGAACACAGTCTTTCAACATTTTCACGGATGGATTCTCAACAAACTCTTCAACATCAAAAGTAGCAATGATTAATCAATAGAGAATCTCTATATCTAAATATTCCCAATAGTTAATGAGTGATAAAGGGATCAATCCTGGCAAGGTCGCCAACTTTGTTACGACCCTTGGCTTCTTAGGGTGTAACAAAATTACAAATTCAACTTCTCTTTATATTATAGGTCCAAGGAATAGATCCCACCAAAATCATCACCTCATTACTATGGGGTATATTGAAATATATGCAGTAGTTTTAATTACAGAATATATTAACACTTAAACAATAAAATAAATATATCAGTATGTACAAAAATAAACAAATACAAGTTAAATCTGATCAAATAAATGACTCAACCGAGTGACAAAATAATGAACATAAAAGTAAAGACTTATATAGTCTAGAAAGTACGATGAACAACGTGATCTATCCACCACACGAAACCTCATAAATAAGTAAGTTATTTTCCGTGGAACTCTAAAATATGATTAACAATAATCTTTCACAAATAATACTTCACTTGGTATTATAAAAGTCGAGCAAGGTTATCACGTTATACAACGAGAAACATACTGTACAATAAGAAAGGAGATACTCAGTACTTAGCTTATCACTGCTGGGTCCCTACTGGCGGTAAACAAAGCGAACTAAACAAAGCGAACGGACGCGGGCAGAAATGACCTTCACAAACAAAAGACGTTCACGTTGCGAATCCACAACCAACGATGGAACGCTCACTCGTAACATCCTCCAGACACTTAGTGTTAAAACCTCTTCTGGAGGCTTGTTGATCAGTGTCACATTTGTCCGAGCCACGCATTACTCGGGTGATGAGGACATCATCGCTGATGAAATGGGCAAGACGTGAGTGATTCATTGGGACTCTGAGCGTCATGAGGAGCTCGTTGATCCCAACAGGCATTTCAGTTAACCTGTGTAGGATGCGTTGGCGGATGCAAATCCAACTCCATAAATGAGGTTTCTCTCTGCAGCAAGCTTACCCTTCCAGATGAAGGTAAAGCCAGACTCCTGTTCTGTGAGTCGACCCTTGTCTGAGAGCTGGGACTCACTAATGGCTGTTATGTCGATGTTACATATAGCCAGCTCTTTTGCGACAAGGGCAGTTCTTCATTTAGGTCGTATATTTGTGCCAATATTCAGAAGGGTCCTGACATCCCATGCAGCGACCATAAGAGGTTGTATAGTTTGTTTTTGCTTTGATATGTGATTATAATTGTGGTTTAGACAGCATAAGGATGACCTTCCTGTAGGTTATGTATATAAGCTACTGTGCCGAGTAGCAACCCTGTATATAAGCTACTGTGCCGAGTAGCAACCCTGTATATAAGCTACTGTGCCGAGTAGCAACCCTGTATATAAGCTACTGTGCCGAGTAGCAACCCTGTATATAAGCTACTGTGCCGAGTAGCATTTATATATATCACGTGGTAACACTGCACGTTATGTGGCAACATTGCCCCGAGGCTGCCATATGGCAAGGCAGCCTTAGTCTGACTGTGTGAGCCGTGCATGGCACACGCGTGTCACCACTTGTATTTCTCTCATCCATAATAAACGGACTCAGTGTTACACGGTGTTTCCCTACCCATCACTGCATTCTTTGGGGGACACTAGTAACTTTCACTTCCTAGTTGCGGTTGTCCATTCAGGTAGGTTCTTTAGGCAGGCTAAGTTTAGGGCAACTTTCTCGTCCCCTTCCAATGTGGGTTGAGCAGAGTAGCTCCTCGAATGGGCTGCTCAGCCGCACAGACAGGACAGGATTACACTGCTGCTTAGATCCCTGTGCATAAACGACCATCTTATCTGTACCGCCCATGCGCACAGTTGTGACAAGAAACTCCCGGCAGTCATCTCTGCCTGTCCCTGTCGCCACTCGTCTGTCGCCATATGACTTTTGGGGTATAAGGGATGTATGATGATGAGTATGATGAGCTGGATGATGGCTGCGTGTGAGTTGATTTATGCGGTGAGGCAGAAGCGTAGACTGCAACCACACATCTTGGCTCTCCTTTTTTCTGGTCCGGTGATGCAAGTGTTCCAATGACTGGGGAGAGGGAGAGTTGCAATGGACTGCCGATTACCCATTTTTGGGGGTTTCGCCTTAGTAGCTTGTCCATCATGCATTGCCTTCTTCTGCCAGTGTAGTCATTGGTTCCCCATGTTGGTCACTTCTTTCGCCTATACCGCCATTGGGGTCTTGTTGGAGCTCTGTAAGCAAGTCTGCCTGGTGAGGGGCTCCACAGCAGATTTTTCATTCGGGGTTTACCCCCATAGCCTTATAACTACCAAGGTTAATCCGCACACACACACACACACTCCCTCATTCTAGTCCAGAAGCACAGGGCAAGGATATCTATTTCGTTTTTTTTCAGTTATAGATCAGAATCAAACACTAATAAATTCTGACAGATGAATGTGCTTGGATATTGTGAGTAGTGATGAGGTGAGAGTAACTAAAAAAATGGGGTGAGAAAGAGAACCTAAAGTATATGATATTTTGTTAGGTAAAGGGGAGGTGAGCTGGAGATAGGTGAAGGGAGTAAAGTCAGGGATGTTTGTAAGAGTAGAAGTAAGCTAAAGTTAGGTTAGGTTAGGTTAGGTTAGGTTAGGATAGGATATGTTAGCTTAAGTTAGTTTTGGGTAGGTTAGGTTAGTTTAGGGTAGGTTTGGTTAGGTTCGGTTTGACTATGTTTGGTTGGGTTAGGTGATGTTGAGTGTTATAATTTGGAGTTGCGTGATAGAATCATTAAGAGTTGACTCCTTGTAAATTATGGATAAAACTTAAAGGAAGGAGAAAAGAGTGGGTTATAGTTAGTATTAAGGAACAGAAAACGAGAATATGTGGCACAAAACAGAACTGAGGACGACCACAACTCACATATCCTCGAGTCATGTTAAGTATAGATGATGTGATTATATTATTAAAGTCCATCGACCAAACCCTCTCTGTCTTAAACATAATTAAGGCCTCAAAATGGTGATATAAATGGTCTTTTTATACATTCATAAGCAACATGACCTGATCTGACCTGACCTAACGAAGAAGGTCATAGCATATACTGTAGATATGAATGGCCCTGTTTAGCACTTATAAGGAACCTAACCTAACCTAACCTAACCTAAGAAAAACACAAACTCCAAAGGAAATTTACAAAAAGACCCATAACTTTCGGTGATGCTCACCGAAGTATCAGAAATAGAGTAACTCAAGCAGTTAGAAATGCCAGACGTAGCTATTATACAAATAAGCTCCAGTCAGCATCAGGCAACGGTAAGAAACCTGGAATGTCATAAATTCTATTCAGAATAGGAACACTCAGCCTTCGGCCCCCCACTCAGCTTTTATGATAAATGATTCAATTGTACCGGAGTCCTCCCTCATTGTCAACCACCTCAAAGAATATTTTATTAATGTTGGCAAAAATCTTGCAGAGAGCATCCCTATTCACCATGGGGAATTTAGAGCCTACCTGCAAAACAGACAGCAAAATGAGCTGTTCTTATCCCTTGTCACAGCAGATGAATTACTGGCCACCATAAAAATGTCCAAAGATGCAGCAGCAGGCGAAGACAATATACCAAAGAGCATTATTAAGAAATCATTGAGAAAGTAGCCCACTTATTACTACCTGTTCTCCTACACATTTGTAACTCCTCCTTCACTAGTGGTGTCTTTCCAGATACACTGAAAATTGCTAAAGTCCACCCAGCATATAAAAAATCTGGGGACAAAGGTCTCTTCAAGAATTTCCACCCCACATCAGTCCTCCCAGCCTTGAGTAAGATACTGGAGAAGTTAGCATGTAGTAGACTAAATTCCTTCTGCAATGCCAATAACTTCTTGACAGACTCCCAGTTTAGATTTAGAGCTATAAGGTCGACTGAGAGTGCTCTGCTATTCTTTACTAATGACATCTTAAATTCCTTTGATGACAGTTCACTGTCGACCATACCATCCTCCTTTCAAAGCTTGAACATTACAGCGTTAGGGGCCTGTCACACAATTGGTTTACCTCATATCTGTCCAACAGGATGCAGTATGTTTGCTATAATAATCACCAATCTGAGTCCTCGCCAATCTTGCATTGCGTCCCTCAAGGTTCATTCTCGGTCCAGCACTGTTTTTGTTGTACATAAACTACATAGTCCATGCCAGCACACTCATAAAATACAACTTATTTGCAGACGATAGTAATCTCTATGCCAGCAACTCAGACCTCCATTCCTTGATGAGAACTATGAACACTGAATTGACTAAAGTCAGGACCTGGGTAATACAAAATAAACTGACTTTAAACCTCGAGAAAACCCACTACATGATCTTTCACAGAAGAAAAAACTTACCCCCAGACTTGGAACCCCTGTACTTTGGTAATATAGTCCTCAAACGCGAACAAAATACTGAATTCCTCGGAGTTATTCTTGAAGAGAAACTTAACTGGAGAAACCACATACAAGCCATTCACAATAAAGTCAATAAACAGTGCAGTATCATGTATCACACTCGACAGTCACTCACTCTCACAGCAATGAAAGACATCTAACATGATCTTGCTTACCAACACCTGATACACTGTCACACACTATGGGGGGCCTCTGGCTCTTCAAAACACAATCCCTGGTTACTGCACAAAAGAGAGTTGTAGGGACAATGACCTACTTAAAAAAGACAGAACACGCAAACGGAAAATTTGCTAAATTGAAAATGTTAAAATTCGAAGATATTAACACCTACTGCTGTGCCCTCTTTGTTTACAAATCTATCAATCATTTGCTTGACAATAATTATTTCCAGTTCCGGAATAATCAGAGATACAAATTAAGGCACCCAGAACTACTGAGACCACCCCCCCCCCCCGGCCTGCGCTCCTCTCAGTCCCAGACCTCCATAAAATATCATGGTGTGGTGTGGAGCAACTTACCCCGACCCATCCGAGCAAAGACCACGCTCCCTTCCTTTAAATCATCTGTTAAAAAATATCTATTGTCTAAGTATGAATATTTCTTGTGATACCTACTATATTTACAGTACCTGCTTTCATTGTACCATCACAACCGTTTTATCAGAAACTATCATGTAAATAGATAAGAAATTACTGAAGGTTCCAAGTGTTCCCTGGAGAAGACAGTGATGGGTAGGGAAACACCGGGTAACACCGAAGTCCATTTATTAACGGATAGAAGAAATACAAGTGGTGAGCTGCGTGCGAATAAAGTGCCATGCACGACCCACGTAGCCAGACTGAGGCTGCATTGCCATATGGCAGCCTCGAGGCAATGTTGCCACATAAGACGTGCAGTGTTGCCACATAATTACATACATAGATGCTACTCGGCACAGTAGTTTATATACAAGGTTGCTACTCGGCACAGTAGCTAAGATAAATAACCTACATCTCACTCCCGCCCCCTCACGCTCATAGTCTTTGTCTTGAGCGGACTTCTTAGTCCTGAGTCGCTCCGAGCGTCGAAGTGCACTGTGGGGCGGATCCTCGCGAGGTGTAGGGGACTCGTCCTCGGTCAGGGGACCAGCAGCAGGGGGTAGGACAGGCAGGAGGAAGCGGCGGTTCCTCCACCAGACGCGGCCGCTCGGCATCCTGACCTTGTAGTCCTGCGACCGGCCGACGCCCATCACTATGCCCACCTTGTCCCAACGTGTCGTCGTCGTGTCCTGGACGTGGACAAGGGCACCAATCTCCAGCGGCTGAAGAGGGCGGGGATGATCGTCATACCAAGCCTTGGCGTCCTGGGCACGTGTAGCAGCGTGGCGGTCGCAGCTCTCGGCTCTGGTCTGCCACTCCTTCGCAAAGGCCTTGGCGTGTGCAGGAATGCAAGAGCGGAGAGGGTGACCATACAGGGTCTGGGCAGGGGAGCGTCCTGTGTGGATGGGAGTATTACGTAACTCCAGGAGTCCTTTGTCAAGCGCCTCACAGTCTATGTTGCCTGAAGGGGCCACCTTGAGGATGAGGTGCTTGACTGTCTTGACCGCAGCCGCAGCGTGGCCGTTTGACTGTGGGTAGTGGGGTGTTGACACGATGTGGCGGACTACCCAACGCTCCAGGAATCCTGTGAAGTCCCGGCTGGTGAACTGTGGCCCACTATCCATTCGCAGACGCACGGGGACGCCCAGGTCACGAAAGAGGTGCCGGAAGTGACGAATGGTGGCCGCGGACGTCGTATCCGAGCCACAAATTACCACCACAGGCCAGCCAGAGAGTCGGTCGGCGACAACTAGGAAATGTTTCCCAGCTGTGCTGAAGAAATCAGCCGATACGGACTCGAAGGGCCTGGTGGGTCCGTCGTAGCACAAGAGGGGCTCCTGCTGTTGACTGGACTGCATGATCTGGCATGGCTCACAGGCAAAAACCGTATTGACGATATCAGCGTCAATGCTGGGCCAGTACACAGACTGCCTTGCGCGGCGCTTGGTGGCTGTCGTGTAAGCGGGCCAGAACGCGACGACGGAGAGCGGCAGGGACGACCACACGGGCACCATACAGGACGAGGTCCCCATCTGCATAGAGGTCCTCACATATCTTCCAATATGGGCGTAGGGTGTTGTGGAGGTCAAAACGGTCGCGAGGGAACCCAGTCCTCACACTCTCCAAGAGCTGAGTGCAGGAGGGGTCGTCGCGTGCCGCGGTCCATAGTTCCTCAAGGGCCAGATCGCTGTTGGGTGGCGACACTGAGGCCTGGGTGCTGGCGAGGGACTGTACGGCCTGCAAAGTGACGATGTTGCTGACGGAGAAACCGGCCTCGGTGCTGAGCATCTCATCTTCAGGTGTCGGGCAGCTGACTGGGGAGCGGGAGAGGGCATCCGGGATGCACAACTCCTTACCTGCGAGCCAAGCCGCGGTGAAGACGAAGGCCAAAATCTTCTCCTTCAGGCGCTGGAGGCGGGGATTCTCGATGGCGTCCAGCGAATAATGGTTAAGAATGGGGACCAAGGGCCTGTGGTCTGTGATGAGGTCGAAGTGCTGTAGGCCAATCAAGTAAAACTTGCACTTCGATAAGGCCCATACCCCTGCCAGCAGCTCCAGCTCGATGGTAGCGTAGCGAGACTCAGCATCGGTGAGGGAGCGAGAGCCACACTGTACGAGCCGGTACTTTCCTCCACCGTGATCTTGGAGAAGGGCGTAAAAAACCCCGTACAGGCGCGAGGCGTCTGTCTGGAGGATGGTGGGGAGCGCTGGGTCGAAAGTAGCGAGGATAGGTGGACTTGACAGGGCCTCCTTCACCTTATGAAAGGCGAGGTCGTGGTCAGAGGTCCACGTGAAAGTCCTCTTGGGGCACATTAGGGGGCGGAGAGGCCTGGCAGCGGCGGAGACGTCAGGAGAGAATTCTGCCAGCTGGTTCACCAGGACCATGAAAGACCTGAGATCCGTAAGGTTGGCAGGTTTTGCAAAGTCCGCTATGGCGCGAACTTTCTCCGGGTCCGCATGCCATCCCTTGAGAGTCGGTAGCTGCAGAAAGACACTGCAGGTGCGGCCAAGACGAACTTCTCGGCATTTAGAGTGATGCCGTGCGTCCTACACCTAGTCAGTACCCCGTCGATGCGGTAAGATGCGTCAGGTAGTCCTCATCATAGAGGAGGACGTCATCCACTACCTTCATGCAGTTGGTCACGCCTTGAAATGCCATGTCCCCACGGAGACAGAAGGCGTCCCCCGTAGCAGCAAATCCCATAGGGCCACTTCGGTAGCGGAAGCGTCCGTAAGGCGTGATGAAAGTGGTCAGTGGCTGATCCTCATTCTTCAGTGGGATCTGCCAGTAACCACAGAGGGCGTCCATTGTCGAAAAGTGCCGTACCTTCGGGTCCACACTCCGTATTGCTGCAAAAGGTGTGGGTGAAGGGTGGGCGGGACGAGACACCTGGCTGTTTTGCTTAGACAAGTCGGTAGTAATCCGCACTCCACCGTTAGTCTTAGCCAAGGCGACTAGAGGGTGGCACCAAGGGGACAGGTCGTCACCAACGGGTACGATGACACCCTGGGCCACCATGGAATCCAGTTCCTTCTTGACTGAATCCCTGAAGGCGAGAGGGATCAACCGGGGAGTGTGTATGGTAAACGGCTGCGCATCTTCCCGCAGGTGTATCCTCATTGGCGGACCCGCCATAGCCTTCAGTGGCGTGGTCCATAGGTCCTCCTTCGTCACCAGCACTTCCGAGTACTCCTTCAGGAAGTAGGCCCTTGCGGCTGTAGGAGACGTCTCGCTGTGAAGAGGAAGCAGCCGTGACTTGGGTGGAGGCGGGGCGGGAGTAGACGCAGGTTAGGGCAGCTATGTGTGGCAGCGCCAGGCGCATCGCTCGTTGACTCACGCACCCTGCTGGTGGTGTACAGAGCAGCTGGGATCTGCTCGGGAAAGTCTCTGGGCACCATGCCTAACTCCTTGCAGTGCTCCCACGACAACAAGGGTGTAGCGAGAGTAGGCTGCACGTCCATCCATCCGTGACATGACCTGTCGCCGTAGGTGATCTCCGCTTGAAAGGAGCCCACAGCGTCCGGCATCTGGGAGCCGTCCTCATTGTAGTACAGCAGCTGCGGCGGTGGTCCCAGTTTCTGGAGGTGCTTCAGGCCTATCACCGTAGCATCAGCGCCGCTGTCAGGTATCACCTCGATGTGACCCGACACATCACCGTGTGTGACGGCGACGCGGATGGTAGGGGAAGGGGTAGCCCTGGGGCGTGTGGTCAATTCCACCCTCCTGATGTGACTCAGCTGCTGCTTGGAGCTGCGTGGGCCATCTGAAGGGGGCTGCGTGCGAACCACCCTGAGAGAAGTGCACTGCTTTCCTCCTCGTCTCGGGCTTTTGGGCTTGGGTTGGTGGCAGCACTTGTCGTAGTGTCCATAGCGACAGCAGGCCTGACACTTGTGGCCTCGTGCAGGGCACCTGCCTGTGTTAGACCAGTGGCCCTTACGGTCATATCCACGACACAGTGCGTCGGCGGCCGGGCAAGTCTTGGGGCCATGCTGCTTTCCACAGCTGCCACAGGAAGCACTTGGCGGAGGCGTGGAAGAACGTGCGGCAGACTTCACGTTGTTGGCCGCCTTCTTACCCTTCTTGTACTGTGAGATAGCTCTCACTGCAGGTGGGGCCCATAAGGCAGAGGTGGCGGACTTGGTTGCCTCGTATGACCGAAATTCAGTCACTACCACCTGGAGGGTGGAGGAAGCGTCCAGGGGGATGAGTCGCTGCACCAACTCTTCTTGCCTGACACCTGTCAAGATCCCTTGCTTGATCCAGGCTTCCTCACATTCCTGGCTGTGCGCCTTGCAGACGTCGATCTCCTCCGACAAACACTTTAAACGTACAAAAAAGTCGTCAAAGGATTCATTCTCCGCCTGCTTGCAGCTGGTGAACGCGCGGCGACGCAAAGCCTCTTTATTCCGACCTTTAACATGCTCCTGTAAAAGGTCGAGCACATCTGTCACTGAAGACGTAGAATTGGGAGGCACTTGCAACATGTGCTCCAAAACTATCTGGGTCTCCAGCGACAAACACATCCACAGTTGGATGAGCTGTTTGTTTGGAGGCATGCTATCAAGGTCCACCATCGTGGAGTAATCTGTCCACCGCCGCCTCCACTCACAAAAAAGCTGAAACGTGACGTCTGGTGCGGGGGTGGGTGGGGGCTGAACAGATGCCTTGGGAGCTGTTGGAGTAGCAAGAGTGCCTGGAGGACGCTGGTGTGGTGGAGGAGAGAGGGTATTGGCGCCTTGATGCACGCTACCTGCAAGTGAGGGAGGGTGGGTTAGCGCCAGGGTCGCCAATATTGCATCAAAGCGCGCCTTTTCCTCCTCTCTTCGTATCTCCTCCCTCTGAAATTCCATCTCTCTGCGTCTCTCGTCCCTGTCGTCCGTCCACCTCAGAATTGTGGCACTGTCCGTCGCTGGAGGTGGAGGGTGAGAGGCAGTGGGCGCAGAAGCTCCATCTGCGCTCGGTAGAGGGGAAGGTGGGTTGTCGTATCTCCCATCTTGACGTTGTCCCTTCTTACTGCCCATCTTAGTATGCTTGAACTGCGCTGTTTAGTATATAAAGTGGCGCCTCATCAGCTCGAACCACATATATATGACGTAAACAGTGCAGAAATATCACATAGAGTCCACTGTTCTGTCCATGAGTGAGTGTGTGCGTGCGTGTGTGTGTGTCTGACAGAGCAGATTGTAGTGGCCTAAATGCGGGTGGCTAGAGCCGCCGTGGAGGGAAGAACGTTAGTGTCTCCCTGGATGTCACACGAGAAGGGTGTACGCCTGCGTGCTCTGTGGGTACCACAAAAAACAGGCCAATTCTCAACTCTCAGCTCTAGACACACTAATACACTGACACTAACACTGCCACTGTCACTAAAACGCACTGTGACGGCGCAACACTGCACGTCGCGGCGAAACACAATGCAACACAACACAACACACTAGAGTCGACACGCACATCACCGGCAGTAACTGCCGGCATTGACGCGACATTTATAAGTCCACAAATCGTACTCACTGCACCATGAAGGTTCCAAGTGTTCCCTGAAGAAGGTAGTGATGGGTAGGGAAACACCGGGTAACACTGAAGTCCATTTATTAACGGATAGAAGAAATACAAGTAGTGAGCCGTTTGCGAATGAAGTGCCATGCACGACCCACGGAGTCAGACTGAGACTGCATTGCCATATGGCAGCCTCGAGGCAATGTTGCCACATAACACGTGCAGTGTTGCCACGTAATTACATACATAGATGCTACTCAGCACAGTAGCTTATATACAAGGTTGCTACTCAGCACAGTAGCTTAGATACATAACCTACAATTACCATTGCAATAAATATATTTGCCAACTAGACAAAATCCTGACGGCTCTGTCCTCTTGCTCAACCTTAATACTGTAAAACCCATGTTGTACTGCTCCCCCATTTTACTTATGTTTTTCATTTCCACTGTAATTTATGTATATACTGTATATATTGAAGTGATAACCGTGGTAACATTATTAGATGTTCTTATTACCACCATGCTATTGTACTTTTCCAAATGATACTAAATGTTACATAATACTTCCTTGAGATAAATGTATAGTATATATCAGGTGCCTACAGGAGAGCTCAGGTTCTCAACTGGCTCAGCCATGTTAATATTGTTATTATTATCCACTCTGTATCTGTGCTTTTTCTGGCTAAATAAACTGTTTCAATTCAATTCAAATTCAATTCAACCTAACTAAAACAAACCTGTAAAATATTATATCCAAATAATGTTAACTGTCAGTTTATTCCTACACATACTGCCATCAGCTCCAGTGCTTGAACGATTATTCTTCTTCCATGTGCTGTTGTACCGTACAATATACTGAATATCCCTTTATCTATCCACGCGAGATAATGCCCATGCATGACTCATGAAACAGAGAGTGATATAAACTTTGGTTACAGGTGTCCATCTTCCATGTTACAAACCCAGGTAGAGACTGTCGTAGTGTGCTCTTAAACCTGACACATCAGTAGCGGCAGGCTGTGCTCCTGGCGATCTGCATATGCAAAGCAGCTTAAGGCAGGTCTCGTCACAGCTGCTCGCCTCTGCTACATTCCACGACTTGTGCACAAACTTATTTGCTGCCTTCATTGTTGTGTGTGTTAGTTCTCACTTCCAAAAGTCTTTAAAGAAGTAATTGTCTGCGGTAAACACAATGCGCCTCTTCTTACTATATCCAGCACAGTGACATACAGAATAACACGCTGAGACTCCATGGTAAAGGATGAGGGCTTCAGAGACCTGCTTCTTGAAGGAAAACGTCTGCCTCATTTCATTCACTGGTATTTTTTTTTTGGAATGTTTGGATATAACTGTTTTAATCATACACATCTCCTTGTATTTTGTTTAATGAAAATGTGTTTCCAGTATCACCAACACAACTGTGACACTTGCTGATTCACTAATGTGTATAGTATGTAGTGCAAGCATTTTAACTGCCTCCTTTTGGTTAGTTGGGTTGGGTACACCTTGTCAACGACAGTTACTCACACAGACGAAAATTGTTAGATCGGTCCTAATCTTTAGAACGATGCCCTCCAATAGAATTCTAATTCTGCATCATCTTGAAATGACTGGGTGTCCAGCCACCCCACAATAAGGGTAACCCTGTAGTGGACAAGTCACACTTATAGTTATTACATTGGCTTAGATTACAATGAACATGTTGCCACGTGTATGCAACGACCACTGGCACTTGTAACTTCTATACCTGTAGTTAGTGATAAGACGTTCAAGTATATTACTGACTTTTATATGAAAGAAGGACTTTACATGTGTTCATGTACGACCATTATCAGAGATGACGAGTCTTTCTTACACAAAAGTGTTTATCTGGCTTATCTCCCACGCATTCAGAAGTGGTTCCTTAATACCACTAATTGTCAGTCCTTAATATTGGAGAAAATTACAGGATATTTCTGGTGCAAACACCTTCATTCTTTGTAAAACTGACACAATGTTGTATTCATTAATGATGTCCTGTGTCATTATATAGTATAGTAGCTGGAGTGTTTTCTGGTCAAAACACCATCAGCAGTCTTTCTTAGTGTTGGTTACAGTGTACAGTATCTCCACTCAGTACATGTACTGTAAACATTCTCGCACTTCCACGTGCTACAGTCAGCATTGTCAATCCTAATCTCCAAGGGTTGTGAACTACGGAAGTATGAAACCACGTCCAAAGCATTCTCTCGTGACGTGGAGTGGGGGACAGGGGGCCGGTGTAAGAGGAGGGTAAAAGGCTAGGTGGGGGGGGAGGGGGGTGAGGAGGGCAGAAGTGGAAGGTGGCAACAGGAATGGTTGAGGGGCAAGGTATCAGAAATTGCTAAGTCTGCGCCTACGTTTCTGGTGTGGTTAATTATATATTTACTGTATATATTACTGACCAAATGTTGTCAGACGATAAATAAGATAAAATAATACTACACTCCCTCTCTTGCTCCCCTCCCCCCATACACGCAAGCCATCAGCCGTGTTCTCTTCCACCAGGTCTTTCCCTCCTCTTCAGAAATGTGAGGAGCTGTCACCAGCCAGAGGGGCATAGAGTATATATATTTTTTCTTTTCCGATGGGTTGACTTTTTTCACACAATGAGTACTATTAATGTAGTGCAAAATTATAGCTCCAGATGGAAGAGGTAGTATTCTCCCTTTTCATAACAGTCTCTGATGTCCAGTGCAGAGAATTAATTTCCATTTTTCCCTGTAATTAGGGCAGGCGAAGGTGACATAGATATCATAACAAGCGTTACAGAAAATGTGAATATTGTTGGGCATTATCATCAGTGTGATATTAATATGCTTTGTGTGAGGTTCTGTGACAGTGGTTGCACAACTCTCGGAGATGAGGATTCTCAAGGCTGACTGTAGCAGGTGGAAGTGTGGGAGGCTGTGTATCATTCACTTTCATATTACTCTGTTGTCCTTTGAGTTGTAGTTCATCTTCTCCATTATATCATGTCTACGTACATACTTAATGAGTGTATTATTGTAAAAAATAGTCCTGCTGCTACAAGAACACACACACACTCTCTCTCTCTCTCTCTCTCTCTCTCTCTCTCTCTCTCTCTCTCTCTCTCCTACTACACATATCAAGAAGCGCTCAACACACTGACCCTCTCGGCTCTCTCTCATCATCACCATAACCTCATTTGCAAATTTGGGGAGAAGCTTCTGCACCATCCTCGACACGGGCTCCAGCTTCCACCCGAGATCCCTCGTCTGCGAATTCCTGTTCGACACCTCAACCGCATCCAGCCCATACGGGCACGCACTAATTGCTATAAGAACAGCCCAGTTCCAACCATTTAAAAAATTATCAACAACTCGTAGTCACTCCCAGCCAATCTTATTTTTTGCCCTGTAGTGTGACCTTCTCCCCACCTTGTTACTATATATTATATTTGTATCACTTATGTTACCTGTATATTAATGTCAATCAAGTGATCCATTCCCCAATTATGTAACTGCATATTTTCAGCCTTCTGGCTGGCATGCTCTTTCAATAAACCGTTAATTAATAATAATAATAATAATAATCATAACAATATTATTATTATTATTATTTTTATTACACACACGCACACACACACACACTACTATACGTTGCTGTCACTCGGAATCGAGTATGGCGATCATCCGCTATGATTCACTGATATGGGTTATTAAGGATGTCACCTAGGTTGGTGAGTTCTGAGGTGACTAAAAGAGGCCGATACGGGACCGGCAGGGTCGATCACATATGTTGCACAAGTGGGGGGCTACATCTAGTGTGGGAGGGGCTGCAGCAGCGTGTTTCTGGCGTTGGCGCTTGTCTGCTTCGTTATGCAGTCGGTCTAACTCGAAAGTATTGACACCTTCTTGTGTTGTGGTCCTCCAAGTGTTACGGTGTGGAGTAATCGTCACCCAGGTGATGGGGTCGATTTGGCACTTTTTCAGGTTTATCTTAAGACTATCCTATACCTTTTCAGCTGCTCGCCAGCGACACACACACACACACACACACACACACATACACACACAGTCAATCAACTCCATCCACACCACCATCACCCTTACCCACACCGCCGCCGCCGCTGTCACCACCACCACCACCATCACCACCATCATCATCATCATAATCCGATAGTCATTGGTCAGCTGGATTTTTGTCGTGGGGCTCTGAGGATCATCTTCCCTGGTCGTCAAAAGTATACTGCCCGACTCTGAACACAAATATATACTTGGCCATTTGATAAAGAGAAAAATTATCTACTTATTTTAATAGTAGCGAAACATAACTCGGCACTAGTCAAGCAATCATGTCGGCTCCATGCAGTTTACCTCTACGTTATTTTGTGACGTATCAAGGCTCAGTGTCACAAACCTAGACAAAGGCTTGGTTGAAACAGATTCATCCTAAACCAGAAAAATCAACCTTTACCTCGACGGACACAGCCTGGTAGCGTGAGGGCCGGGAAGCAAGTACACTCGACACTATCAGTCATATAGATAGTAGGTCGCGGAGCGCTGACACGAACACTAAAGGGGGAAATAATGACACACTTTGTCTCTTATTTACCACAGTGAGGATGTGACCCCCTGTTTATTGTTTATTTTCTCGTTATTCTTTATTTTATTCTTTCGTTTCTAGTTACCGATATTGACTAAAAAATACACATGGTACTATTTCTCAATATTTTACCAGAGTGATGAAATCTTTTTTTTTTATTATTATTTTTCTTTATTCTGTACTTCCATTACTAGTTACTGAACTCAACTAAGAAGTACAAAATAAAAGAAATAGAATCTGTTGCACACATACATACGTTTCGTCGATGTAGGAAACTGAACCAATCACAATATACAGGCTTTAAATGGTGATTCTGGCGCGGGAAACTGCAGGTGTTGTGTGGGTGCTGGCCTCTCTGTTGTGTTGCACGCTCGAGGTTTTTTTTGTTTTTCCTAAACAGACGAACACAAACACAGTTGGCTTGTGAAGAATCATTACAGTCGAACGATCACTGGAAGCTAACTAGAATTTATTCTATACTGATCTGACACTTAGCTCTAGTATATCTCCCCCGAACCTTTCTCTAAATACTGGTATAGGAAGAAACACGATTACTCTATTGGGATCACCTGAAGAATCTCCACCCCAGCTTATTTCACCTAAAGATTAACCACCCGAACTCTATTTGGGGGGTTAGGTTAGGTTAGGTTAGGTTAGGTGAAATAACTTGGGGTAGAGATTCTTCAGGTAATCCCGATTACTGAACGACAATGTTAAGTCATGCCTTTAAGTCAATCTCAGCTTGTGAATGATTTTTGGTTTGTGAAATAATGAATGATGGTGACGGAATGTTGGTGAGTGAGTGATGGAGAGTAAGTGTTGGTGAGTGAATGTTGGTGAGTGAATGGTAACGAGTACTGTTAAATGTTGGTGGGTGAGTATTGGTGAGTGAATGGTAACGAGTGTTGTTAAGTGTTGGTGGGTGAGTATTGGTGAGTGAATGGTAACGAGTGTTGTTAAGTGTTGGTGGGTGAGTATTGGTGAGTGAATGGTAACGAGTGTTGTTAAGTGTTGGTGGGTGAGTATTGGTGAGTGAACTTTAGTGAGTGAGTGTTGGTGAAAGAATGATAATAAATGAGTGTTGATCAATGAAAGGGATAGAGTGCTGGTGAATATAAGTAAGTCAATTATAGGGAGTAAATGACATAGACATTATACTCTTTTATTATACAAAATACTGAAGCATTATACAAAAACGTTATTATTACTATTACATAATGCAAAGTCATAACACAATCAAAATACCTTCATGTTGTACCGGTCCATTTAGCCTCCCTGTTGTACCGGTCCATTCTGTCTCCTTGCTGTTCCAGTATATTCTGTCTTCCTCCTGTACCGGTCCATTCTGTTTCCCTGCAGTACTGGTCCATTCTGTCTCTCTGCTGTACCGGTCCATTTTGTCTCCTTGCTGTAACGGTCCATTTTGTCTCCTTGCTGTAACGGTCCATTCTGTGTCCTTGCTGTACCGGTCCATTATGTCTCCTTGCTGTATCGGTCCATTCTGTCTCCCTGCTGTACTGGTCCATTTTGTTTTCCTGCTGTACCGGTCCATTCTGTCTCCTTGCTGTACCGGTCCATTGTGTCTCCCTGTTGTACCGGTCCATTCTGTCTCCTTGCTTTAACGATCCATTCTATTTCCTTGCTGTACCGGTCCATTCCGTCTCCTTGCTGTAACGGTCCATTCTGTTTCCTTGCTGTACCGGTCCATTTTGTCTCCTTGCTGTAACGGTCCATTCTGTTTCCTTGCTGTACCGGTCCATTATGTCTCCTTGCTGTATCGGTCCATTCTGTCTCCCTGCTTTACTGGTCCATTTTGTTTTCCTGCTGTACCGGTCCATTCTGTTTCCTTGCTGAACCGGTCCATTGTGTCTCCCTGTTGTACCGGTCCATTCTGTCTCCTTGCTTTAACGATCCATTCTATTTCCTTGCTGTACCGGTCCATTCCGTCTCCTTGCTGTAACGGTCCATTCTGTTTCCTTGCTGTACCGGTCCATTTTGTCTCCTTGCTGTAACGGTCCATTCTGTTTCCTTGCTGTACCGGTCCATTATGTCTCCTTGCTGTATCGGTCCATTCTGTCTCCCTGCTGTACTGGTCCATTTTGTTTTCCTGCTGTACCGGTCCATTCTGTCTCCTTGCTGTACCGGTCCATTCTGTCTCCCTGTTGTACCGGTCCATTCTGTCTCCTTGCTTTAACGGTCCATTCTGCTTCCTTGCTGTACCGGTCCATTATGTCTCCCTGCTGTACCGGTCCATTCTGTTTCCTTGCTGTACCGGTCCATTATGTCTTCCTGCTGTACCGGTCCATTCTGTCTCCTTGCTGTACCGGTCCATTATGTCTCCTTGCTGTACTGGGTCCATTCTTCTCCCTGCTCTACTGGTCCATTCTGTCTCCCTGCTGTACCGGTCCAATCCTCACTTTCTACTTCCTCACCTTCACCTTCGTCGTCTTCCTCACCCTTACCCTCACCTTCCTCAACTTCATATTTCTCACCAACACCTTCCTCACCCTCTTTTTCCTCACCTTCACCTTCCTCGTCTTCATTTTCCTCACTTTCATCACCCTCACCTTACTTACTCTTCACCTTTCTCACCTTCATCGTCCTCACCCTCACATCCCCCATCCTCACCTTCATCACCTTCGCCTTCCTTAAAAATTCACCTTCCTCACCTTCACCTTTTTCATTTTCACCCTCCTCACCATCACCTTCTTCACTGCACATTCTTCATCTTCACCTTCCTCGTCATTCTCACCCTTACCCCCATCTTCCTCACCTTCACCTTCCTCACCTTTATCTTCCTCATCTTTACCTTCCTCATCATCACCTTCCTCACCTTCACTTTCCTCACACTCACCTTCCTCGTCTTCACCTTCCTCGTCTTCCTCACCCTTATCCTCACCTTCCTCACCTTCATCTTCCTCACCTTCACCTTCCTCACCCTCAGCCTCCTCACCTTCACCTTCCTTATCGGTACCTTTCTCACTTTCACTTTCCTCACCCTAACCTTCCTCACCCTCACCTTCCCCACCTTCACCTTACTCCCTCACATTCCCTACCCTTACCTTCCTCACCTTCCTGACCCTTACTTTCCTGACACTCGCTTTCCTCACCTTCACTTTATTCACTCTCACCTTGCTTACCCTCACCTTCGTCATCCTTATCCTCACCTTCCTCACCCTTACCTTCACCTTCCTCACCCTTACCTTCACCTTCCTCACCCTTATCTTCACCTTCCTCACCCTTACCTTCACCCTCCTCACCCTTACCTTCCACCTCATGTGTTGTCCTTACTGTCACTCATCTCACCTCACCCCTAATTTCGTCATCCTTCTCCCCTGAGCCCTTAACTCCTCACTCCGAGCCTTCAGCCCCCCTCCTCACCAATAAGCCCCAAACCCTCAGACTTCATTTCTCATTATTCACCTCTAAGGTTCTCACTCCTTAGCTCTCACCCGCACCCTTATGACCCTCACTCCTCACCTCTTATTCTCACCAATAAGCCCCCCACTCCTCACATAACATCCTTCACCCCTAAGTTCTCACTCCTTACCCTATTCTACCACCAGAGACGACCATCACCTCATCAGGCCCTTCAATCCCACCCAAGACCAACTACCTGGGTCAGCACACACACACACACTACGATAGGAAGGCTTGGGACCACACCTCACTCATAGAACACCGTCTGTGAGGGAACTACTACACCACGTGAGGCCCCTCATAACATCATCTGTGAGGGAATTACTACACCACGTGAGGCCCCTCATAACACCATCTGTGAGGGAATTACTACACCACGTGAGGCCCCTCATAACATCATCTGTGAGGGAATTACTACACCACGTGAGGCCCCTCATAACACCATCTGTGAGGGAATTACTACACCACGTGAGGCCCCTCATAACACCATCTGTGAGGGAATTACTACACCACGTGAGGCCCCGCATAACACCATCTGTGAGGGAATTACTACACCACGTGAGGCCCCTCATAACACCATCTGTGAGGGAATTACTACGCCACGTGAGGCCCCTCATAACACCATCTGTGAGGGAACTACTACACCACGTGAGGTCCCTCCTAACACCATCTGGGGGGGAGTTACTACACTACGTGTTTGCTGTTCAACACCTACATTAATCTGTATGTTCACTGTATGTTCCTTTACCTTTCTCTAATGAAGGCTTTTGTTAAACCACCAATGTATGTAATAAGTCATTTATGTCCAATGTATATTTTCAGCCTTCGGGCTGCAGAACTTTTTCAATAAACCGTTAATTATTATTATTATTATTATTTACCTCAAGGAGAGCAAAACACTACCGCGATCGCCACCAACCACTAACGACCACCACCCTCCACTAACCACCACCCCCATTCACCAACCACTCCATCCCTTCACCAATCACCACCATAATTCAACAAACACCACCACCATTCACAAACAACCATCACTTTCCATTAATAGCCACTACCACCCTCTACTTACTCTACTTACCACCAGCATCCTCCACCAGCCACAACTCCCTCCACCAACCACCACCACCCTCCACTAACCACCACCACCCTGCACTATCCCCCCTCAATCTCCACCAATCACAACCACCACTCCACCAAAAACCAGCACACCCCACCACCCCCCTCCACTAACCACCACCCCACCACCCCCCTCCACTAACCACCACCCCACTCCACTAACCACCACCACCCTCCACCAGCCAACCCCACCCGCCATCAACCACCACCACCCTCCAACAACCACCACCATCCTCCACCAACCACCACCATCACCCTCCAGCAACCACCACCATCCTCACCAACCACCCCGAACACCCTCCACCAATCACTACCATCCTTCACCATCCACTACCACTCAACCAAGAACCACCACCACCCTCCACCAACCACCACCACCCTCAACCAACCGCCACCACCCTCCACCAGCCACTCCCACCCGCCATCAACCACCACCACCCTCCACCACCCACCACCATTCTCCACCAAAAACCACCATCACCCTCCACCAATTTATCACCATGCTTCACCATCTACCACCACCCTCCACCAATCACCAAAATACTTCACCATCCACTACCACTCAACCACCAACCACCACCACCCTTCACCAACCACCAACACCCTCCATCAACCACCACCACCACCCTCCACCAATCACCACCACCCTCCACCAACCACCACCACCCTCCACGAACTACCACCACCCTCCATTAACCACAACCACCCTCCACCATCCCCCCTCAATCTCAACCAATTACTAAAATCCTTCACCATCCACTACCACTCAACAACCAGCCACAACCACCCTCCACCAACCACCACCATCCTCCATCAACCACCACCACCCTCCACCAACCACCACCACCCTACACCAACCACCACCACCCTCCACTAACCACCACCACCCTGCACTATCCCCCCTCAATCTCCACCCATCACCACCACCACTCCACCAAGAACCACCACCCCCACCACCCCCTCCACTAACCACCACCCCCCTCCACTAACCACCACCACCCTCCACCAGCCACCCCCACCCGCCATCAACCACCACAACCCTCCAACAACCACCACCATCCTCCACCAACCACCACCATCACCCTCCATCAATCATCACCATCCTCCACCAAACAACACCACCATCCACCAGCCACCCCCACCCGCCATCAACCATCACCACCCGCCAACAACCACCACCACCCTCCAACAACCACCACCATACCCCAACAACCACCACCACCCTCCAGCAACCACCACCATCCTCACCAACCACCACGAACACCCTCCACCAATCACCACCATCCTTCACCATCCACTACCACTCAACCAACAACCACCACCACCCTCCACCAACCACCACCACCCTCAACCAACCGCCACAACCCTCCACCACCCACCCCCACCCGCCATCAACCACCACCACCCTCCACCACCCACCACCATTCACCACCAAAAACCACCATCACCCTCCACCAATTTATCACCATGCTTCACCATCTACCACCACCCTCCACCAATCACCAAAACACTTCACCATCCACTACCACTCAACCACCAACCACCACCACCCTCCACCAACCACCAACACCTTCCATCAACCACCACCACCCTCCACCAACCACCACCACCCTCCATCAACCACCACCACCCTCCACCAACCACCACCACCCTCCACCAACCACCACTGTCACGTGCCTGAGCGCACGGGAACTTTCATAGCTTGAGGCATATGTTCACCCCTACATTTCACACAAGCTATTCACTTGTTAATTGTACTTATTATATTATTATTGTTCTTAGTTACTTAGGTTAATTGTATATTTATGTATGTTATTAATATGCATCATTGTCTTACTCTGTTAAGTCAAATCAAGAGTAGTATTAATTAATTATATAAACTATCCAGCAAATGTCCTGGATCAAGTGATATGAGACGCTCTCCTCCATGGCGTGCCCCACTCTTCCCCAGTAGCGAAAAACCGTGGCATATGGTAGACGTGTCCATTCGTTCTCAAGCCTTGACCCTTGTCTTGTGCCTTGTCCAGTCTTCTGCAATGCCCTAGGGGTATAAGGTATTAGTGACACATTTAGTTAGGCCTAGGAAGGGATCCTGGTGGTAAGGAGTCTCCTGTTTGGTAGGAAATAACTATTTTGTAGGGATTGTTGTATATATATATTTTGTATGTCTGTGTAATATAGTTATGTTAAGTAATATTCGTTTGGTCTAACTCCATACGGTATATTTTCGCCCTTCCGGCATCACCCTTATTTTAATATACAATTACTTATTCCCTTAAATTCTTGTTTGCTAGTCATTACTCCCTTCAGAACATAAATTGAATTAATTAATTATCTTCCTTTTTGTGACTTACTTATTTCAACTGTTCTTACTTATTCAAGTACATTTAGTTGAGTAGGTTTTTGTGGGGATAATTATTGCCGTGTTCCCTATTTGTTCCTTTATTTGCTAATAACTTGGGGTAGGTTTCACTCCCCAGGTATAAAGGGTAGTGGGATCGCGACAGGTGGGGGGCCTGTCCGGGATCTAACCACCATTGTTGTGTCATATCAAGTGTTGTTAATCGCCAGGTGTTGTTTCATATCTAAGTATTTTTGGATGCAAGTTGCTGTGTTCACAGTGTTTATTTATATTGCTCCTGTTATTGCTTAAGCTACTGGTGAGTTAACCCTTATCTTGTGTACCAGGTGTTTGGTTAATCCCTTGCTGTGTTTTACAGTTGATTGCATTTTGATATTATTAATTAGCTAGCTAGTTAGCTTAGCTGCCACGGTTACTTTTTTTTCGATACTCGATTTTGAGTTCAACATGTTTGACCTGGAAAGCTTTTTGGCTTCACTTTCAGCCGATGTACTGAAGGGGCTTACTAAGGCAGAGTGGCAATCCCTCGCTGCTTATTATGAAGTAGAAGGCCGCTCTTCCATGAATAAGGCTAGGTTAGAAGAGGCTGTCCTCAACTACCTTACTGACAAAGAAATCATAGCCCAACCGTTGGGAAATTCAGAGGAAATTGTTACACCAAGTAATTTGGCCTTACAAGTTGAACTCAAGAGACTCGAGGTGGAGCTGGAAACTCTCAAACAACGAGGTTTGGCTCAGGGTAGTAATATTTCAACATTCAGTGTAGACAAATGTCTCAACAGTGTTCCTAAATTTAATGAGGTAGAACCAGACAAATTCTTCTCTCTTTTTGAGAAAATTGCCCGACTTAACAAGTGGCCTGTTTCTCAATGGTCTCAACTTATTTATAGATCTTTCACTGGTAAAGCATTAGATGTTTTTTCTGCCCTCTCTGCGGATCAATGTCTAGACTATGCCCTTCTGAAGTCCGCGGTTTTGAGCGCTATAAACTTGTTCCTGAAGCCTACCGGCAACAGTTACGTAACTGCCGGAAGACTGACAAACAAACATTTGTGGAGTTCTTCAGGCAGAAACAGGTCCTTTGTCGGAGGTGGGTTGAAAGTGAGTCTGCCCATGTAGAACATGACAAGCTTGTTGAACTAATCCTGCTAGAGGAGGTTAGAAAGTGTATCCCAGGCGACATTCGAGCACACTTGGATCAGAGATGTATCTGTACCCTGGCTGATGCTGGTCCAGTGGCTGACCATTATTCCTTAACTAATAGAAATGTAAATTCCAGGTCTTATGCTCCCATGTCCCAGTCCTTCACTTCCTTCAAGCGGCCCACACCAACATCTACATCGGGGTCCCTGCCTCTTGTCATACCGACCCGACCCTCAGGTTTTGCATCATCTACCCCGGTTGAGCCCATGGTCCATGGGACAGGTGGATCTACTCCTACTGGTGAGAGAAACTTTAGTTGCAGGTACTGTAAGAAGCCAGGACATGTCATCAGCGACTGTCTCAAGTTAAAGAAAAGAAATTCCTCTCACCAAGGATCCCCCGCTCTTTTGGTCAGGGTGGCCGAGCACTCTGAGAAATTATTGGAGCCCTGTGTCGCTGCCCTCAGTCAGACAGTTGCCCTGGATGCTTCCCCCTCTTCTGTGATATCAACCTTTGAACCATTTTGTTCTCCTGGTTCCTTAGCTTTGGATTAATTCAGTCAACCCATTTCTGTTAAACTCTTGAGAGACACAGGCTCAGCCTTATCTCTTGTTACTAAAGAAGCTGCTCCATTCCTGGATTCATGCTATACTGGTAGCTGGGTGCTTGTGAACGGTTTGACCGGTGGGTCGCGTATTCCCCTTTGTCAAGTGTACCTGCGGTCATCCATAAAGTCAGGCTATGTCACGTTAGGAGTAGTAGATAGCTTACCTGTAGAAGGGGTCTCTCTATTGATAGGAAATGACCTCGTTGGCGACATGATGTTCCCTAATGTTGTGATCTCATCTTGTCCCACTGCCGAGAATAATACTGTGCAGTTAGAAGTAGACTTTCCAGGGTTGTTCCCTGCGTGTGCTGTGACCCGTAGCAGCCGCAGTACAGAGGTAGAAGAGACTAGTGAAGTTGATGAAGTTTCCCTCCAGAACTCTGAGAAGTCCGAGGATAATCTTATCCAGCCGGACCATACTGATCTTGGTCTCAGTGAATTTTTTGAGGATTCCCCACAACCAGATAACCTCCAGATTAGTTCTGATGGAGATAGGAACCCAGATGTCATTAGTTTTGGTTCCTCTCCCATCACTAAGAGTAAGTTTATTGAGCTACAAGCAGGGGATCCTGAGCTGGTAGGTTTTCTCAATAGGTCAGTTACTGAGACAGAAGCTGAACAAGAATCAAATTGCTACTACACTAGGTCTGGTGTATTAATGCGGAAGTTCAGTCCCTCCAATTCTCCTGCCAATCACCCTTTGTTAGTTCATCATCAAGTTGCTATTCCCAAACCTTTGCGGCAGGACGTACTTAGTATCGCTCATGATGGGGTGGGTGGTCATTTAGGAGTTAGGAAGACCTATGCAAAAATTTTATCCCAGTTCTTTTGGCCTAGGATGAAGAAAGACGTCAGCTCTTACTGTCGCACTTGCCATGATTGTCAGGTAGCGGGGAAACCGAACCCCAGTGTTAAACCATTCCCTCTGCAGCCTATCCCAGTCATTGAAGAACCCTTTATTAAGGTGGTCATAGATTGTGTCGGTCCCTTACCTAAGACCCCTCGTGGTCATCAGTTCTTGCTAACCATTTTTGATTGTGCAACCCGTTATCCTGAAGCCATTCCCTTGCGCAGCATCACAGCGAAGAATGTTATCAAAGCCTTAACCCACTTCTTCACTCAAGTAGGCCTTCCTACAGTGGTGCAGTCAGATCAGGGTTCCAATTTTACTTCCCGGTTGTTTAATCAGGTAATGCAAACCCTAGGAGTCCGGCAGTTGAGGTCTTCGGCCTATCACCCTCAGTCACAGGGGGTGGTAGAGAGATTTCACCAGACACTAAAACTCATGTTGCGCACCTTCTGTCTGGAGACTGGGAAGGATTGGGACGAGGGAGTTGACCTGCTTTTGTTTGCTGTTCGGGACAGTAAACAAGAGTCGCTAGGATTCTCGCCCTTCCAGCTCGTTTATGGACATGAGGCGCGAGGGCCTCTTAAGGTGTTAAAAGAGTGTTGGTTGAGTGATCAGAGCGCGACGCCCTTAGCTTCATATGTGGTCCAATTCAAGGAGAAGTTACGTCTGGCTGTAGAACTTGCCCAGTCCAACATAAGGTGTGCTCAGGTGAAAATGAAACTGCATTTTGATAAGGCCCATCAGGCAAAACCTAGAGAATTCCAAGTGGGGGAGCAGGTGTTGGCCTTTCTGCCCTTACATGATCACCCTTTTAAATCCAAATACAGTGGTCCATATGAAGTACTAGAAAAACAGGGGTCCGTGAATTATGTGATTAGCACCCTTGAACGGCGTAAGAAAAAACGCTTTATCCATGTCAATCTTTTAAAGTCATATCATGTTCGTAACGAAACCCTGGGAAAAGCAGTTGCTTGTGTTGATCAATCCTTGCCAACTTGTATCATTGTGCCAGAGTGTAAGGATGATAAAGATCAGTGTTTTTCTGAAATAATGAATGGGTCTAGTGTAAAAGTTGAAAACTCGACTATCTTGGAGGAACCCAGTGCTAAGTTGTGCCATCTCTGTTGTGACCAAGCCAATAATATAAAGTCTCTATTACAGGAGTATCTTATTATAGTTGGTGATTACCCACTCTCCTGTTCAGTGCTGGAGCATGACGTTGAAACCAGGGGAGCCAAGCCAATCGGACAGCGTCCCTACCGTCTTAATGCCTTCAAGCGGGAGTGTGTGCGAGCCGAGGTACAGCGTCTTCAAGAGCTAGGCCTCGTCGAACCCAGCATCAGTCCATGGGCATCCCCTGTTGTTCTAGTTCCAAAGCCGAATGGGTCAATGCGGCTGTGTGTGGATTATCACAAGGTGAATGCAGTCACTGAACCCGATGGTTATCCCTTGCCACGCATCGACGACGTGATCGACTGTCACGTGCCTGAGCACTCGGGAACTCGCATAGCGTGAGGCATATGTTCACGCCTACATTTCATACAAGCTATTAATAAATTGTTAATTGTACTTATAATATTATTATTGTTCTTAGTTACTTAGGTTAATTATATATTTATGTATGTTATTAATATGCATCATTGTGTTACTCTGTTAAGTTAAATCAAGAGTAGTGTTAATAAATTATATAAAATATCCAGCAAACGTCCTAGATCACGTGATATGAGATGCTCTCCTCGGCGTGCCCACGCTTCCGCAGTAGAGAAAAACCGTGGCATAGGGTAGACGTGTCCATTCGTTCTCTAGCCTTGACCCTTGTCTAGTGCCTTGTCCAGGCTTCTGCAATGCCCTAGGGGTATCAGGTATTAGAGACACGTTTAGTTAGGCCTAGGAAGGGATCCTGGTGGTAAGGAATCTCCTGTTTGGTAGGAAATAACTATTTTGTAGGGATTGTTGTATATATATATATTTTGTATGTCTGTGTAATATAGTTATGCTAAGTAATATTCGTTAGTCTAACTCCTTAAGGTATATTTTCGCCCTTCCGGCATCACCCTTATTTTAATATACAATTACTTATTCCCTTAAATTCTTGTTTGCTAGTCATTACTCCCTTTAGAACATAAATTGAATTAATTTATTATCTACCTTTTTGTGACTTACTTATTTCAACTGTTCTTACTTATTCAAGTACATTTAGTGGAGTAGGTTTTTGTGGGGATAATTATTGCCCTGTTCCCTATTTGTTCCTTTATTTGTTAATAACTTGGGGTAGGTTTCACTCCCCAGGTATAAAGGGTAGTGGGATCGCGACAACCACCACCCTCCAAAATCCCCTCAATCTCCATCAATCACCACCACCACTCCACCAACAACCACCACCCACCACCACCCACCACCACCCTCCACTAACCACCACCATCCTTCACCAAACACCACCACCCTCCACCAACCACCCCCACCTGCCATCAACCACCACCACCCTCCAACAACCACCACCATCCTCCAGCAGCCACCACCATCCTCCACCAACCACTACCAACACCCTCCACCAATCACCACCATCCTTCACCATCCACTATCACTCAACCAACAACCACCACCACCCTCCAGCAACCACCACCACCACCCGCCACCAATCATCACCATCCTTCACCATCTACCAATACCCTCCAACAACCACCACCACCCTCCAACAGCCACCACCATCCTCCACCAACCACCACCAACACCCTTCACCAATCACCACCATCCTTCACCATCCACTATCACTCAACAAACAACCACCACCATCCACCACCACCCTCCACTAACCACCACCATCCTCCACCAAACACCACCACCCTCTACCAACCACCCCCACCCGCCATCAACCACCACCACCCTCCAGCAACCACCACCATCCTCCACCAACCACAACCACCACCCTCCAACAATCACCACCACCCTCCACCAACCATCATCACCCTCCATCAACCCCCCATCATCCACCACCACCCTCCACAACAACCACCACCACCCTTCAACACCCCCCTTCACCACCACCCTCCACCACCGCCCCATCAACCACCACCACCCAACACCACCACCCTCCACCAACCACTACCCTCCACCAACAAACACCACCCTTCACCACCACCCTCCAACACCCTCCATCAACCACCGCCACCCTCCATCATCCACCACCACCCTTCACCACCTCACCATCAACCACCACCACCCTTCACCACCAACGTACACCAACAACCACTACCCTCCACCAAGAACCACCACCCTTCACCAACCACCCTCCACCCTTCACCAACCACCACCACCCTCCACCAACAACCATCACCCTTCACCACCACCCTTCACCAACACCTACCACCACCCTCCACCAACCTCACTCCACCCTTCACCAACCACCACCACCCTTCAATAACCACCACCACCACCCTCCACCAACCACAACCACCCTTCACCAATCACCACCACCACCCTCCACCAACCTCCACCACCCTTCACCAACCACCACCACCACCCTCCATCAACCACCACTACCTTCCACCACCAACCACCACATCACTCCTCCAACCACCACCACCCCCACCAACCACCACCACCCTTCACCAACCACCACCACCCTCCACTATCCCCCTCTAAACTAACCACCCCCCTCCACCCTCCACCAACAACCACTATCCTCCACCAACCACCACCACCCTCCACCACCACCCTGAACCACCCCCCATCAACCACCACCACCACCCTCCACCAACCACCACCACCCTCCTCCAACCACCACCACCATCCACCATCAGCCATCACCACCCTCTACCACCACCCTCCACCAACAACCACCACCCTTCACCACCACCCTCCACCAACCACCATCCACCCTCCAACAACCGCCACCACCTTCCACCATCCCCCCATCAATCACCACCACCCTTCACCACCACCTTCCACCAACAACCACTACCCTCCATCAACAACCACCACCCTTCACCACCATCCCCCCATCAACCACCACCACCCTCCACCAACAACCACTACCCCCACCAACAACCACCACCCTTCACCACCATCCTTCACCAACCACCACCACCACCACACTCCACCAACCTCCACCACCCTTCACCAACCACCCCCACCACCTTCCATTAACCACCACCACCATTCACCAACCACCACCACCACGCTCCACCAACCTCCACCACCCTTCACAAACCACCACCACCACCCTCCACCAACCACCACCACCCTTCACCAACCACCACCACCACCCTCAACCAACCTCCACCACCCTTTACAAACCACCACCACCACCATCCACAAACCTCCACCACCCTTCACTAACCACCACCACCCTCCACCAACCACCCCCACCCTTCACCAACCACCACCACCACCCTCCACCAACCCCCAACACCCTTCACCAACCACCACCACCACCCTCCATCAAACACCACTTCCCTCCACCACCAACCACCACATCCCTCCTCCAGCCACCCCCACCCCCACCAACCACCACCACCCTCCACCAACCAACACCACCCTCCACCAACCACCACTACAATCCACCATACCCCCATCAACCACCACCACCCTCCACCAACAACCACTACCCTCCACCAACCACTACCACCCTCCACCACCACCCTACACCACCACCTCATCAACCACCACCACCACCCTCCACAAACCACCACCACCCTCCACCAACCACCACCACCCTCAACTATCCCCCCATCAACCATCACCACCCTCTACCACCACCCTCCACCAACAACCACCACCCTCCACCAACCACTACCACGTTCCACCATCCCCCGATCAACCACCACCACCCTCCACCACCACCCTCCACTAACAACCACTACCCTCCACCAACAACCACCACCCTTCACCACCATCCCCCCATCAACCACCAGCACCCTCCACCAACAACCACTACCCTCCACCAACAACCACCACCCTTCACCACCACCCTCCCCCAACAACCACCACACTTCACCACCATCTTTCACCAACCACCACCACCACCAACCTCCACCAACCTCCACCATCCTTCACTAACCACCACCACCACCCTTCATTAACCACCACCACCATTCACCAACCACCACCACCACCACCATTCACCAACCACCACCACCACCACCATTCACTAACCACCACCACCACGCTACACCAACCTCCACCACCCTTCACCAACCACCACCACCACGCTCCACCAACCACCACCACCCTTCACCAACCACCACCACCACCCTCCATCAACCACCACTACCCTTCACCAACCACCACCACCACCACCCTCCACCAAATCACCGCCACCACCCTCCACCAACCACCACCAATCCCTTCACCAACCACGACCATCACCCTTCACCAACCACCACCACCCTCCACCACCACCACCACCCTCCATTAACCACCACTACCCTCTACCACCAACCCCCACCACCCTCCTCCAACCACCACCACCCTCCAACAACCACCACTACCCTCCACCAACCACCACCACCCTCCATCAACCACCACTACCCTCCACCACCGCCTTTCAGCAACAACCATCACCCTCCACCAATCATTACCCTCCACTATCAACCACCCGCCATCAACCACCACCAACCTCCACCAACCACCACCACCTTCCACCAACAACCACTACCCTTCACCACCACCCTCCACTAACCACCACCCTCCATCAACAACCACCACCCTTCACCAACCACCAACACCACCACCCTCCACCAACCTCCACCACCCTTCACCAACCACCACCACCACCCTCCCCGTGATGACCTGACCACCGTAGGGTCAAGACCTATTTAGGCGCTGCTCCTGCTGAGCAGCTCTCACCCTTGGCCAATGCTCGGCCCATTCCCCACGTCCCTCTCCCCGACCCATCCTCACCACCGGGATATCAACATAATCAAAAGTGACATTTCGTTTCGGAAAGAAGTGGAACCAGTGTTGAACAGTTAAAACAGTGTTTAAGCCAGTGAATTCAGTACTAGACAGTACCAGTGGGAACCGTGACCCGCCAGTGAGATAAGCACCGCTTGGAACTGACCGCCATCTCCTGACAAGGAGGTGCTAATCAGTCCACCCTGAGAACAACAGTGGGTCGGCTTCACACTTGACTTCGAAATAACACAACACTACCCAGTAGGGTGGGGATAGGTCAACAACTGCAAATATATTGCCTGTATAACAAGTGAACTACCGTGTGTTGAGCACTGTGTCGTGTGTAGGTGTAGGTGCCCGAGAGGCAAGGCCTATACCCTTGTGGTCACGCTCGGCCATGTGGTGAGGGTTTGTTTACACAAACCCCCGTCCTCATAGTGTGCCAAGCTGGTTAGTTCTTTTGAAACTTAAATTGACTTTGATACTGTATCTAACCAGAAAAACAGAGATACTATTAAGAACAAGTGTAGTGTAATAAAAGTGTTTATAAACTGAGAATACTCCTGTTACCTTAGTCCCCCCGACACTACACTCCCTCCGCGGGAGGCCAGCTCATGGCCTCCCCTCACACCGCTAATACGGTGTAGATGCCAGTCTCCTTTGTCCTCTAAGAGGGTTACGCCTCCCAACCACCGCTGACTTCCTAGGAGTGCCAAGCAGTCCTCGGCCCTCTGACGTAGGCATATAAGTCGAGCCCTGTAACTCCACCATGTCTGAGTTGACTGGAGACCCAGCTACTCGCTTTAACTCTCCTGATGCACTGAGTGAGCCAGGCGACTGTGATGTTGACCTTGACACCAACGGAGAAGATGGCTTTCAACTAGTTCAGTCCAGGAACAAGCGGAAGGCCGAAAAGGCAGAAAGACTTAGAGACCATCAACTACAACCACAACCCCCCATGAGAGTAAGATTATACTTCCCTGAAGGTACATCACCTGAAGACAAGTATCTCTGGCTGAACGATGGCTGAGTTTCAGTTCAGAGTCGGTACACAAGATCATGTTCTCATTAGAAACGACCCAGCAGTCATAGAGGATCTCCTCACCAATAGCATAAGGGGAATAACCATGGAACAATCATCCCAACCATCGAGCAAGAAAACCATCTTAATCATAGGGCTCGACCAGTACCAGACCCCTACACTACTAGAAGCTCATACCGACATCAGAAGGACGAAGCGACTCAGGGGCAAGAATGCAGTCATTGCAGACTGGGTTGGCTCGGAAGACCCACCCAAGACCATTCGAGTCCGTGGTGCCTCTCGGACTCTGAAGGTAACTCTCTATCAGCCCCCTACCCGGAGGTGTTGCAAATATCAGCACTGGGGCCATGTGGCCCGGTTATGCCCCTCGACTAAGCCGTGGTGTGGTCTCTGCTCAAGGCAATATGCAACACAGGTTTTCAGAGATACAGTTGCTCAAGGGGGTGTCATCCAACAGAAGTGTATTAACTGCAAAACAGTTGGAGTTCCTGTATGGCACCCTAACTGTTCTAGAGCTCCTACACCCCTTCAGCGCCCAGACCCGCCACCCAGGCAGGTTTCAAGAAACACTAATGCTGCTCGGGTACTCCCTACGGCCAACCCCTGGCCCGCCCTCCTCACCAAAGTCCAGGATCATCACCAGCAGTCATCGAAAAATCAGCATGGGGCAACACAGACGTACCGACACAACAGGTAGCTGCCAGCACACTCCGTGAACACGCACAACGTGAAGAGATCAGTGATTTGAAAAATGAAATTAAAAAACTCAAAGCTCAGTTCACAGCTCAAACTGAAATGTTAAGGAGCCTCTGTGATACACTAAAGGAAAAAAACACCACCAACACAGTGCAGCAGCTACGGAATAATTACAGTCAAACTGAAGACATTCAGATGTCAGTACCAGATGTGGAAACTCAGGACCCACCAGGAACTAGTGTCCACGCAGAGGAAAATAGTGATACTGGTAACAGTTCTACTGATGCCTCTGTGGACATGGTCAGTGAAGATGAACAAGCACAAACAGAAAATGGTGGTGATGTCGAGTGTAACCAAAGTGTGTTGTTGTCTGCCACTGAAATACAACAATTGTTGAGCCGTACATGCTCCAGAAATGTTTCAAAAAGGTTAACTGGCCTACTGCCTGCCGAACGGACAGGCAGCGCAGAAAAGAACAGTATCATACAGTGCCTTTTGCTTCTTTCCAAATACATTTCATAATGGCCAGTGTTAATACCAGACAAAGTTCCAAATACATTTCATAATGGCCAGTGTTAATACCAGGCAAAGATACAGAGCGGTGAAGGTGATGAGTTGGAACATCTCATCCCTTAGAAAACGATACCCTGACCTACACCACAAAGTTGTGACTAAGGACATCGATATTGTGTGTTTGCAGGAGTGTCTCACACCTAATGGTAAGCCCCCACCCAGTCTGCCCAATTATGTGTATTATGATCCTAGTTCTACCTTCAGTACCATGGGATCACTATCCACCTGGGTAACTCCACACTCAACATGCTAAACGCCTACAGTATGCTCCCTCAGATCAGCTTCAGAACACAGATCTCCCAGACTTTTTACACACTGAGCCCACTGTCCTGATGGGTGACCTGAATACTAGACACAAGAAATTAGGTGACCCCACCACTAACACCAATGGTAGGAGACTTATCTCACTTCTCAGCGCATATGAAGATGTTCAAATTATAGGTAATAATGAACCAACACACATCTATGGCGGGGGTCTAGACAAATGTATTGGCTTTAATCTATCATAAAGAACTCATAGCTCTGATGTTGTCACTGATCTTATGTCTGACCACAGCCTAATCCAAGCTAGTATACATGTAGCCAATGACACCCCCACTGGTGGTAAACTCAACAGACGTAGAATCACAGTCAAGCAAGAACATGAAAGCCAGTTCATAGACTTCATCCATGACTGGTACAAGGACTACAAGCCTGACAACTACCAAAGTTTCCATGACGAGCTGATAGATAGGACTTATGCATACTTCACCAACAATGCCTCCACCAAAAAAAGGAGAAAACGTGGTCAGCATAATGGGAACAGGCAACAGCAGTGCTATAATGACCCTGAGCTGAAAAAACTCAGGGCTAGGGTCAGGAGGGTGGGTAAGGGTTACAGACAATTTAGAACACCTCAAATGTTACAATTGTATCAAGCTTCCCTTGCTGCTGTCAGGGAACGTGTAAACGAACTCAGACAAAATGCATGGGAGACATATGTCAACAGCCTGAACCAACACACATCCCTCAGCAAAGCCTGGAAAGACATAAACATAATCAGAGGTAAAAACAGAAGACACGTCTCCCATCCAAACTCTCTGCAAAAGTCGAATGAGCTAATAACAAAGTGGGCTCATGTGTCGAGCTATGACATGTTACCAGCTAGGACTCGGGGACTCCTTGATGCGAAGTCTGTAGAGAGAAGTAATCTTATTAGCTTTATGCTGGGCAAACAGCACGATGAGTGTGATGTTCCATATACTGAG
This sequence comes from Homarus gammarus, assembly GCA_958450375.1. Taxonomy (NCBI): domain Eukaryota; kingdom Metazoa; phylum Arthropoda; class Malacostraca; order Decapoda; family Nephropidae; genus Homarus; species Homarus gammarus. The sequence continues at coordinate 518,711 of CAUDMG010000541.1, read as the reverse complement.
TGGGAGCTTGACGCCGCGCTCGCCAGGGGTAGGTCTACTTCCCCTGGAGAGGACGGAGTCACCTACAACATCATTAGACTACTAAGGCGCGTGCCAGGCAATCCATTGTTGGTATTGTACAATATGAGTCATGCCGAGGGACAACTACCCACATCATGGACCAGCAGTATTGTTGTACCAATACTGAAACCAGGACAGCCTGATGCCTTTCGTCCCATATCACTAACCAGCTACCTGTGTAAAACCTTTGAGAGGATGGTTCTTGGCAGACTCTTATATAGAATCAGAGAACACATGTCTCCTAACATAAATGGCTTCACCCATGGTAAAGGTGTACATAATAGCATCACCACATTCCTAACTGTGCATGGTGATGAAAGGCACAGATACACCACATTTCTTGACCTAAAAGCTGCATTTGATATTGCCAATAGGCAACTGATATTGTACGAACTAGCCAAAATGGATATAGGAGGTAGGCTGTTACACTGGATAAGGGGTTACCTAACCAACAGAAGGGCTGCTGCACTGTTTCAGGGTTACAAAAGTGAAGTTAAAGATATGCAACTTGGTACCCCTCAAGGTGGAGTACTTAGCCCCACTTTGTTCAATGTTCTTATGAATGCATTATTAAATTTAATACCAGACAACCCCAGCAATATCTCAATCAGCTATGCTGATGATATTCTTAAACATACTAAAACTCATCGTGAAATGCAAACCACCCTGAACCATGTATACGCAGCCTGTGAACACCTCGGTCTTATTATCTCCACTGACAAAACTAAGGTGTTCAACAAACAAGCTAGTAACCGCAAACGCGGCCCCGCCAAGTTCAAGATAGGTAACAACACTATTGACTATGTTTCTTCTTTTAAATATCTTGGTGTCTCCGTCCCTTGTACCTTACCTGCCATACAACAGCTAACCCGCCAATGTACTGACAGACTGAGACCTCTTAGAAGTGTACCGGGGTACAGCCCGCACTATGGTGCTAATATTAGAATTGTTAAAACAATGTACCTAGGCTATATAAGTTCTCTGATAGATTACCACGCACCAGCCCTGGTCATTCGTGACGGGAAAGGCGTTGACAAGCTCGAGAAAATGCAAAATAAAGCCCTCAGAATTATCCTAGGATGTCCCATGAGCACTAAAGTACTTAATATGAGGAACGAACTAGGTATACCCAGTGTTAAAGATAGAATAATTGAAGTCAACCTCATGATAGCCCTGAGGCTTCTGCGTGGTGATCCTGATAACATTGTTTCCTTAAAATTGCTAGAATGTATGAACCATGGGACTACTGAGTCTAAATGGATCCAAACTACAGCTACACATATGAAGATGTTTGGACTAGACCACCTGTACAAAGTTGAGACACAACAGCGCTTCCTGCCACCCTGGCGGACAGTTCCCTTCGATATCACAATACCGACGTATCCGCCTAAAAAATTAATTATACAAAGCATTTATCTCCAACACACTGCCAAATTGAGAGCTCTTGAACTCATACACACTCTACAGACTGATGATAATATCACACAGACCATCTACACTGATGGATCTCTTAACACCGTCTGTGGGAGGGCTGGAAGTGCTATTGTTGTGACTCAACCTGACGGTAATATAATTGAGAAAGGAGTTAGAATTAACAACTGGGCATCCACTCTACAAACAGCTATTAAATTCATTGAAACCACTGTTACTGACAGTCTCATCATCACTGACTCTCTATCCTCACTACTTGCCCTTGGTACCCTCGACTCAGGTTGTCACGCTCTTGTCTCTGAAGCCAGACACAAATATGCATGCCTTGTTGACCGGGGTGTCAGGGTCAAACTGTTGTGGATCCCTTCTCACATAGGCCTCATAAAACATGACAGAGTTGATGCCCTCGCCAAACTCGCGTCTAACTAAGACACCGTTGAATACAATTTGGGTCTTTCACAAAGAACCCTTAAAACTGTAATTAGGAAAGAACTTATTGATGAGTTTGACGCAAGTAGACAAGTGCAAACAGGCACTAGTCGATCCATAGGTTACCATGATGAGATGTATCAAGTGAAACATGTATATGGAGCAAGTAACAAGATCACTAGATTACAAGATGTTGTAACCGCATTAAGGTTAGGATATAAGTACCTTTGGCAGTATGTTCCTCAAGCAGATGTAAACAAAACTAAATGTAAAGTGTGTGGCCATACATATGGCCACACACTTGAACACTACGTCCTCGACTGTGTGAAGATAGAACCTTTTAGGGACAGGTCCAAGCACACTGTGTGTAAAATGGCACAACACTTCATCTCTAATGGCAAGATAGCCGACATATTAAGATTGTATCCACTTTTTTTCACTTAGTAACTATATCAATTCTCATGTACAGAACCAAATACGCAATGTGCTTGAATACCTCCCACGTAAATGTGAATAACAAAGTGTGAGGCCAGACATACTGCCTCACACGCCTGTACTCACGCATTTGTGAATAAGTTACCCTTTATGTATAGAACTAAACAAATAATGTAAATGAAATACTGTGTAACTTTCAGTGCCATAATATCCTGACAACGGGGGTTAATCATTATGACCCTTTGTAAACCCTACTCTGTAATCCTTTTGCTCTACCGCTCACAGGATGAGTGTGGGGTGCACAATAAAGTAGCCGCTGCAAGCGGCAAAATAAAAAAAAACCAATCACCAACAACCACCACCACCCTCCACCAACCACCGCCCTCCACCACCAACCACCACCTCCCTCCACCATCAACCACTACCACCCTCCACCAACCACCACCACCACCCTCCACCACCAACCACCACCACCCTCCATCAACCACCACCACCCTCCACCAACCACCGCCCTGCACCACCAACCACCACCTCCCTCCACCATCAACCACTACCACCCTCCTCCAACCACCACCACCACCCTCCACCAACCAACCCCACCACCCTCCACCACCAACCACCACCACCCTCCACCACCACACTCCCCCAACCACCACCACCCTCCACCAGCCATCAGCACCCTCCACCACCGCCTTCCACCAACAACCACCACCCTCCATCAACCACCACCACCCTCCTCCAACCACCACCACCACCCTCCACCAGCCATCAGCACCCTCCGCCACCGCCAATAACCACCACCCTCCATCAACCACCACCACCCTCTACCACCAACCACCACCACCCTCCACCTCCAACCACCACCTACCTTCACCACCGTCCACCAACCACCACCACCCTCCACCACCAACCACCACCACCCTCCACCAACCACCACCAACACCCTCCCCCAACCACCACCACCCTCCATCAACCACCATCACCCTTTATCATCAACCTTCACCATCAACCACCCCCGACCATCCCCCCTCAAGGGTCCAACACTACCATGGTAATGACCTAGAATTAGCGTGAATCAATACCATACGAGACACTTGTACATTAAAGTACTTAGTTGTCAATAATAGATCGGTAATTAATAACTTTAAAGAGATTTTTATTATATTTTGAGGAAGAAAATAGAGGTCAATAAATATTGGATAGAAATATATTGTGAGAATTTGTTTTTCCTATTGTTAAATTACGTTTTTGTAGTTTAAATGTATCAATAATATATGTTTATGATTAAATATAAGAATTATTATAGCAATTACGTTATATAATTATTATAGGATGATGTAAATCATACATAAATTACCACAAGAATGATATACGAGGAGTATAGTTTTGGCTAGAGCTAGGAACTATTTATTGATTGTTGTGTAAGAGAGCTTATGGTTTATGACTTATAGATTAATAGTAAATGAATATCAGTAAAGGAGGATAATAGCTGTTAATGAAGGAGCGGTTATCATAAAGTAGCAGTAATGTTATATTACGAGTATGTTGAAGAAGCTTTATTATGTAAATGAGACAAACAGCTTATAGTTAATTGGTTCATTATGTCACGTGACTAATGTTGGCACATGATGAATAACTTAATAGTTAAAATTCATGTATACAAGTACCTCAGCATATATGAAACAACGTCTTCAAGTATACAAGTAGTACCTCGACATGTATAAAACAACGTCTTTATGTACAGTATATAAGTACCAAATGTATTCAAGTACCTCGACATTTATATAAGTACCTTGACATGTATACAAGTACCTCGACATAAGAACCTAGGGACATAAGAATGGAGGAAACTGCAGGTGGCCTATTGGCCCAAACTAGGCAACCTGGTGTACTCCCAACCCCTATCTCTTTCCAGGGTGTTCGAGTTATAGATGATGCTTGGTAACTTGTTACACTCATTCACTACTCTATTTCCAAACCAGTGTTTACCTATCTCACACCTAAATCTAAATTTATTTAATTTAAAACAATTGCTAAGGATTCACTCCTGGTTAGATACTGTCATGTGCCTGTAACTCTTAGGAACACGCATGTCGTGTGGTCTCTGTTTATGCCTCCACTCCACACAAGCTATTAATAACTTGTTATTTTTACTACTATCTTATTGTTGTTCTTAGTTACTTAGGTTAATTGTATATCTATGTATGCCATTAATATGCATCATTTGTGTTACTCTGTTAAGTCAAACCAAGAGTAGTATTAATTAGTTATAAAACTATTTGGCAACTGTCCTGGGTCATGTGAGCTGAGACGCTCCTCACTCATATGCTGTGTGGCCAGAGACTCTCTCTCTAGTAAACCGTGGTATAGGCAAGACGTGTCCACACAGACTCTAGCCTCGACACTTGCCCAGTACAGACGTGCCTTGTTCAGTCTTCTACAATACCCTAGTGGTATCTGGTAATTAGTGGCACGTTAACTTAGGCCTAGGAAGGGATCCTGGTGTTAAGGAATCTCCTATTTGGTAGGAAATATCCAGTTGGTTGTGATTGCTGTGTATTTATTGAAATGTCTGTGTTTAATATAGTTAATGTTTAGTAGTATTCATTTGATTTAACTCCTTAAAGGTATATTTTCACCCTTCCGGCATCACTCTTATTTTAATATACAATCACTTATTCCCTTAAATTCCATGGTTGCTAGACAGTACTCCTTTAATTACATAAATTGAATTATTTAATTATCTTCCCATTTGTGGCTCACTTACTCCAACTTATTCTTATTTATTCAAGTACATTCAGTTGAGTCGGTTTTTATGGGGATAATTATTGCCGTGTTCCCTGTTTGTTCCTTTATTTGATGATAACTTGGGGTAGGTTTCACTCCCCAGATATAAAGGATATTGGGATCACGACAATAGTTTAAGCACCTTAGTTATATAACCTTTTTGTTTACCCCTGACTTCGATTTATACACCTTGATCATATCGCCCCTCATTCTACGTCTCTGGAGTGAGAACAAATTCCGATGCCTTAATCTATCTCTATACTCAAGGTTCCTAATGCCCGGGATTAGTTGTCATCCTCCTCTGAAAGTTTTCTTGGGATTTGATATCCATTCTGTAGTACGGTAAACCAAAACTGAAATGCATAATCCAAGCAAAGTCTCACAAGGTCTCACAACTTATATTATGAAAAATATCTGTTCAGATTATTGCTCATTTCTAAACCGTTATCAGTTAGCTCGCCGGCATCTGACTGTATTAGTCCAATCTTGTCTCGTGTTTTAGTTTGATACAATTGGAAGAATCCCTTTGGGTTTTTCTGCTCTTCTTTTGCTATTTTAATTTACTTTTTCTCTTTGTTTTTCTTATCTCGGTCTTATCCCTACTGGCTAATACTTTATAATAAACTCAGGGGTAAACGCCCCCACAATTGATTGCCTACCTTTAACCTTTCTTTGTACAAAAATATATTTTTTAAATAAGTATTTAACCATTTGGGGTCATTGTTACTTGATCTGAGTTTTCTATATGATATAGTCTGTCTTTGTGCATTAACTCATTATTTTAATTGTTATGGTACTCGTCCACCTCATGTCTCATGGTCAGGTCATTAATACCTCGCAATTTATGCAAGTACCTTGACATGTATACAAGTACCTCGACATGTATAAAACGACGTTTACATAAATGCAAGCGCCGCGACATACTGTATTTACAGATACCTCAAAAGGTATGCAACTACTGTACATCCATATGTATACTGTAAACACAAGTAGTAGGTAGTAGGCAGCTATCAAACAAGGAGGTACTACTGCCTGGGAAGATATTGGAAGCATAATTTGTTGTCTAATGGTAGACCCTGCTGCCATATAGCATCACAAAAATTGTGACCAAGTCTCAGGTTGCTGATCTGACGTTCTGCCTCATTTACACACAATTGCAGGGTCTCAATGGTTTCTTTTACTTTGACAACACAACGTACATACTGTATATTGTTTCTCACTATTGATTTATATTTTTCATTTTTACATTTCTTTATTATTATTATTATTATTATTATTATTATTATTATTATTATTATTATTATTATTATTACAATGTTGTTATTGTAATTATTAATATTATTAGTTTAATATTGCATTTTTAATTTTTCTGTTTTATTATAAACTTTATTTACTGTGAATTCTTCTTCATCTTCTTCTTCTTCTTATTCTTCATCTTCTTCATCTTCTTCTTCTTATTATTATTATTATTATTATTATTATTGTTATTGTTATTGTTATTGTTATTGGATTGTTATTGTTATTATTGTTGTTGTTGTTGTTGCTGTTGTTGTTGTTGTTGCTGTTGCTGTTGTTGTTGTTGCTGTTGCTGTTGCTGTTGCTATTGCTGCTGCTGCTGCTGCTGCTGCTGCTGCTGCTGCTGCTGCTGTTGCTGTTCTTCTTCTTCTCCTTATTCTTCTTCTTCCCCTAGGCCCCGATGTGTGTCAGTGACCTGTGCCCGGGTGGGCTAATCCTCGAAAAAAAAAAGTATCACAAATTATAATGAATTACAGTTTCTTAACGAGTCCACACTATAGGCGAAGATTTAAACCCTAGCTGCCTTTATTGCGTTATGTTAAAACTCATCAACACGTTAGCAGGTACAGGAGAATCACCAACACGTCAGCCGGTACAGGAGTGCCTCACCAACAGGTCAGCTGGTACAGGAGCCTCACCAACACGTCAGCTGGTACAGGAGCCTCACCAACACGTCAAATGGTACAAGAGAGCCTTACCGACACGTCAGCTGGTACAGGAGCATCACCAACACGTCAGCTGGTACAGGAGCCTCACCAATACATCAGCTGGTACAGGAGCCTCACACCAATACGTCAACTGGTACAGGAGAGCCTCACCAACATGTCAGCTGGTACAGGAGCCTCACCAACACGTCAGATGGTTCAGGAGCCTCACCAACACGTCAGCTGGTACAGGAGCCTCACCATCACGTCAACTGGTAAACTGGTACAAGAGCCTCACCAACACGTCAACTGGTACAGGAGCCTCACCAACACGTCAGCTGGTTCAGGAGCCACAGTCAGCGACAGACCTCACAACACGTCAGTGGTACAGGAGCCTCACCAACACGTCAGCTGGTACAGGAGCCTCACCAACACATCAGCTGGTACAGGAGCCTCACCAACACGTCAGCTGGTACAGGAGCCTCACCAACACGTCAGCTGGTACAGGAGCCTCACCAACACGTCAACTGGTACAAATGAGCCTTACCAACACGTCAGCTGGTACAGGAGCCTTACCAACACGTCAGCTGGTACAGGAAAGCTTCACCGACACGTCAGCTGGTACAGGAGCCTCACCAACATGTCAGCTGGTACATGAGCCTCACCAACACGTCAGCTGGTACAGGAGCCTCACCAAAACGTCAACTGATACAGGAGCCTCACCCACACGTCAGCTGGTACAGGAGCCTCACCACACGTCAGCTGGTACAGGAGCCTCACCAATACGTCAGCTGGTACAGGAGCCTCACCAACACGTCAGATGGTACACGAGCCTCACCAACACGTAAACAAGTACAGGAGCCTCACCAACACGTTAGCTAGTACAGGAGAATCACCAACACGTCAACTGGGACAAGAGCCTCAACAACACCACAACTGGAACAGGAGCCTCACGATCACGTCAGCTGGTACATGATCCTCAACAACACGTCAACTGGTACAGGAACCTCACGAACGCGTCAGCTGGTACAGGACCCTCACCAACACGTCCGGTGGTACAGGAGCCTCACCAACACGTCCGCTGGTACAGGAGCCTCACCCACACGTCAGCTGGTACAGGAGCCTCAACAATACGTCAGCTGGTACAGGAGCCTCACTAACACATCAGCTGGTACAGGAGCCTCACCGACACAGCAGCTGGTACAGGATCCTCACCAACACGTCAACAGGTACAGGAGCCCCACCAATACGTCAACTGGTAAAAGAGAGCCTTAACAACACGTTAGCTGGTACAGGAAAGCTTCACCAACACATTAGCTGGTACAGGAGCCAGACCAACACATCAACTGGTACAGGAGCCCCACCAATACGTCAACTGGTAAAAGAGAGCCTTAACAACATGTCAGCTGTTACAGGAAAGCTTCACCGACATGTCAGCTGGTACAGGAGCCTCACCAACACGTCAGCTGGTACAGGAGCTTCACCATCACATCAACTGGTACAGGAGAGCCTCACCAACACGTCAACTGGTACAGGAGCCTCACCAACACAACACTTGGTACAGGAGCCTCACCAACACATCAGGTGGTACAGGAGCCTCACCAACTCGTCAACTGGTAGAGGAGAGCCTCTCCAACACGTCAGCTGGTACAGGAGCCTTACCAACACATCAGCTGGTACAGGAAAGCTTCACCGACACGTCAGCTGGTACAGGAGCCTCACCAACACATCAGCTTGTACAGGAGCCTCACCAACACGACAACGGGTACGGGAGCCTCAACAACACGTCAACTGGTACAGGAGCCTCACCAATACGTCAGCTGGAACAGGAGCCTCACCAACACGTCAGATGGTACAGGAGCCTCACTAACACGTCAGCTGGTGCAGGAGCCTCATCAACACATCAACTGGTACAGGAGCGTCACCAACACATCAGCTGGTGCAGGAGCCTCACCAACACATCAGGTGGTACAGGAGCCTCACCAACACGTCAGATGGTGCAAGAGAGCCTTACCAACACGTCAGCTGGTACAAGAGCCATACCAACACGTCAGCTGGTACAGGAAAGCTTCAATGACACGTCAGCTGGTTCAGGAGCCTCACCGACACGTCAGCTGGTACGTGAGCCTCACCAACACATCAACTGGTACAGGACCCTCACCAACACGTCAGCTGCTACAGGAGCCTCATCAACACGTCCGCTGGTACAGGAGCCTCACCCACACGTCAGCTGGTACAGGAGCCTCACCAATACGTCAGCTGGAACAGGAGCCTCACCAACACGTCAGATGGTACAGGAGCCTCACTAACACGTCAAATGGTACAGGAGCCTCACCAACACGACAACGGGTACAGGAGCCTCAACAACACGTCAACTGGTATAGGAGCATCACCTACACATCAGCTGGTACAGGAGCCTCACCAACCCATCAGCTGGTACAGGACCCTCACCAACACATCAGCTGGTACAGGAGCCTCACCAACACATCAACTTGTACAGGAGAGCCTCACCAACACATCAACTGGTACAGGAGCCTCACCAATACATCAACTGGTACAGGAGCCTCACCAACACGTCAGCTGGTAGAGGAGTCTCACCAACACGTCAACTGGTACAGGAGAGCCTCACCAACACGTCAGCTGGCACAAGTGCCTCACCAACTCGTCAGCTGGTACAGGAGCTTCATCATCACATCAACTGGTACATGAGAGCCTCATCAACACGTCAGCTGATACAGGAGCTTCACCAACACATCAGCTGGTACAGGAGCCTCACCAACACATCAGCTGGTACAGGAGCCTCACCAACACGTCAACTGGTACAAGAGAGCCTTACCAACACGTCAGCTGGTACAGGAGCCTTACCAACACGTCAGCTGGTACAGGAAAGCTTCACCGACACGTCAGCTGGTACAGGAGCCTCACCAACACGTCAGCTGGTACAGGAGCCTCACCAACACAACACTGGTACAGGAGCCTCACCAACACGTCAGCTGGTACAGGAGCCTCACCAACACGTCAACTGGTACAGGAGCCTCACCAACACGTCAGCTGGTACAGGAGCCTCACCAAAACGTCAACTGATACAGGAGCCTCACCCACACGTCAGATGGTACAGGAGCCTCACCCACACGTCAGCTGGTACAGGGGCCTCACCAATACGTCAGGTGGTACAGGAGCCTCACCAACACGTCAGCTGGTACAGGAGCCTCACCAACACGTAAACAAGTACAGGAGCCTCACCAACACGTTAGCTAGTACAGGAGAATCACCAACACGTCAACTGGGACAAGAGCCTCAACAACACCACAACTGGAACAGGAGCCTCACGATCACGTCAGCTGGTACATGATCCTCAACAACACGTCAACTGGTACAGGAGCATCACCTCCACATCAGCTGGTACAGGAGCCTCACCAATACGTCAGCTGGTACAGGAGCCTCACCAACACGTCAGGTGGTACAGGAGCCTCACCAACACGTCCGCTGGTACAGGAGCCTCACCCACACGTCAGCTGGTACAGGAGCCTCACCAATACGTCAGCTGGTACAGGAGCCTCACCAACACATCAGCTGGTACAGGAGCCTCACCAACACGTCAGCTGGTACAGGAGCCTCACCAACACGTCAGCTGGTACAGGAGCCTCACAATACGTCAACTGGTAAAAGAGAGCATTAACAACACGTCAGCTGGTACATGAGCCTCACCAACACGTCAGCTGGTACAGGAGCTCACCAACACGTCAGCTGGTACAGGAGCCTCACCAACACGTCAGCTGGTACAGGAGCCTCACCAACACGTCAGCTGGTACAGGAGCTTCACCATCACGTCAACTGGTACAGGAGCCTCACCAACACGTCAGCTGGTACAGGAGCCTCACCATCACGTCAGCTGGTACAGGAGCCTCACCAACACGTCAACTGGTACAGGAGCCTCACCAACACGCCAGATGGTACACGAGCCTCACCAACACGTAAACAAGTACAGGAGCCTCACCAACACCTTAGCTAGTACAGGAGCCTCACCAACACGTCAGCTGGTACAGGATCCTCACTAACACGTCAACTGGTACAGGACCCTCACCAACACGTCAGCTGGTACAGGAGCCTCACCAACACGTCAACTGGTACAGGAGCCTCACCAACACGTCAGCTGGTACAGGAGCCTCACCAACACATCAGCTGGTACAGGAGCCTCACCAACACATCAACTGGTACAGGAGCCTCACCAACACGTCAGCTGGTACAGGAGCCTCACCAACACGTCAGCTGGTACAGGAGCCTCACCAACACATCAGCTGGTACAGGATCCTCACCAACACGTCAACTGGTACAGGAGCCTCACCAACACATCAGCTGGTACAGGAGCCTCACCGACACATCAGCTGGTACAGGAGCCTCACCAACACGTCAACTGGTACAGGAGCCTCACCAACACGTCAACTGGTAAAAGAGCCTCAACAACACGTCACCTGGTACTGGAACCTCACCAACACATCAACTGGTATAGGAGCGTCACCAACACATCAGCTGGTACAGGAGCCTCACCAACACATCAGGTGGTGCAGGAGCCTCACCAACACAACACTTGGTATAGGAGCGTCACCAACACATCAGCTGGTACAGGAGCCTCACCAACACAGCTGGTACAGGAGCCTCACCAACACATCAGCTGGTACAGGAGCCTCACCAACACGTCAGCTGGTACAGGAGCCTCACCAATACGTCAGCTGGTACAGGAGCCTCACCACACGTCAGATGGTACGTGAGCCTCACCAACACGTCAGCTGGTAAAGGATCCTCACCAGCACGTCTTCTGGTACAGGAGCTACACCGACACGTCAGCTGGTACAGGAGCCTCACCAACACATCAGCTGGTACAGGAGCCTCACCAACACGTCAGCTGGTACAGGAGCCTCACCAACACGTCAACTGATACAGGAGCCTCACCAACACGTCAGATGGTACAGGAGCCTCACCAACACGTCAGCTGGTACAGGAGCCTCACCAACACATCAGGTGGTACTGGAGCGTCACCAATACGTCAACTGGTACAGGAGAGCCTCTCCAACACGTCAGCTGGTACAGGAGCCTCACCAACACGTCAGCTGGTACAGGAGCTTCACCGACACGTCAGCTGGTACAGGAGCCTCACCAACACGTCAGCTGGTACATGAGCCTCACCAACACGTCAGCTGGTACAGGAGCCTCACCAACACGTCAACTGGTACAGGAGCCTCACCAACACATCAGCTGGTACAGGAGCCTCACCAACACATCAGCTGGTACAGGAGCCTCACCAACACGTCAGCTGGTACAGGAGCCTCACCAACACGTCAGCTGGTACAGGAGCCTCACCCACTCGTCAGCTGGTACAGGAGCCTCACCAACACATCAGCTGGTACAGGAGCCTCACCAACACGTCAATGGTACAGGAGAGCCTCAACACGTCAGCTGATACAGGAGCCTCACCACACGTCAGCTGGTACAGGAGCCTCTCCAATACGTCAGCTGGTACAGGAGCCTCACCAACACGTCAACTGGTACAAAAGAGCCTAACCAACACGTCAGCTGGTACAGGAGCCATACCAACACGTCAGCTGGTACAGGAAAGCTTCACCGACACGTCAGCTGGTACAGGAGCCTCACCCACACGTCAGCTGGTACAGGAGCCTCACCAACACGTCAGCTGGTACAGGAGCCTCACCAACACGTCAGCTGGTACAGGAGCCTCACCAACACGTCAGATGGTACAGGAGCCTCACCAACACGTAACAGTACATGAGCCAACCAACACATCAGCTTGTACAGGAGCCTCACCAACACGTCAACTGGTACAGGAGCCTCAACAACACGTCAACTGGTACAGGAGCCTCACCATCACGTCAGCTGGTACAGGAGCCTCACCAACACGTCAACTGGTACAGGAGCCTCACCAACACGTCAGCTGGTACAGGAGCCTCACCAACACATCATATGGTACAGGAGCCTCACCAACACGTCAACTGGTACTGGAGCCTCACCAACACATCAGCTAGTACAGGAGCCTCACCAACACGTCAGCTGGTACAGGAGCCTCACCCACACGTCAGATGGTACAGGAGCCTCACCCACGTCAGCTGGTACAGGGGCCTCACCAATACGTCAGGTGGTACAGGAGCCTCACCAACACGTCAGATGGTACACGAGCCTCACCAATACGTATACTGGTACAGGAGCCTCACCAACACGTAGCTAGTACAGGAGACTCACCATCACGTCAAACCGGACAAGTGCCTCAACAACATGTCAACTGGGACAGGAGCCTCACGATCACGTCTGCTGGTACAGGAGCCTCGACAACACGTCAACTGGTACAGGAGCCTCACCAACACATCAGCTGGTACAGGAGCCTCACCAACACATCAGCTGGTACAGGAGCCTCACCAACACATCAACTGGTACAGGAGCCTCACCAACACGTCAGCTGGTACAGGAGCCTCACCAATACGTCAACTGGTACAGGAGCCTCACCAACACATCAGCTGGTACAGGAGCCTCACCAACACGTCAACTGGTACAGGAGCCTCACCAACACGTCAGCTGGTACAGGAGCCTCACCAACACATCAGCTGGTACAGGAGCCTCACCAACACGTCAGCTGGTACAGGAGCCTCAAAACACATCACTGGTACAGGAGCTCACCAATAATCAGCTGGTACAGGAGCGTCACCAACACATCAGCTGGTGCAGGAGCCTCACCAACACATCAGCTGGTACAGGAGCCTCACCAACACGTCAGCTGGTACAGGAGCCTCACCAACACGTCAGCTGGTACAGGAGCCTCACCAACACGTCAGATGGTACAGGAGCCTCACCAACACGTCAGCTGGTACAGGAGCCTCACCAACACGTCAGCTGGTACAGGAGCCTCACCAACACGTCAGCTGGTACAGGAGCCTCACCAACACGTCAGCTGGTACAGGAGCCTCACCAACACGTCAGCTGGTACAGGAGCCTCACCAACACGTCAACTGGTACAGGAGCCTCACCAACACGTCAGCTGGTACAGGAGCCTCACCACACGTCAGCTGGTACAGGAGCCTCACCAACACATCAGCTGGTACTGGAGCCTCACCAACACGTCAACTGGTACAGGAGAGCCTCTCCAACACATTAGCTGATACAGGAGCCTCACCCACACGTCAGCTGGTACAGGAGCCTCTCCAATACGTCAGCTGGTACAGGAGCCTCACCAACACGTCAACTGGTACAAATGAGCCTCACCAACACGTCAGCTGGTACAGGAGCCTCACCAACACGTCAGCTGGTACAGGAGCCTCACCAACACGTCAGCTGGTACAGGAGCCTCACCAACACGTCAGCTGGTACAGGAGCCTCACCAACACGTCAGCTGGTACAGGAGCCTCACCAACACGTCAACTGGTACAGGAGCCTCACCAACACATCAGCTGGTACAGGAGCCTCACCAACACATCAACTGGTACAGGAGCCTCACCAACACGTCAGCTGGTACAGGAGCCTCACCAACACGTCAGCTGGTACAGGAGCCTCACCAACACGTCAGCTGGTACAGGAGCCTCACCAACACGTCAGCTGGTACAGGAGCCTCACCAACACATCAACTGGTACAGGAGCGTCACCAACACATCAGCTGGTGCAGGAGCCTCACCAACACATCAGGTGGTACAGGAGCCTCACCAACACGTCAGATGGTGCAAGAGAGCCTTACCAACACGTCAGCTGGTACAGGAGCCATACCAACACGTCAGCTGGTACAGGAAAGCTTCAATGACACGTCAGCTGGTACAGGAGCCTCACCGACACGTCAGCTGGTACGTGAGCCTCACCAACACATCAACTGGTACAGGACCCTCACCAACACGTCAGCTGCTACAGGAGCCTCATCAACACGTCCGCTGGTACAGGAGCCTCACCCACACGTCAGCTGGTACAGGAGCCTCACCAATACGTCAGCTGGAACAGGAGCCTCACCAACACGTCAGATGGTACAGGAGCCTCACTAACACGTCAAATGGTACAGCAGACTCACCAACACGACAACGGGTACAGGAGCCTCAACAACACGTCAACTGGTATAGGAGCATCACCTACACATCAGCTGGTACAGGAGCCTCACCAACCCATCAGCTGGTACAGGACCCTCACCAACACATCAGCTGGTACAAGAGCCTCACCAACACATCAATTTGTACAGGAGAGCCTCACCAACACATCAACTGGTACAGGACCCTCACCAATACATCAACTGGTACAGGAGAGCCTCACCAACACGTCAGCTGGTAGAGGAGTCTCACCAACACGTCAACTGGTACAGGAGAGCCTCACCAACACGTCAGCTGGCACAAGTGCCTCACCAACTCGTCAGCTGGTACAGGAGCTTCATCATCACATCAACTGGTACAGGAGAGCCTCATCAACACGTCAGCTGATACAGGAGCTTCACCAACACATCAGCTGGTACAGGAGCCTCACCAACACATCAGCTGGTACAGGAGCCTCACCAACACGTCAACTGGTACAAGAGAGCCTTACCAACACGTCAGCTGGTACAGGAGCCTTACCAACACGTCAGCTGGTACAGGAAAGCTTCACCGACACGTCAGCTGGTACAGGAGCCTCACCAACACGGCAGCTGGTACAGGAGCCTCACCAACACAACACTTGGTACAGGAGCCTCACCAACACGTCAGCTGGTACAGGAGCCTCACCAACACGTCAACTGGTACAAGAGAGCCTTACCAACACGTCAGCTGGTACAGGAGCCTCACCAAAACGTCAACTGATACAGGAGCCTCACCCACACGTCAGATGGTACAGGAGCCTCACCCACACGTCAGATGGTACAGGGGCCTTACCAATACGTCACGTGGTACAGGAGCCTCACCAACACGTCAGATGGTACACGAGCCTCACCAACACGTAAACAAGTACAGGAGCCTCACCAACACGTTAGCTCGTACAGGAGAATCACCAACACGTCAACTGGGACAAGAGCCTCAACAACACCACAACTGGAACAGGAGCCTCACGATCACGTCAGCTGGTACATGAGCCTCAAAGAGACGTCAACTGGTACAGGAGCATCACCTCCACATCAGCTGGTACAGGAGCCTCACCAACACATCAACTGGTACAGGACCCTCACCAACACGTCAGCTGGTACAGGAGCCCCACCAACCTGTCCCCTGGTACAGGAGCCTCACCCACACGACAGCTGGTACAGGAGCCTCTCCAATACGTCAGCTGGTACAGGAGTCTCACCAACACATCAGCTGGTACAGGATCCTCACAAGCACGTCAACTGGTACAGGATCCTCCCCAACACGTCAACTGGTACAGGAGCCTCACAAATACGTCAACTGGTAAAGAGAGCCTTAACAACACGTCAGCTGATACAAGAGCCTCACCCACACGTCAGCTGGTACAGGAGCTTCACCAATATGTCAGCTGGTACAGGAGCCTTACCAACACATCAGCTTGTACAGGAAACCTTCACCGACACGTCAGCTGGTACAGGAGCCTCACCAACATGTCAGCTGGTACATGAGCCTCACCAACACGTCAGCTGGTACAGGAGTTTCCCCAAAACGTCAACTGATACAGGAGCCTCACCCACACGTCAGATGATACAGGAGCCTCATCCATACGTCAGCTGGGTACAGGGGCCTCACCAATACGTCAAGTGGTACAGGAGCCTCACCAACACGTCAGATGGTACACGAGCCTCACCAACACGTAAACAAGTACAGGAGCCTCACCAACACGTTAGCTAGAATAGGAGACTCACCATCACGTCAAACCGGACAAGTGCCTCAACAACATGTTGTTACGAACCCCTCCACCGATTGTCTTCATCTACCTACCCAGCACCACGAGCAACGCCATCTAGGGACCAAACACGAGTATGGCTCGTCTTAGTTACCACTCCCGGGTTTCCCTTCTCCATATCCTGGTTGTTGCGTCACTTCCGCCTCAGTCTACTTTGTCAGCTCCAATTCGAGGAGAGGACACACTTCACTCTGGGAAGCGACCACAGGATCACCTATCCTGGAAACCTACGGCACAGTGACTACCTACCGTCTTCTACAATACTCAGCCTTACTCGTCAGCCATCTCAGCTCCTCACTTAAGTATTTGTAATCTTGTATTGCCTCTCCCACGTCCACTTGCTTCAAATTATCGTATGTTGTATTAATATGTATGTACTGTTAATGTTTAGGTAAAGTATGGTTAAGGGTAAATTATAGATAGTTGAATGTTTTGTTAAGGAATTTATGGTACTTTATTATATACAACAAAAGCTCTCATCCTTTGTCTACCCTTTTATAGTCCGATTGTCTTTGTTTTTTTTTGTTGTTACCTGTTGGGATCTGGGTAGACGTTTAACTATATTATAAATCCCCAACTCGTAACAATGTCAACTGGGACAGGAGCCTCACGATCACGTCTGCTGGTACAGGAGCCACGACAACACGTCAACTGGTACAGGAGCCTCACGAACACATCAACTGGTATAGGAGCATCACCTACACATCAGTTGGTACAGGAGCCTCACCAACACATCAACTGGTACAGGACCCTCACCAACACGTTAGCTGGTACAGGAGCCTCACCAATACGTCAGCTGGTACAGGAGCCTCACCAACACATCAGCTGGTACAGGATCCTCACAAGCACGTCAACTGGTACAGGAGCCTCACCAACACATCAGCTGGTACAGGAGCCTCACCGACACATCAGCTGGTACAGGATCCTCCCCAACACGTCAACTGGTACAGGAGCCTCACAAATACGTCAACTGGTAAAAGAGAGCCTTAACAACATGTTAGCTGGTACAGGAAAGCTTCACCAACACATCAGCTGTTACAGGAGCCTCACCAGCACATGAGGTGGTACAGGAGCCTCACCAACACGTCAGCTGGTGCAGGAGCCTCATAAACACATCACCTGGTACAGGAGCATCACCAACATATCAGCTGGTACAGGAGCCTCACCAACACAGCTGCCGGTACAGGAGCCTCACCAACACATCAGGTGGTACAGGAGCCTCACCAACACGTCATCTGGTGCAGGAGCCTCACCAATACGTCAGCTGGTACAGGAGCCTCACCACCAAGTCAGATGGTACAAGAGAGCCTTACCAACACGTCAGCTGGTACAGGAGCCTTGCCAACACGTCAGCTGGTACAGGAAAGCTTTCCTGACACGTCAGCTGGTACTGGAGCCTCACCAGCACGTCAGCTGGTATATGAGCCTCACCAACACGTCAGCTGGTACAGGAGCCTCACCAACACGTCAACTGATACAGGAGCCTCACCAACACGTCAGATGGTACAGGAGCCTCACCCACACGTCAGCTGGTACAGGAGCCTCACCAACATATCAGGTGGTACAAGAGCCTCACCAACACGTCAACTGGTACAGGAGAGCCTGTTCAACACGTCAGCTGGTACAGGAGCCTTACCAACACGTCAGCTGGAACAGGAAAGCTTCACCGACACGTCAGCTGGTACAGGAGCTTCACCAACACGTCAGCTGGTACATGAGCCTCACCAACACGTCAGGTGGTACAGGAGCCTCACCAGACCGTCAGCTGGTACAGGAGCATCACCTACACATCAGCTGGTACCGGAGCCTCACCAACACATCAACTGGTACAGGACCCTTACCAACACGTCAGCTGGTGCAGGAGCCTCACCAACACGTCCGCTGGTACAGGAGCCTCACCCACACGTCAGCTGGTACAGAACCCTCACCAACACATCAGGTGGTACAGAAGCCTCACCAACACGTCAATGGTGCAGGAGAGCCTGTCCAACACGTCAGCTGATACAGGAGCCTCACCCACACGTCAGCTGGTATAGGAGCCTCACCAATACGTCAGCTGGTATAAGAGCCTCAACAACACGTCAACTGGTACAAGAGAGACTTACCAACATGTCAGCTGGTACAGGAGCCTTACCAAGACGTCAGGTGGTACAGGAAAGCTTCACCGACACGTCAGCTTGTACAGGAGCCTCACCCACACGTCAGCTGGTACAGGAGCCTCACCCACACGTCAGCTGGTACAGGAGCCTTACCAATACGTCAGCTGGTACACGAGCCTCACCAACACGTCAGATGGTACAAGAGCCTCACCAACACGTAAACAAGTACATGAGCAAACCAACACGTCAGCTAGTACAGAAGCCTCACCAACACGTCAACTGGTACAGGAGCCTCAACAACACGTCAACTGGTACAGGAGTCTCACGATCACGTCAGCTGGTACAGGGGCCTCACCAACACGTCAACTGGTACAGGAGAGCCTCTCCATCACGCCAGCTGGTACAGGAGCTTCACCATCACATCAAATGGTACAGGAGAGCTTCACCAACACGTCAAATGGTACAGAAGCCTCACCTACACATCAGCTTATACAGGAGCCTCACTAACACGTCAGCTGGTACAGGAGCCTCACCCACACGTCAGATGGTACAGGAGCCTCATCCATACGTCAGCTGGGTACAGGGGCCGCACCAATACGTCAGGTGGTACAGGAGCCTCACCAACACGTCAGATGGTACACAAGCCTCACCAACACGTAAACAAGTACAGGAGCCTCACCAACACGCTAGCTAGTACAGGAGACTCACCAACACGTCAAACCGGACAAGTGCCTCAACAACATGTCAACTGGTACAGGAGCCTCACTATCACGTCAGCTGGTACAGGAGCCTCGACAACACGTCAACTGGTAAAGGAGCCTCATGAACACATCATCTGGTATAGGAGCATCACCTTCACATCAGTTGGTACAGGAGCCTCACCAACACATCAACTTGTACAGGACCCTCACCAACACGTTAGCTGGTACAGGAGCCTCACCAATACGTCAACTGGTACAGGAGCCTCACCAACACATCAGCTGGTACAGGATCCTCAGAAGCACGTCAACTGGTACAGGAGCCTCACCAACACATCAGCTGGTACAGGAGCCTCACCGACACATCAGCTGGTACAGGATCCTCCCCAACACGTCAGCTGGTGCAGGAGCCTCATAAACACATCACCTGGTACAGGAGCGTCACCAATATATCAGCTGGTACAGGAGCCTCACCAACACAGCTGCCGGTACAGGAGCCTCACCAACACATCAGGTGGTACAGGAGCCTCACCAACACGTCATCTGGTACAGGAGCCTCACCAATGCGTCAGCTGGTACAGGAGCCTCACCAACAAGTCAGATGGTACAAGAGAGCCTTACCAACACGTCAGCTGGTACAGGAGCCCTGCCAACACGTCAGCTGGTACAGGAAAGCTTCCCTGACACGTCAGCTGGTACTGGAGCCTCACCAGCACGTCAGCTGGTACATGAGCCTCACCAACACGTCAGCTGGTACAGGAGCCTCACCAACTCGTCAACTGATACAGGAGCCTCACCAACACGTCAGATGGTACAGGAGCCTCACCCACACGTCAGCTGGTACAGGAGCCTCACCATCACGTCAACTGGTACAGGAGAGCCTGTTCAACACATCAGCTGATACAGGAGCCTCACCCACACGTCAGCTGGTAGAGGAGCCTCACCAATACGTCAGCTGGTACAAGAGCCTCACCAACACGTCAACTGGTACAAGAGAGCCTTACCAACACGTCAGCTGGTATAGGAGCCTCACCAACACGTCAGCTGGAACAGAAAAGCTTGACCGACACGTCAGCTGGTACAGGAGCTTCATCAACACGTCAGCTGGTACATGAGCCTCACCAACACGTCAGGTGGTACAGGAGCCTCACAAGACCGTCAACTGGTACAGGAGCATCACCTACACACCAGCTGGTACCGGAGCCTCACCAACACATCAACTGGTACAGGACCCTTACCAACACGTCAGCTGGTGCAGGAGCCTCACCAACACGTCCGCTGGTACAGGAGCCTCACCCACACGTCAGCTGGTACAGAACCCTCACCAACACATCAGGTGGTACAGAAGCCCCACCAACACGTCAATGGTACAGGAGAGCCTGTCCAACACGTCAGCTGATTCAGGAGCCTCACCCACACGTCAGCTGGTACAGGAGCCTCACCAACACGTCAACTGGTACAAGAGAGCCTTACCAACACGTCAGCTGGTACAGGAGCCTTACCAACACGTCAGGTGGTACAGGAAAGCTTCACCGACACGTCAGCTTGTACAGGAGCCTCACTCACACGTTAGCTTGTACAGGAGCCTCACCCACACGTCAGATGGTACAGGAGCCTTACCAATACGTCAGCTGGTACAGGAGCCTCACCAACATGTCAGATGGTATAAGAGCCTCACCAACAAGTAAACAAGTACACGAGCAAACCAACACGTCAGCTAGTACAGGAGCCTCACCAACACGTCAACTGGTACAGGAGCCTCAACAACACGTCAACTGGTACAGAAGCCTCACGATCACGTCAGCTGGTACAGGAGCCTCACCAACACGTCAACTGGTACAGGAGAGCCTCTCCATCACGCCAACTGGTACAGGAGCTTCACCATCACATCAAATGGTACAGGAGAGCTTCACCAACACGTCAACTGGTATAGATGCCTCACCTACACATCAGCTTGTACAGGAGGCTCACTAACACGTCAGCTGGTACAGGAGCCTCGACAACACGTCAACTGGTACAGAAGCCTCACGAACACATCAACTGGTATAGGAGCATCACCTACACATCAGCTGGTACAGGAGCCTCACCAACACATCAACTGGTACAGGACCCTCACCAACACGTCAGCTGGTACAGGAGCCTCACCAATACGTCAGCTGGTACAGGAGGCTCACCAACACATCAGCTGGTACAGGATCCTCACAAGCACGTCAACTGGTACAGGAGCCTCACCGACACATCAGCTGGTACAGGATCCTCCCCAACACGTCAACTGGTACAGGAGCCTCACAAATACGTCAAATGGTAAAAGAGAGCCTTAACAACATGTTAGCTGGTACAGGATAGCTTCACCAACACATCAGCTGTTACAGGAGCCTCACTAGCACATGAGGTGGTACAGGAGCCTCAGCAACACGTCAGCTGGTGCAGGAGCCTCATAAACACATCACCTGGTACAGGAGCGTCACCAATATATCAGCTGGTACAGGAGCCTCACCAACACATCAACTGGTACAGGAGAGCCTCATCAACAAGTCAACTGGTACAGGAGCCTCACCAACACAACACTTGGTACAGGAGCCTCACCAACACATCAGGTGGTACAGGAGCCTCACCAACTCGTCAACTGGTAGAGGAGAGCCTCTCCAACATGTCAGCTGGTACAGGAGCCTTTCCAACACATCAGCTGGTACAGGAAAGCTTCACCGACACATCAGCTGGTACAGGAGCCTCACCAACATGTCAGCTGGTACATGAGCCTCACCAACACTTCAGCTAGTACAGGATCCTCACCAGCACGTCAACTGGTACAGGAGCCTCACCAACACATCAGCTGGTACAGGAGCCTCACCGACACATCAGCTGGTACAGGATCCTCACAAACACGTCAACTGGTACAGGACCCTCACCAACAAGTCAGCTGGTACAGGAGCCTCAACAACACGTCTGCTGGTACAGGAGCCTCACCAATACGGCAGCTGGAACAGGAGCTTCACCAACACGTCAGCTGGTACAGGAGCCTCACCAATACGTCAACTGGTATAAGAGCCTCAACAACACGTCAACTGGTACAAGAGAGCCTTATCAACATGTCAACTGGTACAGGAGCCTTACCAACACGTCAGGTGGTACAGGAAAGCTTCACCGACACGTCAGCTTGTACAGGAGCCTCACCCACACGTCAGCTGGTACAGGAGCCTCACCCACACGTCAGCTGGTACAGGAGCCTTACCAATACGTCAGCTGGTACAGGAGCCTCACCAACACGTCAGATGGTACAAGAGCCTCACCAACACGTAAACAAGTACACGAGCAAACCAACACGTCAGCTAGTACAGGAGCCTCACCAACACATCAACTGGTACAGGAGCCTCAACAACACGTCAACTGGTACAGAAGCCTCACGATCAAGTCAGCTGGTACAGGAGCCTCACCAACACGTCATCTGGTACAGGAGAGCCTCTCCATCACGCCAGCTGGTACAGGAGCTTCACCATCACATCAAATGGTACAGGAGAGCTTCACCAACACGTCAACTGGTACAGAAGCCTCACCTACACATCAGCTTGTACAGGAGCCTCACTAACACGTCAGCTGGTACAGGAGCCTCACGAACACATCAACTGGTATAGGAGCATCAACTACACATCAGCTGGTACAGGAGCCTCACCAACACATCAACTGGTACAGGACCCTCACCAACACGTCAGCTGGTACAGGAGCCTCACCAATACGTCAGCTGGTACAGGAGCCTCACCAACACATCAGCTGGTACAGGATCCTATCAAGCACGTCAAATGGTACAGGAGCCTCACCAACACATCAGCTGGTACAGGAGCCTCACCGACACATCAGCTGGTACAGGATCCTCCCCAACACGTCAACTGGTACAGGAGCCTCACAAATACGTCAACTGGTAAAAGAGAGCCTTAACAACATGTTAGCTGGTACAGGAAAGCTTCACCAACACATCAGCTGTTACAGGAGCCTCACCAGCACATGAGGTGGTACAGGAGTCTCAGCAACACGTCAGCTGGTGCAGGAGCCTCATAAACACATCACCTGGTACAGGAGCCTCACCAACACAGCTGCCGGTACAGGAGCCTCACCAACACATCAGGTGGTACAGGAGCCTCACCAACACGTCAACTGGTACAGGTGCCTTGCCAACACGTCAGCTGGTACATGAGCCTCACCAACACGTCAGCTGGTACATGAGCCTCACCAACACGTCAGATGGTACAGGAGCCTCACCCACACGTCAGCTGGTACAGGAGCCTCACCAACATATCAGGTGGTACAAGAGCCTCACCAACACGTCAACTGGTACAGGAGAGCCTGTTCAACACGTCAGCTGATACAGGAGCCTCACCCACACGTCAGCTGGTACAGGAGCCAAACCAATACGTCAGCAGGTACAAGAGCCTCACCAACACGTCAACTGGTACAATAGAGCCTTACCAACACGTCAGCTGGTACAGGAGCCTTACCAACACGTCAGCTGGAACAGGAAAGCTTCACCGACACGTCAGCTGGTACAGGAGCTTCACCAACACGTCGGCTGGTACAAGAGCCTCACCAACACGTCAGGTGGTACAGGAGCCTCACCAGACCGTCAACAGGTACAGGAGCAGCACCTACACATCAGCTGGTACAGGAGCCTCACCAACACATCAACTGGTACAGGACCCTCACCAACACGTACACTGGTACAGGAGCCTCACCCACACGTCAGCTGGTACAGAACCCTCACCAACACATCAAGTGGTACAGAAGCCTCACCAACACGTCAACTGGTACAAGAGAGCCTTACCAACACGTCAGCTTGTACAGGAGCCTCACCCACACGTCAGCTGGTACAGGAGCCTCACCCACACATCAGCTGGAACAGGAGCCTAACCAATACGTCAGCTGGTACAGGAGCCTCACCAACACGTCAGATGGTACAAGAGCCTCACCAACACGTAAACAAGTGCACGAGCAAACCAACACGTCAGCTAATACAGGAGCCTCACCAACACGTCAACTGGTACAGGAGCCTCACCAACACGTCAACTGGTACAGGAGAGCCTCACCATCACGCCAGCTGGTACAGGAGCTTCACCATCACATCAAATGGTACAGGAGAGCTTCACCAACACGTCAACTGGTACAGAAGCCTCACCAACACATCAGCTTGTACAGGAGCCTCACTAACACGTCAGCTGGTACAGGAGCCTCACCAACACATCAGCTGGTACAGGATCCTCACCACAACGTCAACTGGTACAGGAGCCTTACCAACACATTAGGTGGTACAGGATCCTCACCAGCACGTCTACAGGTACAGGAGCATCACCTACACATCAGCTGGTACAGGAGCCTCACCAACACATCAGCTGGTACAGGACCCTCACCAACAGGTCAGCTGGTACAGGAGCCTCTCCCACACGTCTGCTGGTACAGGAGCTTCACCCACACGTCAGCTGGTACAGGAGACTCACCAATACGTCAGCTGGAAGAGGAGCCTCACCAACACGTCAGATGGTACAGGAGCCTCACCAACACATCAGCTGGTACAGGATCCTCACCACAACGTCAACTGGTACAGGAGCCTTACCAACACATTAGGTGGTACAGGATCCTCACCAGCACGTCTACAGGTACAGGAGCATCACCTACACATCAGCTGGTACAGGAGCCTCACCAACATATCAGCTCGTACAGGACCCTCACCAACAGGTCAGCTGGTACAGGAGCCTCTCCCACACGTGTGCTGGTACAGGAGCTTCACCCACACGTCAGCTGGTACAGGAGACTCACCAATACGTCAGCTGGAAGAGGAGCCTCACCAACACGTCAGATGGTACAGGAGCCTCACCAACACATCAAATGGTACAGGAGCCTCACCAAAACGTCAGCTGGTACAGGACCCTCACCAACACGTCAACTGGTACAGGAGCCTCAACAACACGTCAACTGGTACAGGAGCCTCACAATCACGTCAGCTGGTACAGGAGCCTCACTAACACGTCTACTGGTACAGGAGCATCACCTACACATCAGCTGGTACAGGAGCCTCACCAACACATCAGCTGGTACAGGACCCTCACCTACACGTCAGCTGGTACAGGAGCCTCACCAATACTTCAGCTGGAACAGGAGCCTCACCAACACGTCAGCTAGTACAGGAGCCTCACCAACACGACAACGGGTGCAGGAGCCTCAACAACACGACAACTGCTATAGGAGCATCACCTACACATCAGCTGGTACAGGGTCCTCACCAGCCCATCAGCTGGTACAGGACCCTCACCAACACGTCAGCTGGTACAGGATCCTCACCAAGATGTCAATTGGCACAGGAGTCTCACAAATACGTCAACTGGTAAAAGAGAGCCTTAACAACACGTTAGCTGGTACGGGAAAGTCTTTACCAACACATCAGTTTGTTCAGGAGCCTCACCAACACATCAGGTGGTACAGGAGCCTCACCAACACGTCAGACGGTACAAGAGAGCCTTACCAACACATCAGCTGGTACAGGAGCCTTGCCAACACGTCAGCTGGTACAGGAAAGCTTCACTGACACATCAGCTGGTACTGGAGCCTCACCAACACGTCAGCTGGTACATGAGCCTCACCAATACGTCAGCTGGTACAGGAGCCTCACTGACACGTCAACTGATACTTGAGCTTCACCCACACGTCAGCTGGTACAGGAGCCTCACCCACATGTCAGCTGGTACAGGAGCCTCACCAACACGTCAGATGGTAGACGAGCCTCACCAACACGTATACTGGTACAGGAGCCTCACCAACACGTCAGCTAGTGCAGGAGCCTCATCAACACGTCAACTGACACAGGAGCATCACCTACACATTAGCTGGTACAGGAGCCTCACCAACACATTAGGTGGTACAGAATCCTCACCAACACGTCAATGGCACAGGAGAGCCTGTCCAACACGTCAGCTGATACAGGAGCCACACCCACACGTCAGCTGGTACAGGAGCCTCACCAATACGTCAACTGGTACAAGAGCATCAACAACACGTCAACTGGTACAAGAGAGCCTTAACAACACGTCAGCTGATACAGGAGCCTTACCAACACGTCAGCTGGTACAGGAAAGCTTCACCGACACGTCAGCTGGTACTGGAGCCTCACCAACACGTCAGCTGGAACATGAGCCTCACCAACACTTCAGCTGGTACAGGAGCCTCACCAAAACGTCAACTGATACAGGAGCCTCACCCACACGTCAGCTGGTACAGGATCCTCACCCACACGTCAGCTGGAACAGGAGCATCACCAACACGTCAACTGGTACAGGAGAGCCTCTCCAACACGTCAGCTGGTACAGGAGCTTCACCATCACATCAAATGATACAGGAGAGCTTCACCAACACGTCAACTGGTACAGGTGCCTCACCTACACATCAGCTTGTAGAGGAGCCTCACTAACACGTCAGCTGGTACAGGAGCCTCGCCAACACATCAGCTGGTACAGGATCCTCGCCACTACGTCAACTGGTACAGGAGCATTACCAACACATTAGGTGGGACAGGATCCTCACAAGCACGTCTACTGGTACAGAAGCATCACCTACACATCAGCTGGTACAGGAGCCTCACCAACACATCAGCTGGTACAGGACCCTCACCAACATGTCAGCTGGTATAGGAGCCTCACCAATATGTCAGCTGGAACAGGAGCCTCACCAACACGTCAGATGGTACAGGACCCTCACCAACACGTCAACAGGTACAGGAGCCTCAACAACACGTCAACTGGTACAGGTGCCTCACGATCACGTCAGCTGGTACAGAAGCCACACCAACACGTCTACTGGTACAGGAGCATCACCTACACATCAGCTGGTACAGGAGCCTCACCAACACATCAGCTGGTACAGGACCCTCACCAACACGTCAGATGGTACAGGAGCAACACCCACACGTCCGCCGGTACAGGAGGTTCACCCACAGGTCAGCTGGTACAGGAGCCTCACCAATACGTCAGCTGGAACAGGAGCCTCACCAACACGTCAGATGGTACAGGAGCCTCACCAACACGTCAAATGGTACAGGGTCCTCACCAGCCCATCAGCTGGTACAGAACCCTCACCAACACGTCAGATGGGACAGGATCCTCACCAAGATGTCAATTGGCACAGGAGCCTCACCAATACCTCAAATGGTAAAAGAGAGCCTTAACAACACGTCAGCTGTTACAGGAAGGCTTCACCGACACGTCAGCTGGTACAGGACCCTCACCAACACGTCAGCTGGTACAGGAGTCTAACCATCACGTCAACTTGTACAGGAGAGCCTCACCAACACATCAGCTGGTATAGGAGCCTCACCAACAAGTCAGCTGGTACAGGAGCCTCACCAACACGTCCGCTGGTACAGGAGTCTCACCCACACGTCAGCTGGTACAGGAGCCTCACCAACACGTCAGCTGGTACAGGAGCGTCACCAAAACGTCAACTGATACTGGAGCCTCACCCACACGTCAGCTGGTACAGGAGCCTCACCCACACGTCAGCTGGTACAGGTGCCTCACCAACACGTCAACTGGTACAGAAGAGCCTCTCCAACACGTCAGTTGGTACAGGAGCTTCACCATCACATCAAATGGTACAGGAGAGCTTCACCAACACGTCAACTGGTACAGGTGCCTCACCTACACATCTGCTTGTACAGGAGCCTCACTAACACGTCAGCTGGTACAGGAGCCTCACCAACACATCAGCTGATACAGGACCCTCACCAACACGTCAGCTGGTATAGGAACCTCACCCACACACCCGCTGGTACAGGAGCATCACCCACACGTCAGCTGGTACAGGAGCCTCACCAATATGTCAGCTGGAACAGGAGCCTCACCAACACGTCAGATGGTACAGGAGCCTCACCAACACATCAAATGGTACAGGAGCCTCACCAACACGTCAGCTGGTCCAGGACCCTCACCAACACGTCAACAGGTACAGGAGCCTCAACAACACGTCAACTGGTACAGGAGCCTCACGATCACGTCAGCTGGTACAGGAGCCACACCAACACGTCTACTGGTACAGGAGCATCACCTACACATCAGCTGGTACAGGAGCCTCACCAACAAGTCAGCTGGTACAGGAGCCTCACCAACACGTCCGCTGGTACAGGAGCAACACCCACACGTCCGCTGGTACAGGAGCTTCACCCACACGTCAGCTGGTACAGGAGCCTCACCCATACGTCAGCTGGAACAGGAGCCTCACCAACACGTCAGATGGTACACGAGCCTCACCAACACGTCAAATGGTACAAGGTCCTCACCAGCCCATCAGCTGGTACAGGACCCTCACCAACACGTCAGCTGTTACAGGATCCTCACCAAGATGTCAATTGGCACAGGAGCCTCACCAATACCTCAAATGGTAAAAGAGAGCCTTAACAACACGTCAGCTGTGACAGGAAGGCTTCACCGACACGTCAGCTGGTACAGGACCCTCACCAACACGTCAGCTGGTACAGGAGTCTCACCATCACGTCAACTTGTACAGGAGAGCCTCACCAACACATCAGCTGGTATAGGAGCCTCACCAATAAGTCAGTTGGTACAGGAGCCTCACCAACACGCCCGCTGTACAGGAGCCTCACCCACACGTCAGCTGGTACAGGAGCCTCACCAACACATCAGGTAGTACAGGAGCCTCACCAACACGTCAACTGGTACAGGAGCCTCTCCAACACGTCAACTATTATAAGAGAGCCTTACCGACACGTCAGCTGGTACAGGAAAGCTTCACCGACACGTCAGATGGTACAGGAGCCTCACCAACACGTCAGCTGGTACATGAGCCTCACCAACACGTCAGCAGGTACAGGAGCCTCACCAAAACGTCAACTGATACAGGAGCCTCACCCACACTCAGCTGGTACAGGAGCCTCACCCACACGTCAGCTGGTACAGGAGCCTCACCAATACGTCAGCTGGTACAGGAGCCTCACCAACACATTAGATGGTACACGAGCCTCACCAACACGTAAACAAGCACAGGAGCCTCACCAACATGTCAGCTAGCACAGGAGCCTCACCAACACGTCAACTGGTACAGGAGCCTCAACAACATGTCAACTGGTACAGGAGCCTCACGATCACGTCAGCTGGTAGAAGAGCCTCACCAACACGTCAACTGGTACAGGAGCCTCAACAACATGTCAACTGGTACAGGAGCCTCACGATCACGTCAGCTGGTAAAGGAGCCTCACCAACACATCAGCTGGCACAGGACACTCACCCACACGTCCGCTGGTACAGGAGCCTCACCAACACGTCAGATGGTACAAGAGCCTCACCAACACGTAAACAACTACACGAGCAAACCAACACGTCCGCTGGTACAGGACCCTCACCCACACGTCAGCTGGTACAGGAGCCTCACCAATACGTCATCTGGGACAGGAGCCTCACCAACACGTCAGATGGTACAGGAGCCTCACCAACACATCAAATGGTACAGGAGCCTCACGATCTCGTCAGCTGGTACAGGAGCCTCACCAACACGTCAACTGGTACAGGAGCCTCAACAACATGTCAACTGGTACAGGAGCCTCACGATCACGTCAGCTGGTACAGGAGCCTCACCAACACATCAGCTGGTACAGGACCCTCACCCACACGTCCGCTGGTACAGGAGCCTCACCCACACGTCAGCTGGTAGAGGAGTCTCACCAATACGTCAACTGGAACAGGAGCCTCACCAACACGTCAGATGGTACTGGAGCCTCACCAACACGTCAAATGGAACAGGACCCTCACCAACACGTCAGCTAGTACAAGAGCCTCACCAACACGACAACGGGTACAGGAGCCTCAACAACACGTCAACTTGTATAGGAGCATCACCTACACATCAGCTGGTACAGGAGCCTCACCAACCCATCAGCTGGTACAGGACCCTCACCAACACATCAACTTGTACAGGAGAGCCTCACCAACATATCAGCTGGTACAGGAGCCTCACCAATACGTCAACTGGTACAGGAGAGCCTCACCAACACGTCAGCTGGTAAAGGAGTCTCACCAACACGTCAACTGGTATAGGAGAGCCTCACCAACACGTCAGCTGGCACAGGTGCCTCACCAACACGTCAGCTGGTACTGGAGCTTCACCATCACATCAACTGGTACAGGAGAGCTTCACCAACACGTAGACAGGTACAGGAGCCTCACCAACACATCAGCTTGTACAGGAGCCTCTCTAACACGTCAGCTGGTACAGGAGCCTCACCAACACATCAGCTGGTACAGTATCCTCACCACAACATCAACTGGTACAGGAGCCTCACCAACACATTAGGTGGTTACAGGATCCTCACCAGCACAACAACTGGAACAGGAACCTCACCAACACATTAACTGGTATAGGAGCCACACCAACACGTCAACTGGTAGAGGAGCCTCACCCACAATCAGCTGGTACAGGAGCCTCACCCACACGTCAGCTGGTACAGGAGCCTCACCAATACGTCAGCTGGTACAGGAGCCTCACCAACACGTTAGATGGTAGAGGAGCCTCAACAACATGTCAACTGGTACAGGAGCCTCACGATCACGTCAGCTGGTACAAGAGCCTGACCAACACGTCAACTGGTACAGGAGCCTCAACAACATGTCAACTGGTACAGGAGCCTCACGATCACGTCAACTGGTAGAGGAGCCTCACCCACACTCAGCTGGTACAGGAGCCTCATCCACACGTCCGCTGGTACAGGAGCCTCACCAACACGTCAGATGGTACAAGAGCCTCACCAACACGTAAACAAGTACACGAGCAAACCAACACGTCCGCTGGTACAGGACCCTCACCCACACGTCAGCTGGTACAGGAGCCTCACCAATACGTCATCTGGAACAGGAGCCTCACCAACACGTCAGATGGTACAGGAGCCTCACCAACACGTCAAATGGTACAGGAGCCTCACGATCACGTCAGCTGGTACAGGAGCCTCACCAACACGTCAACTGGTACAGGAGCCTCAACAACATGTCAACTGGTACAGGAGCCTCACGATCACGTCAGCTGGTACAGGAGCCTCACCAACACATCAGCTGGTACAGGACCCTCACCCACACGTTAGCTGGTACAGGAGCCTCACCAATACGTCATCTGGAACAGGAGCCTCACCAACACGTCAGATGGTACTGGAGCCTCACCAACACGTCAAATGGAACAGGAGCCTCACCAACATGTCAGCTAGTACAGGAGCCTCACCAACACGACAACGGGTACAGGAGCCTCAACAACACGTCAACTTGTATAGGAGCATCACCTACACATCAGCTGGTACAGGAGCATCACCAACCCATCAGCTGGTACAGGACCCTCACCAACACATCAACTTGTACAGGAGAGCCTCACCAACATATCAGCTGGTACAGGAGCCTCACCAATACGTCAACTGGTACAGGAGAGCCTCACCAACACGTCAGCTGGTAAAGGAGTCTCACCAACACTTCAACTGGTATAGGAGAGCCTCACCAACACGTCAGCTAGCACAGGTGCCTCACCAACACGTCAGCTGGTACTGGAGCTTCACCATCACATCAACTGGTACAGGAGAGCTTCACCAACACGTAAACAGGTACAGGAGCCTCACCAACATATCAGCTTGTACAGGAGCCTCTCTAACACGTCAGCTGGTACAGGAGCCTCACCAACACATCAGCTGGTACAGTATCCTCACCACAACATCAACTGGTACAGGAGCCTCACCAACACATTAGGTGGTTACAGGATCCTCACCAGCACAACAACTGGAACAGGAACCTCACCAACACATTAGCTGGAATAGGAGCCTCACCAACACGTCAACTGGTACAGGAGGCTCACCAATACGTCAACTGGTAAAAGAGAGCCTTAACAACACGTCAGCTGGTACAGGATCCTCACCAGCACGTCAACTGGTACAATGAGCCTCACCAAAACATCAGCTTTGTACCGAATCCTCACCAGCACGTCAACTGGTACAGGAGCCTCACCAACACATCACCTGGTACAGGAGCCTCACCGACACATCAACTGGTACAGGAGCCTCACCAACACGTCAACTGGTACAGGAGAGCCTCACCAACCCGTCAACTGTTACAGGAGCCTCACCAACACATCAGCTTGTACAGGAGCCTCACCGGCACATCAGCTGGTACAGGATCTTTACCAAGACGTCAATTGGCACAGGAGCCTCACCAATACGTCAACTGGTAAAAGAGAGCCTTAACAACACGTCAGCTGTTACAGGAAAGCTTCACCGACACTTCAGCTGGTACAGGAGCCTCACCAACACTTCATCTGGTATATGAGCCTCAACAACACGTCAACTGGTACAGGAGCCTCGCCAACACATCAGCTGGCAGAGGAGCCTCACCAACACGTCATCTGGTACAGGAGCCTCACCAACACATCAGCTGGTACAGGATCCTCACCAGCATGTCAACTGGTACAGGAGCCTCACTCACAAGTCAGCTGGTACAGGAGCCTCACCCACACGTCAGCTGATACAGGAGCCTCACCAACACGTCAGCTGGTACAGGAGCCTCACCAACACATCAGCTGGTACAGGAGCCTCACCATCACATCAGCTGGTACAGGACCCTCACCTATACATCAGCTGGTACAGGACCCTCACCAGCACATCAACTGGTACAGGAGCCTCACCGATACATCAGCTGGTACAGGATCCTCACCAACACGTCAACTGGTACAGGAGCCTCACCAAGACGTCATCTGGTAAAAGAGAGCCTTAACAACACGTCAGCTGGTACAGGAAAGCTTCACCGACACGTCAGTTGGCACAGGAGCTTCACCAACACGTCAACTGGTACAAGAGCCTCACCAAAACATCAGCTGGTACAGGAGCGTCACCAAGACGTCAATTGGCGCAGGAGCCTCACCAATACGTCAACTGGTAAAAGAGAGCCTTAACAACACGTCAGCCGTTACAGGAAAACTTCACCGACACTTCAGCTGGTTCAGGAGCCTCACCAACACGTCATCTGGTAAATGAGCCTCAACAACACGTCAACTGGTACAGGCGCCTCACCAACACATCAGCTGGCAGAGGAGCCTCACCAATACGTCATCTGGTACAGGAGCCTCACTAACACATCAGCTGGTACAGGTTCCTCAACAACAAGTCAACTGGTACAGGAGCCTCCCCAACACATCAGCAGGTACAGGATCCTCACCAACACGTCAACTGGTACAGGAGCCTCACCAACACATCAGCTGGTACAGGATCCTCACCAACATGTCAACTGGAACAGTCGTCTCACTCACACGTCAGCTGGTACAGGAGCCTCACCCACACGTCAGCTGATACAGGAGCCTCACCAATACGTCAGCTGGTACAGGAGCCTCACCAACACATCAGCTGGTACAGGAGCCTCACCAACACATCAGCTGGTACAGTTCCCTCACCGATACATCAGCTGGTACAGGACCCTCACCAGCACGTCAACTGGCACAGGAGCCTCACCGATACATCAGGTGGTACAGGATCCTCACCAACACGTCAACTGGTACAGGAGCCTCACCAAGACGTCATCTGGTAAAAGAGAGCCTCAACAACACGTCAGCTGGTACAGGAAAGCTTCACCGACACGTCAGTGGGCAC
Source organism: Homarus gammarus (assembly GCA_958450375.1). Classification (NCBI taxonomy): domain Eukaryota; kingdom Metazoa; phylum Arthropoda; class Malacostraca; order Decapoda; family Nephropidae; genus Homarus; species Homarus gammarus. The sequence goes on along the minus strand of CAUDMG010000541.1, from coordinate 484,330 downwards.
AGGAGCCTCACCAACACGTCAACTGGTACAAGAGCCTCACCAAAACATTAGTTGGTACAGGAGCCTCACCAACACGTCAGCTGGAACAGGATCCTCACCATTACGTGAACTGGTAATTAGAGCCTTAACAACACGTCAGCTGGTACAGGATCCACACCATCACGTCAACTGGTACAGGAGCCTCACCAAAACATCAGCTGGTACAGGAGCCTCACCAACAAGTCAACTGGTACAGGAGCCTCACCAACATATCAGCTGGTACAAGATCCTCACCAACACGTCAACTGGTACAGTAGCCTCACCAACACATCAGCTGGTAGAGGATCCTCACCAGCATGTCAACTGGTACAGAAGCCTCAACAACACATCAGCTGGTACAGTAGCCTCACCAACACATCAGCTGGTACAGGAGCCTCACCAACACATCAGCTAGAATAGGACCCTCACCGACACGTCAGCTGGTATAGGAGCCTCGCCCACACGTCAGCTGGTACAGGAGCCTCACCCACAGGTCAGCTGGTACAGGATCCTCACCAGCACGTCAACTGGTACAGGATCCTCACCAACACGTCAACTGGTACAGGAGCCTCCCCAATACGTCATCTGGAAAAAGAGTGCCTTAACAACACGTGAGCTGGTACAGGAACGCTTCACCGACACATCAGCTGGCAGAGGAGCCTCACCAACACGTCTACTGGTAAAGGAGCCTCACCAACACATCAGCTGTTACAGGATCCTCACCAACAAGACAACTGGTACAGGAGCCTCACCAACATATCAGCTGGCAGAGGAGCCTCACCAACACGTCTACTGGTACAGGAGCCTCACCAACACATCAGCTGGTACAGGATCCTCACCAACAAGACAACTGTTACAGGAGCCTCACCAGCATGTCACATGGTACAGGAACCTCACCCACACATCAGCTGATAGAGGAGCCTCAGCAATACGTCAGCTGGTACAGGAGCCGCACCAACACATCAGCTGGTACAGGATCCTCACCATCACGTCAACTGGCACAGGAGCCTCACCAACACATCATCTGGTACAGGAGCCTCACCGACACATCAGCTGGTAGAGGATCCTCACCAGCCCGTCAACTGGTACAGGAGCCTCCCCAATACGTCATCTGGAAAAAGAGACCCTTTACAATACGTCAGCTGGTACAGGAAAGATTCACCGACACGTCAGTTGGCACAGGAGCTTCACCAACACGTCAGCTGGTACAGGAGCCACACCAACGCGTCAACTGGTACAGGAGCCTCACTAACACATAAGCTGGTACAGGAGCCTCACCAAGAAATCAGCTGGTACAGGAGCCTCACCAACACGTCAACTGGTACAGGAGCCTCACCAATACGTGAACTGGTAAAAGAGAGCCTTAACAACACGTCAGCTGGAACAGGATCCTCACCAACAAGTCAACTGGTACAGGAGCCTTACCAACACATCAGCTGGTACAGGATCCTCACCAACACGTCAACTGGTACAGTAGCCTCACCAACACATCAGCTGGTACAGGATCCTCACCAGCATGTCAACTGGTACAGGAGCCTCAACAACACATCAGCTGGTACAGGAGCCTCACCAACACATCAGCTGGTACAAGAGCCTCACCAACACATCAGCTAGTATAGGACCCTCACCAACACGTCAGCTGGTACAGGAGCCTCGCCCATACGTCAGCTGGGACAGGAGCCTAGCCCACAGGCCAGCTGGTACAGGAGCCTCACCAATTCGTCAGCTGGTACAGGAGCCTCACCAACACATCAGCTGGTACAGGATCCTCACCAACACGTCAACTGGTAGAGAAGCCACACCAACACATCAGCTGGTACAGGAGCCTCACCAACACGTCAACTGGTACAGGAGCCTCACCAATACGTGAACAGGTAAAAGAGAGCCTTAACAACACGTCAGCTGGTATAGGATCCTCAGCAACAAGTCAACTGGTACAGGAGCCTCACCAACGCATCAGCTGGTACAGGAGCCTCACCAACACGTCAACTGGTACAGGAGCCTCCCCAATACGTGAACAGGTAAAAGAGAGCCTTAACAACACGTCAGCTGGTATAGGATCCTCACCAACAAGTCAACTGGTACAGGAGCCTCACAAACACGTCAGCTGGAACAGGGGCCTCACCCACACGTCAGCTGGTACAGGAGCCTCACCAATACGTCAGCTGGTATAGGATCCTCACCAACACGTCAACTGGTACAGGAGCCTCACCAAAACATCAGCTGGTACAGGATCCTTACCAGCACGTCAACTGGTACAGGAGCCTCACCAACACATCAGATGGTATAGGAGCCTCACGGACACATCAGCTGGTACAGGATCCTCACCAACACGTCAACTGGAACAGGAGCCTCCCCAATACGTCATCTGGAAAAAGAGAGCCTTAACAACACGTCAGCTAGTACAGGAAAGCTTCACCGACACTTCATTTGGCACAGGAGCCTCACCAACACGTCAGCTGGTACAGGAGCCTCACCAACGCGTCAACTGGTACAGGAGCCTCACCAACGCATCAGCTGGTACAGGATCCTCACCAGCATGTCAACTGGTACAGGAGCCTCAACAACACATCAGCTGGTACAGGGGCCTCACCAACACATTAGCTGGTACAGGAGCCTCAACAACACATTAGCTGGTACTAGAGCCTCACCAACACATCAGCTAGTACAGGACCCTCACAAACACGTCAGCTGGTACAGAGCTTCGCCCACGCGTCAGCTGGTACAGGAGCCTCACTCACACGTCAGCTGGTACAGGAGCCTCACTAACACATCAGCTGGTACAGGAGCCTCACCGACACATCAGGTGGTACAGGAGCCTCACCAACACGTCAACTAGTACAGGACCCTCACCAACACGTCAGCTGGTACAGGAGCCTCACCCACACGTTAGCTGGTACAGGAGCCTCACCCGCAGGTCAGCTGGTACAGGAGCCACACCAATACGTCAGCTGGTACAGGAGCCCCACCAACACATCAGCTGGTACAGGATCCTCACCATCACGTCAACTGGTACAGGAGCCTCACCAAAACATCAGCTGGTACAGGAGCCTCACCAACACGTCAACTGGTACAGGAGCCTCACCAATATGTGAACTGGTAAAAGAGAGCCTTAACAACACGTCAGCTGGTATAGGATCCTGACCAACACGTCAACTGGTACAGGATCCTAGCCAGCACGGCAACTGGTACAGGAGCCTCACCAACACATCAGCTGGCAGAGGAGCCTCACCAACACGTCTACTGGTAGAGGAGCCTCACCAACACATCAGCTGGTACAGGATCCTCACCAACAAGTCAACTGGTACAGGAGCCTCACGAACACATCATCTAGTACAGGATCCTCACCAGAATGTCAACTGGTACAGGAGCCACACCAACACATCAGCTAGTACAGGAGCCTCACCGACACATCAGCTGGTACAGGATCCTCACAAACAAGTCAACTGGTACAGGATCCTAGCCAGCACGGCAACTGGTACAGGAGCCTCACCAACACATCAGCTGGCAGAGGAGCCTCACCAACACGTCTACTGGTACAGGAGCCTCACGAACACATCATCTGGTACAGGATCCTCACCAGCATGTCAACTGGAACAGGAGCCTCACCAACACATCAACTGGTACAGGAGCCTCACCGACACATCAGCTGGTACAGGATCCTCACCAACACGTCAACTGGTACAGGAGCCTCACAAATACGTCAACTGGTAAAAGACAGCCTTAACAACACGTCAGTTGGTACAGGAAACCTTCACCGACACGTCAACTGGTACAGCCTCACCAACACATCAGCTGGTACAGGATCCTCACCAGCATGTCAACTGGTACAGGAGCCTCACCCACACGTCAGCTGGTACCGGAGCCCCACCCACACGTCAGCTGGTACAGGAGCCTCACCAATACGTCAGCTGGTAGAGGAGCCTCACCAACACATCAGTTGATACAGGAGCCTCACCAACACATCAGCTGGTACAGGACCCTCACAAACACGTCAGCTGGAACAGGGGCCTCACCCACACGTCAGCTGGTACAGGAGCCTCACCAATACGTCAGCTGGTATAGGAGCCTCACCAACACATCAGCTGGTACAGGATCCTCACCAGCACGTCAACTGGTACAGGAGCCTCACCAACACATCAGCTGGTACAGGAGCCTCACCGACACATCAGCTTGTACAGGATCCTCACCAACACGTCAACTGGTACAGGAGCCTCACAAATACGTCAACTGGTAAAAGGGTGCCTTAACAACACGTTAGCTGGTACAGGAAAGCTTCACCAACACATCAGCTGGTACAGAAGCCTCACCAACATATCAGCTTGTACAGGAGCCTCACCAAATCGTCAACTGGTACAGGAGAGCCTCACCAACACGTCAGCTGGTACAGGTGCCTCACCAATACGTCAACTGGTACAAGAGAGCCTTACCAACACGTCAGCTGGTACAGGAGAGCCTCACCAACAGCTCAGCTTGTACAGGAGCCTCACCAACACGTCAACTGGTAGAAGAGAGCCTTACCAAAACGTCAGCTGGTACAGGAGCCTTACCAACACGTCAGCTGGTACAGGAGCCTTACCAACACGTCAGCTGGTACAGGAGAGCTTCACCGACACATCAAGTGGTACAGGAGCCTCACCAACATGTCAGCTGGTACAGGAGCCTCACCAACACGTCAGCTAGTACAGGAGAGCCTCACCAACACGTCAGCTTTTACAGGGGCCTCACCAACACGTCAGCTTTTACAGGGGCCTCACCAACACGTCAACTGGCACAGGAGAGCCTAACCAACACGTTAAATGGTACAGGAGCCTCACCACCATGTCAGCTGGTACAGGAGCCTCACCAATACGTCAACTGGTACAGGAGTGCCTCTCTAACAAGTCAACTGGTATAAGAGCCTCACCCACACGTCAGCTGGTACCGGAGCCTCACCCACACGTCAGCTGGTACAGGAGCCTCACCAATACGTCAGCTGGTAGAGGAGCCTCACCAACACATCAGTTGGTACAGGAGCCACACCAACACATCAGCTGGTACAGGAGCCTCACCAACACATCAGCTGGTACAGGATCCTCACCAACACGTCAACTGGTACAGGAGCTTCTCCAACACATCAGCTGGTACAGGAGCCTCACTAACACGTCAACTGGTACAGGAGCCTCACCAACACATCAGCTGGCAGAGGAGCCTCACCAACACGTCTACTGGTACAGGAGCCTCACCAACACATCAGCTGGTACAGGATCCTCACCAACAAGTCAACTGGTACAGGAGCCTCACGAACACATCATCTAGTACAGGATCCTCACCAGCATGTCAACTGGTACAGGAGCCTCACCAACACATCAGCTGGTAGAGGAGCCTCACCGACACATCAGCTGGTACAGGATCCTCACCAACACGTCAACTGATACAGGAGCCTCACAATTACGTCAACTGGTAAAGGGCAGCCTTAACAACACGTCAGTTGGTACAGGAAAGATTCACCGACACGTCAGCTGGTACAGGAGCCTCACCAACACCTCAGCTGGTACAGGAGCCTCACCAACACGTCAACTGGTACAGCCTCACCAACACATCAGCTGGTACAGGATCCTCACCAGCATGTCAACTGGTACAGGAGCCTCACCCACACGTCAGCTGGTACCGGAGCCTCATCCACACGTCAGTTGGTACAGGAGCCTCCCCAATACGTCAGCTGGTACAGGAACCTCACCAACACATCAGTTGGTACAGGAGCCTTACCAACACAACAGCTGGTACAGGACCCTCACAAACACGTCAGCTGGTACAGGAGTCTCACCCACAGGTCAGCTGGTACAGGAGCCTCACCAACACATCAGCTGGTACAGGATCCTCACCAACACGTCAACTGGTACAGGAGCTTCTCCAACACATCAGCTGGTACAGGAGCCTCACTAACACGTCAACTGGTACAGGAGCCTCACCAATACGTGAACTGGTGAAAGCGAGCCTTAACAACACGTCAGCTGGTATAGGATCCTCACCACCACGTCAACTGGTACAGGAGCCTCACCAAAACATCAGCTGGTACAGGATCCTAGCCAGCACGGCAACTGGTACAGGAGCCTCACCAACACATCAGCTGGCAGATGAGCCTCACCAACACGTCTACTGGTACAGGAGCCTCACGAACACATCATCTGGTACAGGATCCTCACCAGCATGTCAACTGGTACAGGAGCCTCACCAACACATCAACTGGTACAGGAGCCTCACCGACACGTCAGCTGGCACAGGATCCTCACCAACACGTCAACTGGTACAGGAGCCTCACAAATACGTCAACTGGTAAAAGACAGCCTTAACAACACGTCAGTTGGTACAGGAAACCTTCACCGACACGTCAGCTGGTACAGGAGCCTCACCAACACGTCAGCTGGTACAGGAGCCTCACCAACACGTCAACTGGTTCAGCCTCACCAACACATCAGCTGGTACAGAATCCTCACCAGCATGTCAACTGGTACAGGAGCCTCACCCACACGTCAGCTGGTACCGGAGCCTCACCCACACGTCAGCTGGTAGAGGAGCCTCACCAACACATCAGTTGGTACAGGAGCCTCACCAACACATCAGCTGGTACAGGACCCTCACAAACACGTCAGCTGGAACAGGGGCCTCACCCACACATCAGCTGGTACAGGAGCCTCACCAATACGTCAGCTGGTACAGGAGCCTCACCAACACATCAGCTGGTACAGGATCCTCACCAGCACGTCAACTGGTACAGGAGCCTCACCAACACATCAGCTGGTACAGGAGCCTCACCGACACATCAGCTGGTACAGGATCCTCACCAACACGTCAACTGGTACAGGAGCCTCACAAATACGTCAACTGGTAAAAGGGTGCCTTAACAACACGTTAGCTGGTACAGGAAAGCTTCACCAACACATCAGCTGGTACAGGAGCCTCACCAACATATCAGCTTGTACAGGAGCCTCACCAAATCGTCAACTGGTACAGGAGAGCCTCACCAACGCGTCAGCTGGTACAGGAGCCTCACCAATACGTCAACTGGTACAAGAGAGCCTTACCAACACGTCAGCTGGTACAGGAGAGCCTCACCAACACCTCAGCTTGTACAGGAGCCTCACCAACACGTCAACTGGTAGAAGAGAGCCTTACCAAAACGTCAGCTGGTACAGCAGCCTTACCAACACGTCAGCTGGTACAGGAGCCTTACCAACACGTCAGCTGGTACAGGAGAGCTTCACCGACACACCAAGTGGTACTGGAGCCTCACCAACATGTCAGCTGGTACAGGAGCCTCACCAACACGTCAACTTGAACAGGAGAGCCTCACCAACACGTCACCTTTTACAGGGGCCTCACCAACACGTCAGCTTTTACAGGGGCCTCACCAACACGTCAACTGGCACAGGAGAGCCTCACCAACACGTTAAATGGTACAGGAGCCTCACCACCATGTCAGCTGGTACAGAATCCTCACTAATAAGTCAACTGGTACAGGAGTGCCTCTCTAACAAGTCAACTGGTATAAGAGCCTCACCCACACGTCAGCTGGTACCGGAGCCTCACCCACACGTCAGCTGGTACAGGAGCCTCACCAACACGTCAGCTGGTAGAGGAGCCTCACCAACACATCAGTTGGTACAGGAGCCTCACCATCACAGCAGCTGGTACAGGAGCCTCACCAACACATCAGCTGGTACAGGATCCTCACCAACACGTCAACTGGTACAGGAGCTTCTCCAACACATCAGCTGGTACAGGATCCTCACCAACAAGTCAACTGGTACAGGAGCCTCACGAACACATCATCTAGTACAGGATCCTCACCAGCATGTCAACTGGTACAGGAGCCTCACCCACACGTCAGCTGGTACCGGAGCCTCATCCACACGTCAGTTGGTACAGGAGCCTCACCAATACGTCAGCTGGTACAGGAGCCTCACCAACACATCAGTTGGTACAGGAGCCTTACCAACACAACAGCTGGTACAGGACCCTCACAAACACGTCAGCTGGTACAGGAGTCTCACCCACAGGTCAGCTGGTACAGGAGCCTCACCAACACATCAGCTGGTACAGGATCCTCACCAACACGTCAACTGGTACAGGAGCTTCTCCAACACATCAGCTGGTACAGGAGCTCACTAACACGTCAACTGGTACAGGAGCCTTACCAATACGTGAACTGGTGAAAGCGAGCCTTAACAACACGTCAGGTGGTATAGGATCCTCACCACCACGTCAACTGGTATAGGAGCCTCACCAAACATCAGCTGGTACAGGATCCTAGCCAGCACGGCAACTGGTACAGGAGCCTCACCAACACATCAGCTGGCAGATGAACCTCACCAACACGTCTACTGGTACAGGAGCCTCACGAACACATCATCTGGTACAGGATCCTCACCAGCATGTCAACTGGTACAGGCGCCTCACCAACACATCAACTGGCACAGGATCCTCACCAACACGTCAACTGGTACAGGAGCCTCACAAATACGTCAACTGGTAAAAGACAGCCTTAACAACACGTCAGTTGGTACAGGAAACCTTCACCGACACGTCAGCTGGTACAGGAGCCTCACCAACACGTCAGCTGGTACAGGAGCCTCACCAACACGTCAACTGGTACAGCCTCACCAACACATCAGCTGGTACAGGATCCTCACCAGCATGTCAACTGGTACAGGAGCCTCACCCACACGTCAGCTGGTACCGGAGCTTCACCCACACGTCAGCTCGTACAGGAGCCTCACCAATACGTCAGCTGGTAGAGGAGCCTCACCAACACATCAGTTGGTACAGGAGCCTCACCAACACATCAGCTGGTACAGGACCCTCACAAACACGTCAGCTGGAACAGGGGCCTCACCCACACATCAGCTGGTACAGGAGCCTCACCAACACGTCAACTGGTACAGGAGCCTCACAAATACGTCAACTGGTAAAAGGGTGCCTCAACAACACGTTAGCTGGTACAGGAAAGCTTCACCAACACATCAGCTGGTACAGGAGCCTCACCAACATATCAGCTTGTACAGGAGCCTCACCAAATCGTCAACTGGTACAGGAGAGCCTCACATACGCGTCAGCTGGTACAGGAGCCTCACCAATACGTCAACTGGTACAAGAGAGCCTTACCAACACGTCAGCTGGTACAGGAGTGCCTCACCAACACCTCAGCTTGTACAGGAGCCTCACCAACACGTCAACTGGTAGAAGAGAGCCTTACCAAAACGTCAGCTGGTACAGGAGCCTTACCAACACGTCAGCTGGTACAGGTGCCTTACCAACACGTCAGCTGGTACAGGAGAGCTTCACCGACACACCAAGTGGTACAGGAGCCTCACCAACATGTCAGCTGGTACAGGAGCCTCACCAACACGTCAACTAGAACAGGAGAGACTCACCAACACGTCACCTTTTACAGGGGCCTCACCAACACGTCAGCTTTTACAGGGGCCTCACTAACACGTCAACTGGCACAGGAGAGCCTCACCAACACGTTAAATGGTACAGGAGCCTCACCACCATGTCAGCTGGTACAGGAGCCTCACTAATACGTCAACTGGTACAGTAGTGCCTCTCTAACAAGTCAACTGGTATAAGAGCCTCACCCACACGTCAGCTGGTACCGGAGCCTCACCCACACGTCAGCTGGTACAGGAGCCTCACCAATACGTCAGCTGGTAGAGGAGCCTCACCAACACATCAGTTGGTACAGGAGCCGCACCAACACATCAGCTGGTACAGGAGCCTCACCAACACATCAGCTGGTACAGGATCCTCACCAACACGTCAACTGGTACAGGAGCTTCTCCAACACATCAGCTGATACAGGAGCCTCACTAACACGTCAACTGGTACAGGAGCCTCACCAATACGTGAACTGGTAAAAGAGAGCCTTAACAACACGTCAGCTGGTATAGTATCCTCACCAACACGTCAACTGGTACAGGAGCCTCACCAAAACATCAGCTGGTACAGGATCCTAGCCAGCACGGCAACTGGTACAGGAGCCTCACCAACACATCAGCTGGCAGGGGAGCCTCACCAACACGTCTACTGGTACAGGAGCCTCACGAACACATCATCTGGTACAGGATCCTCACCAGCATGTCAACTGGTACAGGAGCCTCACCAACACATCAACTGGTACAGGAGCCTCACCGACACATCAGCTGGCACAGGATCCTCACCAACACGTCAACTGGTACAGGAGCCTCACAAATACGTCAACTGGTAAAAGACAGCCTTAACAACACGTCAGTTGGTACAGGAAACCTTCACCGACACGTCAGCTGGTACAAGAGCCTCACCAACACGTCAGCTGGTACATGAGCCTCACCAACACCTTCAACTGGTACAGCCTCACCAACACATCAGCTGGTACAGGATCCTCACCAGCATGTCAACTGGTACAGGAGCCTCACCCACACGTCAGCTGGTACCGGAGCCTCACCCACACGTCAGCTGGTACAGGAGCCTCACCAATACGTCAGCTGGTAGAGGAGCCTCACCAACACATCAGTTGGTACCGGAGCCTCACCAACACATCAGCTGGTACAGGACCCTCACAAACACGTCAGCTGGTGCAGGGGCCTCACCCACACGTCAGCTGGTGCAGGAGCCTCACCAATACGTCAGCTGGTACAGGAGCCTCACCAACACGTTAGCTGGTACAGGAAAGCTTCATCAACACATGAGCTGGTACAGGAGCCTCACCAACACATCAACTGGTACAGGAGCCTCACCGACACATCAGCTGGCACAGGATCCTCACCAACACGTCAACTGGTACAGGAGCCTCACAAATACGTCAACTGGTAAAAGACAGCCTTAACAACACGTCAGTTGGTACAGGAAACCTTCACCGACACGTCAGCTGGTACAAGAGCCTCACCAACACGTCAGCTGGTACATGAGCCTCACCAACACCTTCAACTGGTACAGCCTCACCAACACATCAGCTGGTACAGGATCCTCACCAGCATGTCAACTGGTACAGGAGCCTCACCCACACGTCAGCTGGTACCGGAGCCTCACCCACACGTCAGCTGGTACAGGAGCCTCACCAATACGTCAGCTGGTAGAGGAGCCTCACCAACACATCAGTTGGTACAGGAGCCTCACCAACACATCAGCTGGTACAGGACCCTCACAAACACGTCAGCTGGTACAGGGGCCTCACCCACACGTCAGCTGGTGCAGGAGCCTCACCAATACGTCAGCTGGTACAGGAGCCTCACCAACACGTTAGCTGGTACAGGAAAGCTTCATCAACACATGAGCTGGTACAGGAGCCTCACCAACATATCAGCTTGTACAGGAGCCTCACCAACTCGTCAACTGGTACAGGAGAGCCTCACCAACACGTCAGCTGGTACAGGAGCCTCACCAATACGTCAACTGGTACAAGAGAGCCTTACCAACACGTCAGCTGGTTCAGGAGAGCCTCACCAACACCTCAGCTTGTACAGGAGCCTCACCAACACGTCAACTGGTAGAAGAGAGCCTTACCAACACGTCAGCTGGTACAGGAGCCTTACCAACACGTCAGCTGGTACAGGAGCCTTACCAACACGTCAGCTGGTACAGGAGAGCTTCACCGACACATCAAGTGGTACAGGAGCCTCACCAACATGTCAGCTGGTACAGGAGCCTCACCAACACGTCAACTAGTACAGGAGAGCCTCACCAACACGTCAGCTTTTACAGGGGCCTCACCAACACGTCAGCTTTTACAGGGGCTTCACCAACACGTCAACTTGCACAGGAGAGCCTCACCAACACGTTAAATGGTACAGGAGCCTCACCAATACGTCAACTGGTACAAGAGAGCCTTACCAACACGTCAGCTGGTTCAGGAGAGCCTCACCAACACCTCAGCTTGTACAGGAGCCTCACCAACACGTCAACTGGTAGAAGAGAGCCTTACCAACACGTCAGCTGGTACAGGAGCCTTACCAACACGTCAGCTGGTACAGGAGCCTTACCAACACGTCAGCTGGTACAGGAGAGCTTCACCGACACATCAAGTGGTACAGGAGCCTCACCAACATGTCAGCTGGTACAGGTGCCTCACCAACACGTCAACTAGTACAGGAGAGCCTCACCAACACGTCAGCTTTTGCAGGGGCCTCACCAACACGTCAGCTTTTACAGGGGCTTCACCAACACGTCAACTTGCACTGGAGAGCCTCACCAACACGTTAAATGGTACAGGAGCCTCACCACCATGTCAGCTGGTACAGGAGCCTCACCAATACGTCAACTGGTACAGGAGTGCCTAACTAACAAGTCAACTGGTATTAGAGCCTCACCAACACATCAGCTGGTACAGGAGCCTCACCAACACGTTAACTGGTACAGCAGAGCCTCACCAACACATCAGTTGGTACAGAAGCCTCACTAATACATCACTCGGTACATGAGCCTCACCAGCACGTCATCGACACGGCATGTGGTACAGGTTAGCCTCACTAACACGTCAGCTGGTACAGGAAAGCTTCACCGATACGACATCTGGTACAGGATAGCCTCACCGACACGACAGCTGGTACATGAGAGTCTTGCAAACACGTCAGCTGGTATAGGGGCATCACCAACACGTCAGCCGGTATAGAAGCCTGAATAATATGTCAACTGGTAGGAGAGAGCCTCACCAACACGTCAGCTGGTACAATAAAGCCTCATCAACACGTCAGCCGAAACAGGAGAGCCTCACCAACACGTCAACCGGTAGGTATAGAGGAGCCTCTCCAACATGTCAGCCGGTACAAGAGAGCCTCACCAACACGTCAGCAGGTACAGGAGGCTCCCAGGCCAGACTCCCACGGGCTTGCTAATGAATACTGATGACCAGAGACGAGACGTGTGGCGGAATAGTTATTATCCCGCTGGTAATTGTGTTTCTCCCTCTTTCCAACTTTTTTCGGGTTTCATGGCTATATTTTATTCTTTGTTGTTTCTGATAGTTAAGACCTCTTTAATGACTGGCATAATAAAGCTCATTATACATCCGTCAGTGTACAGAAAATAAGTTATATTCTTCTCATCTTGTTTCACCTGGTGTTGTCTCCACTGCCAACTCACTACAGCTATGTTGCATGTGAGACAAGCATGAGACGCTTCTACCCAAGGTGTGAACTTCTTTTATCCAGTATGTATCATCTGTTGAGTGTTGCCAGGGTGATGTATTTTCAAATACAAACATTGTGAGTTAATATGTTCACGAGACCCAAGGAGTGTATAGTTGAATATACATACATACGGAAAAGAACGACCTAATGATGAACATGGTGGAAAAAATTAAACTTTCTTTTGTTTTTTATTGAGTTAATCATAGAAAATGATTAATGAATCGAAATGTTTCTCAAAAGTGTCATCAACATTTTCCTATGATAGATCTATATAAAAAAACAATGGATCATCTGATAATTAAACACCCTAACGCTAACTCAACCTAACCTATCTTAACCTAACCTAACCTAACCTAACTTAAGACCCCCAGATGGTATTGGGGTATTTACTCTTCTAGTAAAATAAGCTTGGGTGTCTAATCGCCAGCTGTTGGGAAACAATAACACAGAGGACACAGCTGTTAGTGGCAGGTGTTCGTCAGAGTTGGTGTTTCCTGTGTGTGGAAGTTTTCTCATTATTGTCCTCCACTAACACTGCGTCACACTCCCATGAAAGTGTAAACAACTGCTTTCGTATGTTTGTGTGTGTGTCTGTGAGAGAGAGAGAGAGAGAGAGAGAGAGAGAGAGAGAGAGAGAGAGAGAGAGAGGGGGGAGGGGGAGAAGGTACAGTGTGAAATACCAAGGAGAAAGTCTGAATTCAATGAGTCATTGGATGTGTTATCTGAACACTCATAATTAAAATGAAGTAAAGAGAATATGTCGAAAGGAAGGCTAGTGTATGGGGTCACGTCAGGTCACGTCTCGTTACGTCAGGAGATGAGGGTCAAGTCAATTAGGGTCAGTAGGGTCAGGTCAAATAAGTTTAGTAGGGTCAGATCAAGTTAGGTTAGTAGGATCAAATCAGTGTTAAACGCTAGGTCAATTATGGTTAGTAGAGCCAGGTCAAGCCAGGTTAGTAGGTTCAAATCAGTGTTAAGGGTCAGGTCAAGTAAGATTAGTAGGGTCAAGCTAGAGTGTTGAGGGTCAAGTCCGGAAGTAAGTGTCGAGTCAGTGTTGAAGGTCAAGTCAGGGGATGAAGGTCAGGTCAGAAGATGAGGGTCAGGTGAGGAGATGAGGGTCATGTCAAGAGATGAGGGTCAGGTCAGTGTTGAGGGTCAGGTCAGGAGATGAGGGTCAAGTCAGTGTTGGGGGTCAGGTCAGGAGATGAGTTTCATGTCAGGAGATGAGGGTCATGCCAGTGTTGGGGGTCAGGTCAGGAGAAGAGTTTCATGTCAGAAGATGAGGGTCAAGTCAGTGTTGGGGGTCAGGTCAGGAGATGAGTTTCATGTCAGGAGATGATGGTCATGTTAGTGTTGAGGTTCAGGTCAGGAGATGAGGGTCAGGTCAGGAGATGACGGTTAAGCTAGTGTTGAACGTCAGTTCAGGTCAGGTTAGTGCTGTGGGGTCAGGTCAAGAAATGAGGCATCAATTCATTGTTTCGGATCAATTTAGGTTAGGTCAGGAGGATAAAGTCAGTGTTGACTGTTAGACCAGGTCAATAGATGAGGGTTAGACAATGTTGAAGGTCAGGTTAGGAGAAAATGGTCAAGTTAGTGTTGTGAGGTTAAGCCAGTTCAGGTCAGGTTAGGTCAAGAGATAAGTTAGTGTTGATGATCATAGCAGGTCTGTTCAGTAGAGCCAAGTCAGTGATGAGGTTCAGGCCATGTCAGGTCAGTGATAAGGTTAATTATTTGATTTTCCACCAGAGTACGTGCCACCACGCAGCCTCCCAGATATTATGAGCATTGTGTGTAAAAGGAATCAAGTATTTTTCGACAGTGAGAGAAAATGAGAAAGAAAATAAAAGACTCAATAGAGAAAATAAAGCTAAGATTTTTTTTTCATTTTTCCAGTAAGCTTAGCTCTGTATATTTTCGTATTTTCAGTAAGCTGACAAGGACTCCGCAAAACTACAAGAAGATCTAAAAAAAAAAAATTCGCATGGTCTGAAAAATGACACATGAAATTTTATGTGGAAAAATGTAAAGTACTCAGTCTAGGTCCTCTATGAGATGTAAAAAAAATCAGATATCAGATGAACAACGTTGATATAGAGAAATCCGACTGTGAGAAAGATTTAGGGGTAAGGATAAGTAGGAATCTTAAACCAAGACAACAACGTATTTGGTCGAAACACGGCTAACAAATTACTTGGTGTTCATACAAACGAGTGTTACTTATAAGAATGGCGAGGTTATCCTAAAATTATATCTCGCGCTTGTGAGACCTCACTTGGATTACACGGTTCAGTTTTGGTCACCGTACTACAGAATTGATAACTAATCTCTAGAAAGCATTCATAGGAGGGTGACAACATTAATTCCGGGGATTAGGAACCTTGAAGTCAAGGGTAAACAAAGGCGATAACAAGGGTACTTAAACTATCCATCCAGGAGCGAACTCGTAGCAATGATCTTAAATTAGACAAATTTAGATTTAGATGTGGTTTTAAAATAGAGTAGCTTCAACTATAGGATGAATGGATACATGAACGATAGGGGTAGGGTGTAAACGGGGCTCCCCAATATGGGCCAAAAGGCCCGCTGCAGTTTCCTCCATTCTTATGTTCTTATGATCGTATGTTTATTTTCGTATTGTCAGTAACCTTGGCGGTGTGATGGTGTGTTAGTGATGCCAAGGTCTTTAGTGCTTCAGTTTTTTTAAGCCCTAGCTGTCTCAAGTTACTTTCTCTCGGTGAGTGACGGATATGTGTGACAGGTATGAGTGACGGATACGAGTGATGGATATGAGTACCAGATATGAGTGATAAATATGAGTGACGGATATAGTGATGGATTCGAGTGACAGGTATGAGTACCGGATATGTGTGCCGGGTATCAGTGAAGGATGAGTGACAGATATGAGTGACGGATGTGGTGGAGGCTGAGAGACGGATGGAGGTACAGAGTATAAAGTATGTAGTAACTTGAGTAGAATGTTACCTGAAACCAAGGTGGTCCTTAACTCTCTCCTTCACCTGTGTGTCACTTCACTAGAGGATAAGGTAAAAGAACCGGATGTTATATTATATACAAAGAAGGTCAGTAAGAAGGGCCATGTTATGTACAAAGAAGGTCAGTAAGATGAGCCATGTTATGTACAAGGAAGTTCAGTAAGAAGAGCCATGTTATGTACAAGGAAGGTCAGTAAGAAGGGCCATGTTATGTACAAGGAAGGTCGGTAAGAAGGGCCATGTTATGTACAAAGAAGGTCAGCAAGAAGGGCCATGTTATGTACAAGGAAGGTCAGTAAGAAGAGCCATGTTATGTACAAGGAAGGTCAGTCAGAAGGGCCATGTTATGTACAAGGAAGGTCAGTAAGAAGAGCCATGTTATGTACAAGGAAGGTCAGTAAGAAGAGCCATGTTATGTACAAGGAAGGTCAGTAAGAAGAGCCATGTTATGTACAAGGAAGGTCAGTAAGAAGAGCCATGTTATGTACAAGGAAGGTCAGTAAGAAGAGCCATGTTATGTACAAGGAAGGTCAGTAAGAAGAGCCATGTTATGTACAAGGAAGGTCAGTAAGAAGAGCCATGTTATGTACAAGGAAGGTCAGTAAGAAGAGCCATGTTATGTACAAGGAAGGTCAGTAAGAAGGGCCATGTTATGTACAAGGAAGGTCAGTAAGAAGGGCCATGTTATATACAAAGAAGGTCAGTAAGAAAGGCCATGTTATGTACAAGGAAGGCCAGTAAGAAGGGCCATGTTATGTACAAGGAAGGTCAGTAAGAAGGGCCATGTTATATACAAAGAAGGTCAGTAAGAAGGGCCATGTTATGTACAAGGAAGGTCAGTAAGAAGGGCCATGTTATGTACAAGGAAGGTCAGTAAGAAGGGCCATGTTATGTACAAGGAAGGTCAGTAAGAAGGGCCATATTATATACAAAGAAGGTCAGTAAGAAGGGCCTGTTGCCATGTTATGTACAAGGAAGGTCAGTAAGAAGGGCCTGTTGCCATGTTATGTACAAGGAAGGTCAGTAAGAAGGGCCAGATGCCATATTTTATTAATTAAAGCCTTTTGAAGTTTTTAAGAAGAGAAAATATTCACCAAAGTCGTCAGGAACAGTTAAAATGTTATATGTGGTGAGAGAGAGAGAGAGAGAGAGAGAGAGAGAGAGAGAGAGAGTCTTCTGGGAATATCCGCAGCGAAACTCACTCTCTATTATACTAAAGTATTTTCTAAAGGGAAAATCGAATTATCACCTTAAGATATAACTAAGTACAAACGTCTATGATTTACTATTGATGATGAAGAAATTATATAACTTTTCAGGAATTAGCCAGATATTACATAAGTTTCCGGGAGTTGGAGAGGGAGAGAAAGGTGGAGAGGGGGGGGGGGAGGGAGGGAGATTAATGGAGTTAGGAAGAAGGAACGGAAGGACAGAGGAAACAAGAGAAGGAGGTTAGGGGAAGTGGAAGGAAGGGTGGAAGGAGGAATGGAGGGAGGGAGATATAGACGGAGGGAGGGTAGAGGTGTGTGTGTGTGTGTGTGGTGCTAGTAGTGGTGGTGGCTGGTAATGGTTACAAAAGATTGGTGTTAATTCTGGAACTCGTATCTTTACAACGTGTGGAAGAGATACCATCCGGTCCAGAAGCTTTGTTGAGGGATCTAAGTGTCTGGGAAGGGATCAGATACTGCGGGGAAAGAATTTCGAGTAGGTATGAGAGAGAGAACTGGTCAGACGTGGATGAGGAAAGAGTTTGATTGCTTCGGTCAAGTGGAATTTTTTCCCCTTTGATTTAAACATCGAAAGAAGGAAATTCGTATTTTCTTTGGATTTTGGTTTTACAGTTGTCAGTAGAGCAGGAAGCTGTGTGGAATACTGAGAGTGGAAAAGTTGTGGAAAGGGATTGAAAGAAAAACTGGAGTGATTTGTTTTTATTGAACTGAGTAAAAATAAGCTCTATTAATGTAGTAAGTATATAATGTTTTAATCTGTGTTGAAATCTGTTTATGTTACTGTCATGTTCTGAGTGTACTGTAAGTGTTTTGATGGGTTGAATCTACATTTTTTATACATAGTTTGTTTCCATCTTCTATATGTCTTTATGG
This sequence comes from Homarus gammarus, assembly GCA_958450375.1. Taxonomy (NCBI): domain Eukaryota; kingdom Metazoa; phylum Arthropoda; class Malacostraca; order Decapoda; family Nephropidae; genus Homarus; species Homarus gammarus. Next base: position 466,072 of record CAUDMG010000541.1, on the reverse strand, counting down.
TTTGTTAATTTGAACTATTAAGGTGAGGTTATAACATCATTAGCATAGCATATGAGCTTACGGTAGGTAGTGTTGGGTATACTGGTGTAGGTGTTGGGTTAGACAAGGGTTAAGTTATTTTTCCAGGGTTGTGAGGGTACACACACACACACACACACACACACACACACACACACACACACACCAAGTAAGAAAAAGTTAAAAAAGCAAAACAAACAGCGCGCTGTAGGAGTCAATACCAAAGATCAACAACTTCAAAATTCACTTCCGACTACAGAAGAAAAACGAATAACCACAGTGACGACAAAGTCAATTTCTTCTCCAGTTTCAATCTTAAGTTGTCCATGCGATCGAGAGAGAGAGAGAGAGACTTTGTGATTTTGTTAACGTAGTAAAGAGAAAAGAAAAACCCGTTGAACGTGGAGAGGGAAAGCGTGAGTATAAACTTTAAGACTCCAGCAACAAGGAGAACACGGCCGCCATGACAGCAATGATCACAAAGACCAGAAGTACATGGTAATTACTAATATTGGCATATTTTCTTTAGATATTACTAAGATTAGATACCCCAATTTATTTTACCTTACGATCAATCATTCTCAACATAACCTATCCTAACCTCGCCTCAAGTAGCTGGGGAGGCTAATGTTCACGTAATCCATTTCTTTTATTTACATTTTTTCATTATCACATCACTCAATCACTCAATAAATTTACAATCTTCATATCTGAGGGTTGGCGACCACGGTCCTCCACTCATAACGTTTTGGGGTTAATATTACCAATCCCGAAATCCTTTCTGGGGATCTCAGCTTTTGATTTCATTCATCCATCCAAGTCCTTAATATCCCTTGGCCTCTTACCATTTAGGTTTGCCCATTAGTATTTTACCAATTATCCTTTATTCCCAATTATATGGCAAAAGCACCTCATTTTCCCTATTCTATAAAGTGTCAAGTAGTTTTCTTGATATTCGGCCAAAATTAGTATTCATTCGTTTGTTTTCCTGTCAATGTAACTTATTTTAGCATTCTCCTGTAGCACCACACCTCAAGGGTCTCTAACCTCCTTTATAGCTCAAATTCATTTCACAAGCATTAGTTGTTAAATCGGAGGCAAATAAGTATTAATAACATTTCGCTTATCAGCAAATGTTACAGGTCTGTTAATTCTCACCAGGTGCAAACGACGATAATAAAAATTTATATAACAACTTACAACAGAGGAGCATAACAAAACATAACAGTAAAATAACAGATAATAACAGGGTAGAATAACAGAGTAAAATAGCAGATAATAACAGTAGAAATAACAGAATAATATAACAGATAATAAAAGCAGAATAACAGATAATAATATAGTAGAATAACAGATAAAAACAGAATAAAATAACGAGAAGAATAAAAGACAAAAAACAGAACAGAATAATATCACAATAGAGTAGAATAATAAATTACAATGAAAAATTATAGTATAACAATATAACCAATTATAACATGGTATAAAAAACGTATAACAGCCTACAGGAAAGTATAACACATTATTTTATCTAAGTAAAAGTACGTATAAGAAATTAGTATAACAAACCGTATAACTAAGAATAATTTAGCAACAAAGCAAAACACTATAACAAATTGTAATTAAGTATATCATAGAAACATAACAATGAAACTTAACAGAGAAACATAACAAATAAAAATAACAAATATTAAAAGAAACATTACAATGAAACATAACAATGAAACATAACAAAGAAACTTAACACAGAAACATAACAAAGAACCATAACAAATAAACTTAACAAAGAAACAAAGAAAAATAACAAATAAATATTATAAAGAAACATAACAATGAAGCATAACAAAGAAACTTAACAGAGAAACATAACAAAGAAACATCTATATATATAAAACAAAGAAGTATGTGTGTTTGTGTGTCCGCACGAGAATCTCGGAACCTACTTTGCCGATCTGTAGTGATGATGGTTGGTGTTATATGTAGTGATGAAGGATGTTGTTATATGTAGTGATGATGGATGGTGTTATATGTAGTGATGATTAGACAATAAAATAATAACAGTTTAATGCTAAAAAAAATATACTTTGCTATAACGTTGTAATGGAACTTACAGACACCGTTAATGAACTATTGGTGGAAGAAGAAGTTTTGGGGACTAAACAGTGAGACAATGTGGAGCCTCCCGGAGGGTGGCGTCCTACCGTGGCCTAGGGAATGAGCCGTCCGGACCAAACTTGCCATGGCTAGCAAGTGTCATGATGAGGTGGCACAGTTTCAGCAAGGCCGTTATATATGCAGCAATGGAGCCCTATGGAGGATTTTTTATTTTCCCGTGCACGAACGATGTCCAACAGTAGTTCATCTAGCTGTTCACCTGGGAAATGGACAAAGAGTATACTTCACAGAAGAGTCCCTCCAAAATCAAATGGCAAATCCTGCTGATACAACCCTCACTGCATTCTTCAAGCTTTCACAGGAAGATGAGTTTGCTCAAATACCCCTGTATGTTGACACAACCAAGTTCTACATATGGCAGGCTTCAATGAAAAAGTTCCAGAGAAGAGCTCAAGGATCCGATGTTGAAGGATATCCAGGGATAAAGTCTGGCAATGCTTTGGGACGTGTCTACACGGTTCACCCCAACAACTTTGAATGCTATTGTTTGAGACTACTTTTGCACCACATCCGTGGCCCAACATCATATGCAGCACTCAAGACAGTGAATAGACAAGTCTGCAGAACCTATCAGGAAGCGTGCAATCTCCTTGGCCTAATGGAAGATGATGGTCACTGGAATGACGCATTAGAAGAGGCAGCAGCTACTCAATCGCCAATGAGAATGAGGAACCTGTTTGCCATCATGAATGTTACATGTGGACTTTCCAACCCAAGCCAGCTCTGGAAAAACCACCAAGAAAGTCTTTCAGAGGATCTGCTTCATCAAGCAAAAAGAGAACATCCTGGACAAGAGATTGAGTTCATGGCTGACATGTTCAACAGGGCTCTGATCTTGCTGGAAGACAAATTGATGGAGCTATTCGGAAAAAAACCTGACTGATTTTGGATTGCCTTCCCCAAACCGAGAAGAATCAGTAGCTGCAAACAGGGAGTTGCTCAGAGAGACAGACTACTCAGTTGAAGTTCTGGTGAATTTTGTTGAAGAAAATGAGCCTCACCTGGTGCCTGATCAAGCAAATGCTTATGAATAGATCTTGCAAGCGATACAAGCGGAGCAGGGAGGTATGATCCTTCTTGATGCACCTGGCGGGGCAGGAAAAACATTCTTGATCAACCTTCTGTTGGCCAAAGTACGTCATCAAGGGGAAATTGCTCTTGCTGTGGCATCCTCAGGCATTGCTGCAACACTACTAGAAGGATGACGTACTGTACACTCAACTTTTAAACTGCCTCTCAACCTCGCTCACAATGAGAATCCAGTGTGCAACATCAAAAAAAATTGGCAAAGGCAAAACTCTTAAAAAAAATGTAGCCTCATAGTCTGGGATGAATGCACTATGTCTCACAAGTTAGCGTTTGAAGCATTGTACAGGACCTTGCAAGACATACGAGAAAATGACCAGCTCATGGGTGGCATTACAATGGTCAATGCTGGAGACTTTCGCCAGACCCTACCTGTCATTCCTTGAAGCACTCCAGCTGATGAACTGAATGCGTGCTTCAAAGCATCATACCTTTGGAGAAGTGTTCAGATACTCAGCCTATCCACAAACATGAGAGGACATCTACAAGGAGGTCAGGATGCTGGACGGTTTGCAAACCTTCTACTACAGATTTGGAATGAAACTTTCCCTGTTGATTCAGAAAGACAAATAATCATTCCTCAAGGATGTGGAAATGTTGTAAAGTCCTCAACTGAGCTCACTAACTTGGTCTACCCAAATATTATCCACCACTACAAGGATCACAAGTGGCTGTGTGAACGCGCGATTCTGGCACTAAAGAATGAAACAGTGGCTGAAATCAACATGACTCTACTGAGAGAGCTTCCAGGCAGTGAGACCTCATTCAAATCTGTTGATACAGTTATCGACCAGGACCAAGCAGTCCAGTACCCTGAAGAATTCCTTAATTCTTTGGAGCCCGCTGGAATGCCTCCTCACCACCTCGCTCTCAAGATTGGAACTCCTATCATGCTTTTAAGAAATCTTGAACCACCAATCCTCTGCAATGGCACAAGACTGGTGGTGAAGAACATGATGCCACATGTACTGGAAGCTACAATACTGACAGGAAAAGCTAAAGAAGAGGACGTGTTTATACCAAGGATACCTCTCATCACCACTGACCTAATGACCAAATAAAAATAACAAAGAAGCATAACAGAGAAACATAATAAAGAAACATAATAAAGAAACATAGCAGAGGAACAACAAATAAATATAACAAATATAACAAAGAAATATAATAAAGAAACATAACAAAGAAATATGACAAAGCAATGTAACAAATAAATATAAGAAGCATAACAAAGGAATACAAAAAAAGAAACATAACAAAAAATTTAACAAAGAAGCATAACAAAAAATATAACAAAGAAACATAACAATGAAATATGACACATCAAAGGCCATACAGTGACATATTTTATTCAGTGTGTGTGTGTCAGGGTAGTAAAGTGCTCCTGGTAGATCCCTCAACTTGACTCTATGTTACGCTCAACACCTTGGAGATCCTTCAACTTGGCTCTATATTACGCTCAACACCATGGAGATCCTTCAACTTGGCTCTATGTTACGGTCAACACCTTGGAAATCCTTCAACTTGGCTCTATGTTACGCTCAACACCATGGAGATCCTTCAACTTGGCTCTATGTTACGCTCAACACCTTGGAGATCCTTCAACTTGGCTCTATGTTACGCTCAACACCTTGGAGATACTTCAACTTGGCTCTATGTTACGCTCAACACCTTGGAGATACTTCAACTTGGCTCTATGTTACGCTCAACACCTTGGAGATCCTTCAACTTGGCTCTATGTTACGCTCAACACCTTGGAGATCCTTCAACTTGGCTCTATGTTGCGCTTAACACCTTGGAGATCCTTCAACTTGGCTCTATGTTACGCTCAACACCTTGGAGATCCTTCAACTTGGCTCTATGTTACGCTCAACACCTTGGAGATACTTCAACTTGGCTCTATGTTACGCTCAACACCTTGGAGATACTTCAACTTGGCTCTATGTTACGCTCAACACCTTGGAGATCCTTCAACTTGGCTCTATGTTACGCTCAACACCTTGGAAATCCTTCAACTTGGCTCTATGTTATGTTCAACACCTTGGAGATCCTTCAACTTGGCTCTATGTTACGCTCAACACCTTGGAGATACTTCAACTTGGCTCTATGTTACGCTCAACACCTTGGAGATCCTTCAACTTGGCTCTATGTTACGCTCAACACCTTGGAAATCCTTCAACTTGGCTCTATGTTATGTTCAACACCTTGGAGATCCTTCAACTTGGCTCTATGTTACGCTCAACACCTTGGAGATACTTCAACTTGGCTCTATGTTACGCTCAACACCTTGGAGATCCTTCAACTTGGCTCTATGTTACGCTCAACACCTTGGAGATCCTTCAACTTGGCTCTATGTTGCGCTTAACACCTTGGAGATCCTTCAACTTGGCTCTATGTTATGTTCAACACCTTGGAGATCCTTCAACTTGGCTCTATGTTACGCTCAACACCTTGGAGATACTTCAACTTGGCTCTATGTTACGCTCAACACCTTGGAGATCCTTCAACTTGGCTCTATGTTACGCTCAACACCTTGGAAATCCTTCAACTTGGCTCTATGTTATGTTCAACACCTTGGAGATCCTTCAACTTGGCTCTATGTTACGCTCAACACCTTGGAGATACTTCAACTTGGCTCTATGTTACGCTCAACACCTTGGAGATCCTTCAACTTGGCTCTATGTTACGCTCAACACCTTGGAGATCCTTCAACTTGGCTCTATGTTATGCTTTACTGGGAGAGCCACACAAAAAAAAACATGGTGGTAAATACTTGTTGATATTCAGAACATACCCCTGTATAGGTTGTCATGTAAGGCAAGTTTTACTGATGTGTGTGTGTGTGTGTGTGTGTGTGTGTGTGTTGTGTATAATGTTTTTCTGTACAAACTTACAAGCATGTCAGGCCCGCGGTGTTGTGTTGTTCCTTGCAATGTTTTTCCGTCTTACACGCTATGTGATGTGATGTACACCTGAGCTCAGGAGGTACCTAAAACGCCTTACTCACTGCAGCGTTGGGTCTGTCTTTTGTTTTTAGCTTTTCGTAGACTAATTCATCATCTTCTTTTGCCTTCCTTATTATCATTCTGCGTCTAGTTATCTCTGTATGTCTCTGTGTCTATCTGTCCAGTGGTAATACTAGGGACACCAATTCTTGTAAAAGCCTACCCGCAACAACCGATGGACTCACGATAGAAGTTGGAAATTAGTAGTACAGCTCTGTTCTGACGATGACCTCTGCATGTCGCTCCAAAAAGGTCAAGACAAACATGGTGTGTGGGACATGTGTGTCTTTTTCAACACATATCAGTTTTATTTTGGGTATTTTCTTTATTCTTAAGTGGATCAGTTATTGTAGGGATTTAACCAATAATACGATAACAACAACTACTGTGATTATTATTACTCCTACTGGATCGCCTAAAGATTAAACACCCTAGTTTCTTTCACCTGAAGATTAACCAACTCTAGCGATACCTAGGGATTAGGTTAGGTCAAGTGAAATTAACTGGGGTGTTTAATCTTCAAGTAATCTCCTGTCTTTTTAGTATAATTTAGACTTAATTAACACTCCCACTCAGTGTCCTAACAACATTAGCAAACGAGCCATTTCGTCATAAAGACCTACAAACAATGTAATGGCTGTCATGGTAACGTAAACAATAACAGGTGCTATCATCTAACGGAGAAAAACGTTGGTCGCTGTAAAAAACAATCTTGACAGCATCCGGTTCCCCTGATGGATGCTTGGTCCATCTGGTGTATTGTTTTTCTTATGATGAAGATATAAAGCATATGAAAATAGCATTGACATTTATATTGAAAAATGAGATCAGGCGGCGACGTGAACTTGACAAAACTTTAATTGATCTTTGAGAAGTATCTGAATTTCACGAGGAGTTGTCGACACCAAAACAGAAATTTAAGAAAATCCAAGAACTTTCTTCATTAAACACACTCTCTCTCTCTCTCTCTCTCTCTCTCTCTCTCTCTCTCTCTCTCTCTCTCTCTCTCTCTCTCTCTCTCTCTCTCTCTCTCTCTTTAACAAAAACTTCAGTCTCAGAAAATATAAACATTCCAACCAAGAATACCACACGGGGTACAGATAATAGCCTCCATTTTTTTCCTCCGTTAAATATCATTGTCTTCAAGTTCCCCAGAAGGACAAAATACTAAAGGATTAAACCACTGAGTAAACATCATAACTCTCACACAATATATCTCTCACACAACATAATTCTCACAAATTATATCCCTCAACATACCTCTCATATGATATACCTCTTACTGAACTCTCTCAATCCCCATTAACTCTCGCACAACATAGCTCACATACAATATAAGATCAAACGACAGAACTCTCACACACTATATATACTTTCCACCACATTAATATCACACAACTTAATTCTCACACAACATAGCTCTCACACAACATACCTCTCACACAACATACCTCTCACACAACATAACTCTCACACAACATAACTCTCACACAACGTAACTCTCACACACTATACTTTGCACAACATAAATATCACACAACTTAATTTTCACACAATATAGCTCTCACACAACATACCTCTCACACAACATAACTCTCTCACAACATAACTCTCACATCAAATAACTCTCACACACTGTACTTTTACACAACATGACTCTCACGCCACATAACTCTCACACCACATAAGTCTCACACAACATAACTCTGAAACAACATAAGTATCAAACAACATAACCCTCACACAACATAACTCTCACACAAAATAACTCTTAAACAACATAAGTCTCACACAACGTAACTCTCACAATATAACTCTTAAACAACATAACTCTCAGACAAAGTACCACTTAAACCACATAGCTCTCACATAACATAACTCTTTAACAACATAACTCTCACACAAGATAACTCTTAAACAACATAATTCTCACATAACATAACTCTCACACAATAAAACTCTCACACAATATAACTCTTACTCAATATAACTCTCACACAACATAACTCTCCACTACATAACTCTTAAACAACATAATTTTTACATAATATAACTCTCACACAATATAACTTTCACACAACATAACTCTCACGCAGCATAACTCTCACACAACACAACTCTCACACAATATAACTCTCACACAACATAAATCACACAACATAAATCACACAACATAAGTTTCACACAACATAACTCTCACACAACATAACTCTCACACAACATAACTCTTAAACAATATAACTCTCACACAACATAAATCACTCAACATAAGTTTCACACAACATAACCCTCACACAACATAACTCTTACACAATATAACTCTCACACAACAAAACTCTCGCAAAACATAACTTTCACACCACATAACTCTCACACAATATAACTTTCACACAACATAACTCTCACGCAGCATAACTCTCACACAACACAACTCTCACACAATATAACTCTCACACAACATAAATCACACAACATAAATCACACAACATAAGTTTCACACAACATAACTCTCACACAACATAACTCTCACACAACATAACTCTTAAACAATGTAACTCTCACACAACATAATTCTCCCATAACATAACTCTCACACAACATAACTCTTAAACAATATAACTCTCACACAACATAAATCACTCAACATAAGTTTCACACAACATAACTCTCACACAACATAACTCTTACACAATATAACTCTCACACAACATAACTCTCACACAACATAACTCTTAAACAATGTAACTCTCACACAACATAATTCTCCCATAACATAACTCTCACACAACATAACTCTTAAACAATATAACTCTCACACAACATAAATCACTCAACATAAGTTTCACACAACATAACTCTCACACAAAATAACTCTCACATAACATAACTCTCACACAACATAATTCTCACACAAAATAACTCACACCACATAACTCTCATGTGGCAGGAAATGAGTAGGGCAGCAAAATATAACAACCTGTGCATTATGGGGAATTTCAACTTCAGAAATATTGACTGGGACAACATTATAGGTGACTATGAATCTAAAGACTTCTTAGACGCATTACAGGACCTACTAGAGGTGACAATATATTAGACCTAGTATATGAAAATAAAGAAAATATTATCAGAGCTATCACAAGAAGAGAAGAACTAGGGAACAGTGATCACAGAGAAATCAGGTTCACCCTAAATTGGGATGCGAAAAACAATGACAATATGGTCAGAGTCCCAAACTTTCGATGGGCGGATTATGACGGGTTAAGAAGGTACCTAGGTGAGGTCGTCTGGGAACAGTCAGGTCAGTTCCCGGTAGGAACTGGTGAGGTCACCAGCGACACAACAATTGATCATGATTATAATATATTCACTAGTATACTACGCAAAGCACAGGAACAAAATATACCATACAGAAAAATTAGGTCAAATAAGAATGAGCCAAGGTGGATGACCAAATAACCGAAACATGACATAGGAATAAAGAAAGGAATTTATAAGAAATTAAAGGGAGGGGAGGAGCAGCTCAGAAATAGGTAAAATGAACTATCTAGGAAGGTTAAGAAAAATGTATGGAAGGCAAAGAGGGACTACGAAATCAGGATAGTAAAAGAATCCAAGGCGAATCCCAAGGGATTTTTCCAGGTTTATAGGACAAAGGTAAAGGACAGAGTGGGACCTTTAAAGTCAGAGAGAGGGGAAGTGATCGATGTTAGTGAGAAAATAAGCAAAGCATTAAACAGCTACTTCTTATCAGTTTTCACAGAAGAAATTCACGAGGAAATGCCAGAGGTGGAACTGATATTTAGGGGAAATGAAGAAGAGAAATTAAAGAATATCACTATCAGAAACGAGGGTGTTCTTAAGAAGATAAATAAATTAAAGAAGACAAAATCCCCAGGGTCGGATGAAATTTCCCCTCGAGTTTTGAAAGAGTGTAAGGAACAGATTAGCGAGCCCCTCGTAAATTTATTTATAAACTCATTAGACACGGGATCTGTGCCAGACTTGTGGAGACAGGCAAATGTAGTACTCATATTCAAAAAGGGAGACAGATCATCAACGTCAAATTACCGGCCGATTAGTTTGACGTCAGTTGTGGGGAATTTTCTTGAATTAAATACAGCAAATAGCATCCAATTGCATTTATAGAAAAACAAATTAGTCTACGACACTCAACATGGATTTACAAAGGGAAAATCTTGCCAAACAAATCTGGTGACGTTTTTTTGGAAAGTCTTCGACGTAGTAGATAATGACAAAAATTACGATGTTATTTACTTTGAATTTAGCAGAGTTTGATAGAGTACCGCATCAGAGGCTTCTGAGAAAAGTTATGGCCCATGGTATCGATGGGAAAGTTTTAAATTGGATAAAATCATGTCTCACCGATAGAACACAGAGAGTCAGCGTAGATGGTGTCAAATCTGAGTGGTTCTGTGTTACCAGTGGGGTTCCCCAGGGGTCAGTACTGGGCCTACTATTGTTCATAATTTTCTACATAAACGATCTAGATAGTAGAATCAGCAGTGACATAAGCAAGTTTGCGGATGACACCAAAATAAGGCGGCAGATTAATTCAGGGCAGGATGCAAATGCACTACAGGAGGATTTAAATATACTGCAGGAGTAGTCGGAAATTGGTAAATGATATTTTACACCAGCAAATGCAGCGTACTTAATATTGGGAGATCAAATACTGTCAATGTATATAGCCTTAACAACAAGCTAGAGAAGTCGACATGTCAAAGAGACTTAGGGGTACTTGTAAGCCCGGACCTATGGCCTAGAAAACAATGCGTTAATGTTCGAAATAAGGCAAACAGAGTATTAGGTTTTACGTCTAGAAGTGTAAGTAATAAGAGTGAGGAGGTCATATTGCAACTATATCTTGCGCTAGTCAGGCCGCACTTCGATTATGCTGTTCAGTTCTGGTGCCCTTATTGTAGAATGGATTTCAATTCACTAGAGTCGGTGATGCGAAAAATGGCGAAAATAATTCCGGGACTTAGAAACCTTCCATATCAAGATAGATTAAAGAAACTAAACTTGCATTCCCTAGACAGACTAAGAGTGTGGGGAGTTATGAGAAAAGTATTTAAGTGGGTGAAAGGAATCAATAAAGGAGATATAGATAAAGTTCTTATAATATCCGAGCAGGATAGGACTCGTAGCAACGGATTTAAGTTGGATAAGTTTAGGTTTAGGAGGGAGATAGGAAGGAACTGGTTCACGAATAGGGTGGTAGACGAGTGGAACAAGCTTAGCAACTTTGTAGTAAGTGCTGGAACGCTGGAAAGTTTTAAAAGGAGGCTAGATAGATTCATGGATGATTGAGAGTGGTAGCAACTCTCGACAGGAGCTGCCATGCACAAGCCAACAGGCCTATTGCAGACTCCATATTTTCTTATGTTCTTATGTTCTTGTCCAGCAGTTGTTCGGAGATCGAGAGAACCTGCGTTGTTGAGCAAGAGGTAAGATAATATAAACCCCATTGAAAATACAGAGTGTATGGAGGATCCTGGCGAGCTCATGGAAGCCAGAGATGGAACGAACACTATCGGAACTTATGCCCCACACTCATGCCCAGTGGGAACTGCTCCTCAACAGGCAACAGCTCGTCCTGTATCATGAGAAATTGAATTGAATAACCGAATTGATTTAAGGGATGATAATAATACGGTACCTGATATTTGGCAAAGATTGTTTTAAAACGTAGTTTTACACAAATAAGGCAGTTCCACACTAACCTAAGGAGCAAGACTTTTAATCTACATGAAGAATGACTCAGCCCGTGTGTGGTCACTCATTTTTCAAATATTGGTGGCTTTTCAACATATGTGAGGTATATATTTTTTAAGCAAACCCTGATAATTTACATATAGACAATGAAATATGAAACATCAGGAAGAATAGATTGTGGACGAGTCTTTAATTTACACCACAACCAAACTACTACTATACTGTATGTGTAGCAATAGATATTTACATAGAACAAATCTACCAGTTCTATTCTAATGGTAGGAGACCGGTAAGCATAATGTAAGAGATGGTAGAATAAATGTGGATAGTGGTAGTCTTTACCATGGTGCGTGGTGTGAGTGAGATTGTGTGGTGGCAGCAGGACTGGTCTTCACATATTTGCTCAGAGTTGTCTGGAGTGATTCATACAGATTTCGAACTTAGTAATAGTCAACTAGGGTACATATAAATCTAATATCAGGTCTCCTTGGAGGCGAGTTAAGACATAATGTTAATTCAGCTAAATTTCATCCAACTCACAATAACACTGCACCTCTGATTCTAAAACAGTCTATATTGTCGTTTGACCGGCCACACTGCTGTCATATCACCCATTTTGCCCCTTTACCATTTGTGACTTATGAGACGCAATTGCGTCATCAATTATCATTACCCGCATATCCCAGCCACCTTTATAATATAGAATATTCTTCTAGCATATAGTAAACACATATAAATTACATTTCTCCCTATGCAATGGCACATTTGGTCATCCTCCAGGTTTGGCAAAAAAATAAAAAATAGCATGGACAATATGAATGTTGTACACGTAATAAAAAGGACCGGGTGCAATACCATTATAACATTTTATTGATTTTTTCCAATATTTCCTAAAATCACACATTCACACACATACACACACACACACAATATACATAAATATATATATATATATATATATATATATATATATATATATATATATATATATATATATATATATATATATATATATATATATAAATTAAGCGAGATAGTAGTGACTACTAACGATGTTAGTAAGTAAATAGACGCACTAAAGCCTAATATGTCACCAGGTCCCAATGAGATATTTACCAGAGTATTAAAGGAATGTAAGGAAGAGCTTAGTATGCCCTTAGCAAAGTTGTTTAACATGCCCTTAAAAACGGATGTAGTACCAGAGTCCTGGAGGATAGCGAATGTTCACCGATTTTCAAGAAGGAGATAAATCACTATCCTCTAACTACCGTCCAATCAGTCTAACATCAATTGTAGGCAAATTTCAGGAAGCAATCACTTCAAACTCTATTCGAAATCACCTGAAAAAGCACACGTTGATCAATGATTCCCAACATGGCTTCACAAGCGGGCGTTCATGTCTAACTAATCTATTAACATTCTTTTCATCTGTTTTCGAATCAATGGACGAGGGGCACGATTATGAGTTGGTATATCTCAACTATAGCAAAGCCTTCGACAGAGTCCCCCACGAAAGAATAATAAGAAAAGTGGAGGCTCATGGCATTAAACGAGATATTCTAAAATGGATTAGGGCGTGGTTACAGGATAGGAAACAGGGAGTGAGCATTTACGGCACTAAATCCGATTGGAGCAACGTCACTAGTGGAGTTCCGCAAGGCTCAGTACGTGGACCATTATTATTTATTATATACATAAAAGGCATAGATATCGGCGTAGACAGCAACAGAAGTAAATTTACAGATGACACTAAAATAGGGTGTAATTAAATCTAACGAGGACTCCGCAAAACTACAGGAAGATCTAAACTAATTTTTCGAATGGTCTGAAAAATGGCAGATGAAATTCAATGTGGACAAATGTAAAGTACTCAATATAAGAAACAGGGAAACCAGATACCAGATGAACAACGATGTTATTGAAAAATCCGAATGCAAGAAAGATTTAGGAGTAATGATAAGTAGGAATCTTAAGCCAAGTAAACAATGTTTATTTACTCGTAACAGGGCTAATAAAGTACTTGGGTTCATACAAAGGAGTGTTAGTTACTAGACCAGCAATGTCATCCTAAAACTATATCTAGCGCTTGTGAGACCTCATTTGGATTACGCAGTTCAATTCTGGTCACCGTATGACAGAATTGATATAGAATCCTTAGAAAGAATTCAGAGGAGAATGACAAGACTAATCCCGGGCATTAGGAACCTTGAGTATAGAGACAGGTTAAAGCTTCTTAATTTGCACTCCCTCGAGAGAAGTAGAGTGAGGGCCGATATGATAGAGGTGTACAAATGGAAGTCAGGGCTGAACAAAGGGGACATTACAAAGGTATTCAAACCATCTTACCAGGAGCGAACTCGCAACAATGGTTTTAAATTAGAAAAATTTAGATTTAGGCGCGAATACGCTGGATAGCTTCAAACATAGGTTGGATGGATATATGAGCAATAGGGGTTGGGTGTAAATGGGATTGCCCAGTATGGGCCAATAGGCCCGCTGCAGTTTCTGCCATTCTTATGTTCTTATGATCTTATGTTAGGTTAGGGTAGCTCGTGTAGCTTGATACACAGTTAAGAAGTCCTGTTTTTTTTTATATATTTTTTTTAACTTTGGACTATGTGCTGCCCTAACCATAAGGTTAGGTTAGTATAGTTTGTCTGTTTGTAAGTTATTTTGCAAAATGAACAATATTCATGCAGATCTGCATTTATTTACATTAGAGTAAAACTCCCGGAATGGCTCTAAGTATCCTCGCAATAAAAACCAGAGTAAGGATGCTAAATAAGCATGCCACCATTGTCTCTGAATGCAAGCATTTCTTGCATAATATAATTATTGAATAGAGACGAAAGCTAAGGTGCTCCATTGTTTCCCTTTTCCTGTGTGGTTATATATATATATATATATATATATATATATATATATATATATATATATATATATAATTATACATATATATATATGTATATATTTGTATATAATTATATATATTTCATTAGCCCAATAAAGCACGCGGACTTCTACATACAATCAACACCTCAACCCGCCAGGATTCGAACCCACGGCCCACAAGCCTATGACTATGACCGGGGAACGCTAACCGCTAGACCACCAGGATACTAAAAGCAGTCCTAGACTTTGTTATATTTCACACAAAGCCTGTTCAACGAGCTTATGGCGCCGTGAACCTCTAATGGGGACCACCCGTACCACGTAGGTGGTCAGAGTAACGTTTTACCAAATCCGGCTTCGAAACACGAGGATCCATATATATTTCATTAGCCCAATAAAGCACGCGGACTTCTACATACAATCAACACCTCAACCCGCCAGGATTCGAACCCACGGCCCACAAGCCTATGACTATGACCGGGGAACGCTAACCGCTAGACCACCTGGCGGGTTGAGGTGTTGATTATATGTAGAAGTCCGCGTGCTTTATTGGGCTAATGAAATATATATGGATCCTCGTGTTTCGAAGCCGGATTTGGTAAAACGTTACTCTGACCACCTACGTGGTACGGGTGGTCCCCATTAGAGGTTCACGGCGCCATAAGCTCGTTGAACAGGCTTTGTGTGAAATATAACAAAGTCTAGGACTGCTTTTAGCATCCTGGTGGTCCAGCGGTTAGCGTTCCCCGGTCACAGTCATAGGCTTGTGGGCCGTGGGTTCGAATCCTGGCGGGTTGAGGTGTTGATTATATATATATATATATATAATCAGCATTCACAGATTGACGACAAATATTAAACACGACAGCGAAGAGATCATCCCACCCCTCCCTCTCCCTATGTCACAACACCTCGCCTCACCGCCACCATTTATCAGCCGGCAGGTTGGAGCCAGTTATATTATATTTTATAACCTGTATTAAAGCAACAATTATACAAGAAATTCTTGCTTTCACAGAGAGTAGTGGAATGCTTATTTAGCATCCTTGGTCTGGTTTTTATCGCGAGGATCCTTAGGGCCATTCCGGGAGTCTTATTATGATGTAAATAAATACAGAATGCCACATCTTACAAAATGCTCTAGCCACTGTAGCAGGCGGAAGTGTGCCGACTGTACAACCTACGGCTGGTGTAGTGAGGG
The DNA here is from genome assembly GCA_958450375.1 of Homarus gammarus. Taxonomy (NCBI): domain Eukaryota; kingdom Metazoa; phylum Arthropoda; class Malacostraca; order Decapoda; family Nephropidae; genus Homarus; species Homarus gammarus. Next base: position 449,959 of record CAUDMG010000541.1, on the reverse strand, counting down.
AGCCGGTTGTCCTTGTGTTGGTTGGCCTTCAGTCATTACCACCTCGAGAGAAAGATGAAGATTCTAACAAGGTGTAATTAAAGTTTCCTACTCTAGTAACAGGAGTGCAGTGGTCGAGTGGATACAACGCTCGCCTCCTGTTCCATGGGTCGGTTGTTCAATCCCCAGGCACTCCCAATTCACCCAGCTGTAAATGGGTTTCTTAAGCTTACAATTTGGGAAAATAAATGCTGTTGATAACAGTTGATAACAGTTTATCTTCGACTGGGACAAACCCGAAGAACATTCGTGTGATATTTAACCTATTGACTATTAGGACAGAGTCAAACCTGACAGTGGAAATATCACCATTTCTGCACTGAACAGTGGTCTTCTTGGGTTTGGTCTTCTGGTGGTGTTTACCCAGTCTTTTACGAGAGATGTTGATGCTAATATTTCTTAATATGGCATCAACATGAACCTTCAAACCACTGTTCAGACAAGATGGTCGAGGAACACTTATATAAATTCCTAATGAAAAAATAAAATAAAAATCGATACTGTATAATTAACAACAGTAAAAAAGTACACACACCTTTACTTTGCCACCAACACAGTTGCCTTCCGTTTACACTACACCGCCAGTCTCGTCCCTCAGTTGGTTTAGGTCAGTCGCCTTACAGCCCTCAGTATCGCCCTCATTGTCCATTTTCAACACACGTTTCCTCCCCGAGTCTCCCTGGCTACGCCGCCTGGGGGGAATTATGCCATAAATTATACCTGATGGGACAGGCGCATCTGTGAGATACCTCCAGCAATCAATAAGAGAGAAGCCCACGGCCACAGCTGTGCCTCCTCCTGCCCCTGTCATGTTTCTTTTATACATCCTCTAGTCTAGATGGTCGTGTTTGTATGGAAACACATAACACATAAGGTTTATGGCGCCGCTTTATGGCAAGCAGTTAAAAATGCCCACACATTTCTTTACTTACTTGCTCTCTGTATATTTTCTTATTTAATATTAAATTCTGTGATTTACCTTAGTAAGAGATTATGTGTGTTTGAAAGTGAAGTAAAATTGGTCACATAGACACGACGGTTGGTTAGGGGCAGTGTGGATACTGCATACTGGATACCAAACCTTCAGTACACAAGGAGATAGTGTAGTAGAAATTGAACTCGGACGCCTTCACTTCCCCAGCTACAAAGTTAGGCACCCATTTACATGTACATCTGAATGAACAAGGAGTGCTCCGGGATGACCACTTGGCCACCGCATCTCGTTCCAAAAGTGAGGCTATAAATGAAAAAACTATCTAAATGAACTATGGCATAATAGAGCATCATGATTCATTAACATTAGATTTTTTAGCTCCGAGTAACATTTTCTTACACACACACACACACACACACACACACACACACACACACACACACACACACACACACACACACCTCATGTATATTAATAATGCTCATAAAAACAATTATATTCGTAGGTGAAAAGTGACAAGTTAGTGGACCTGTCGGAGGTGCTCTTGTCCACTTGTCCAGGTTATAGCTGACTGAAAGCCAAACAATCGAGGATAAACTCAAGTAACTACAGGGTTGAGAAAGTGCAAAATTAAGCTTCGTGTTCCAATTAAACCTTAGGTAATCTTAGCTGACACAAAGCTATCGACCTCAGGGTAACTAAGTATACGAATATAAGAAAAATAGGATAAAATAAAATAAAAGAAAAAACAACTCGTCCTCATACTAATGTAAAAACAACCTATTGTGTTCAGCTTGTACTACCTGACTGAATAATAACTGACTTTATCTTGGACCTTAACACATATATGTTGTCGGCCTTCACTGTGAAGTTAAAAAAAAAAAAAACTACCAATGAAAGTCACCCAGAATTATAGGTGAAAAAAGCCAGTGGATAAAAACGCCTCGAAATTATAGGTGAAAAAAGCCAGCGGCTAAAAACGACCCGGAATTATGGGTAAAAAAGTCCAGTAGATAAAAGTGACCTGAAATGATGAACCAAAAAGTCATCACAAAAGTATAAGTAAAAAAGGGTCAGAGGGAGCTGCTGTGGGAGGGTAAGATAGGAATCACGGGAATGTTTTTTTTTATAAATCTAATAAAGATTTAAGGTTTAGTGGGAGAAGGTATTATTAAGTTGTTGACCTTTATAATCAGCAACTTTTACTGTTGTTGTTATTACTATGGTTGTTGTTGTTGTTAATAATGTTGGTATTGTAGTTGTTACTATTTTGGTTGTTACTATTTTGGTTGTTACTATTGTTGTTGTTATTATTGTTGCTACTCTTATTGTTGTTATTATTGTTGTTGTTACTATTGTTGTTGTACTTTTGTTGTTGTTACTATTGTTGTTGTTACTATTGTCGTTGTTACTATTACAGTGTGATATCTGTTTTGGTATCACACTAATTGTTTTAATTAAGTTCTGGAACTCTTAAGTGATTTCTTGGCGTTTTCTGTTTATGATGTAGCAGGTATATACACAGAGAATAAATTATGAATTCCCTCCAGGGAAGTGTTGTGAATATCACTCTGAGATAACACTTAAATCAAGTGCACAGCTTCCCTGTCCAGTGGTAGTGAGTGAACTGCCACTCCCTGGGCGTGAGCGAGCGAGCAGGTTGTCTGCTAAATCAGCTGACCCTGGCTAGGACCCTTGAGCGAGATGCAAGCCCAGTGATATAGAGTCGTGAATAACATGGTGAATAACTTGATGTTATTCATTTGGGTGTATATTTATATAAAACAAAGGTGCTGTTACACAGCTCGACCACCACCAACTGAGTCTGCGTGGTTTAAATCCTAGGTATACTTAACCATGTTACAATAAAGTGTGCTTTTGCTAGACTGTTGCATCTTGCACATGCTTTTTCAATGCCCTTTGGGGAGTTTTTTTGGAATCTATTGTGTACCTAGAGGACATTTCCTGTAAAAATATATCATAACAGTCAAGGAAATGACAAATATAATGGCAGGTATGATGAAACCAGGTAAGATTACTCCGGAAGATAAATAAAAAGGAAGGGTATCCTATAATGCAGGAAACTGTATTTCATTAATGTAAGACAGAAGCTTAAGCTTATCAGAGACAATATGAAGGCTGCTGAAACTGATATTCAGTAAAAATGGTAGGGGTACAAGTTCAGAAGTAATGTTTGATACAAATGCAAGGTAATGGTGAGTAGGCAAGGATGTGATTGCATTACTGCTGATCTCACAATAGTCTGGTGCAACATGATAACCTTCTAGTGCTAAATGTTTACCTACACCCTGGCATATGATTATTAAACTAGTTTGCTTTGCTGCAGAGCTGTAGAAGCTTTAGTTTGTGTTATAACTAGTTCACAGGTAACTTCTGCAGCCCGTGTAAAAGTGAAAGAATAAGCAGGACAAACATGTATGTGTAAGTATGTTGACTTACAACGATTTAGGACTTCATGCTTAGTCACAGCAACTAACTAAAAATCTTCTGAAACCACAATTAGTTCACTTTCTCTGGAAAGAACTAAAAGATTGCCATTTGCCTTCAATGCAAATGGTTCCAAATGTCATGCATTAAACTTCCTCTATGATTTTCGTGGAATGTGTATTAGTATTTCCTCATGCGTTAAGGATGTCTCCAATAATGGGTAATAATATTCCACGTTATGCTCCTGAAAGATAGAAGTTAGATGATAGTCAGTTTCAGCTATATGTAAAGCGGCAATAAGTTGACCAACCGGCAACAGTTGTACATCTACACGACCTAAACCTGCATTCACTAAATCAGCCATGAGCCTATCATTGGTAACTGTGAGAGCTTGCACAGAGACTTCAGCTACAGGCATATATTCTGTAGGCACTGGCCCTGTGAATCCATGGACAATAGGTGTTAGTTGATTAGTTTTGTCAACAATGGCATTCATTTGAGAGTTAAGAGTCCGTACTGCCTTGTAGGACTGTGTAATGGCCCTATTCTGTTTCATGACCGCTTCTGAAACTGAGTTTATTCATTTCCTTAGTTTATCTACATCTTCTGTGGTTGCCAGACCAAACAAATTAAATAAACCACGTTTTTGACACCGATGAGAGTGCACATTCTTGCCGATGTCTTCAGGAAAAGTAGGTAGCTTTCCCTAGCAGTGCATTACGCGCTCGAGTAGACTCTTCATACAGGCGTTTCATGGCCGGATTAAGACCCTTAGAGGCCCTAAGCATTTAAAAGATTTTGGTGCCCCCCCCCCCATATATATGTAATTCAAAATATATACAATTATAAACCATAAAATAAAATGTTATTTTTCGAAATTAAACCAAATTTACAGTAAGATCGAAAATAATGTTTATTTTTGTATACGTCCACTTTATTTATAGTTGAAAAGTTTTCTCCTACTTTTTTTAATTACAAAGTCTTTGATCAGATCTTCAAAACTAGTCTAATGTAACACATCTGCTTCTATACTTAGTAGAGACAAGGCATCCAGCCTGCCTTGTTGCATAGTTGTTCTGATGGGAATTTTAATATACTTCAACTTAGAAAATGAACGCTCAGCTGAGCAATTTGTGACCATTAATGTTAAAAATATACGAAAGCCAATATCAACATTTGGAAAGGCACACTCAATATTGTCTTCTACAATCATTTTATAAAGTTCAGCATGACTGAATCTTGTTTTTACATTTAATGTGTGGGCCTCTTTTTGTGAACCCTGGTTCAGCTGCACCATTTGCAGTTTAGCACCATATGGTCTATGGTCCATGGTAAATCCGGCTATGGAAAATTTCTGTGGTGCCCCCCTTCCCTTGATGTCCTAAGCACGTGCTTATTTTGCTTAATGGTTAATCCAGCCCTGAGGCGTTTTGAAGTCAGATGTTTTATCGAAGGGTTGTAGATATAGTACATTATTGTTCAAGATCCTGCAGGGTGTGTGTGAGAGGTTTGAATCATGACCACGTTCTTTGTAGACTTTATTCTAACAGCATCAGCTGGTGACTAGCAACCGGGCGCTGCCAAAGACAAGCCCCCCCCCCCCACCTCAACATGGGAAAACATATCGTACGATGGTACAATCTTACATCTCCCCCCCCAAGTTAAAAGGAAATGACAATGCACATTTGAACTAACAAAAGGAAAACAATGCATTCATAAAAACAACAATATTGCAAGAAAAACCAGCCAAACACCACATCCGTCAACCAGCCCGGAGGCCTACGGCCTCTCCTGGGCCTGGCCGCGCTTGACTGTGGGAAGGGCCGGGGGTGCGAGCGAGGGCGCGGGTACGGAGGGCACAGCAGAAGGGGGGACAGGAGGCACAGCTTGGTGCACCACCGGAGTAGTAGGCACAGGTCTGGAGCCGTTTCGCAGGTGGCGTCTGTTGCGGATGGACACCCTACCACTGCCACTCAACCTGACGGCATACTGCCTGTGAGGGCGGGCTTCCACCACTATGCCTGTCCTGTCCCAGAGCTTGGTAGCTGCGTCCTGCACACGCACCTAGGTGCCCACGACTAGGGGAGCCAGCTGGCGGGACACCTCTCTCCGCGACAGAAGGACCCCATCCTGGGTTTCGGCCAAGCGCACCTCACTCATACGAAGTGCCCGGCGCCAGTGCTGGTCCACCTTTTTGTGTTGTCTGGCCACGGGAACGCCGTCACGGAGCTGGCGGCCGGTGGCAAGTTGGGCGGGCGACTTGTTCACCCCCCGCAGAGGCGTGTTCAGGTACTGGAGGAGAGCCTGGGATGTCCTATCGCAGTCCAGACTACCCCCAGGCCCACTGTTATCCCTGAGGAGCTTCTTGGCAGCCTTGACCCCAGCCTCTGCCCTGTAATAGGCCCCTGTCTCATCAACAGAACGTATTATATAAATGGGTCAATACATCTGATATTATATTCAGATTCACCACCCTGTAACTTTCCACTGTCTATGAGTAAGACATGAGATGGACACGTGAGCGGGCAACTAACCCAAGAGGGCGAGACCTATAGCTCAGCATTTCTGTAAGCACGCACTGCGATGCCCCCAAGCTTCAGTAGCTCACCTCAACTCATATCGTAAGGACGTGACCTAACGTTTATCATACATAAACGCCGTCCCTTTCTCATTCACTCCTAGACAGTGAGACTTACGGTTGATATACACTCAGGAATTATATATACAACCTTTTATAATAAATCAAAGGAACTACCGTTTGGGTTTCGTTACTTAAAACCCAAATATAAATATGTGTGAACGGACTGGTTAATTGGACAAGCAGCCGATTCAGCCCTGCCATGGGACTGGGGGACGTGGGCTGACGACAGGCGCACCTCGACTCCCCATGACTTGAGGAAATCTGTCATCTCAAGGCTGGCAAGGTTGGTACCTCCATCCGTGGAGATCTGCTCAGGTACCCCCCACCTCGTGAAGTAGGCCCGCAGACGGGCGATGATTTTTCCAGAGGTGGCCTCGTTGGGGAAGTGGGCGATCTCCAGCCAACCTGTCAGTCGGTCAGCATATGCTAGGTACGTGTGGCCCTGCAGACCTCTTATGTATCACCAGTGCCCAAGTCAACCAGCCCACAATCCTTAAATCAGCTACGACCTATTGCAATCACCCCAATACCCAGCCTAATCTGATGAAAAGTTTTGTGTTCGACTGGGCTTATGCTGATATTGCAGGAGTCGTAGACCCTCAGCAATTTGGCAACATGAAAACTTCCTCCACCACTCACTGTCTTGTCAGCTTTCTCGATTACATATACCGCCATCTCGAGAAACGAAAAACGTCTGTAGCTGTCGCCTTCATTGATTTCACTAAAGCATTCGACCTAGTCGACCACAATATAATCATCAACAAAGCTATTGACCTCGGGCTTCGGAGAAGTCTCATACCATGGCTTACAGACTTCCTCAGTGACCGACGCCAAGCTGTACGCTTCCGAGGGGCTGTCTCCACCTTTCAGTCACTCACCTGTGGCGTCCCCCAAGGCACCAAGATGGGACCACTCTGCTTCCTTATGCTCATCAATGATGCCCTAAGAGAAACCCCTGCTCGCTGGAAATATGTCGACGACTCCACCATTGGGATCAGCGTCAACAATTCTGCTCCCAACTATACCGCCCTTCAGGATTTATTGAACAGTCTCCAAAACTGGGCCACCAACAACCATGTCACCATCAACCATACCACAACCATGGTTATGCACATCAACCTCTCCTCCGACATTGTCCCACCTCCTTCCATTACTCTAGGTCCGAACACACTCCAGGTTGTAGATTCCACGAAGCTCCTCGGCGTCACCATAGACAACAAACTAAATTGAAAACCACACGTCAGTGAAGTTGTCAAATCCTCCAGTTTCCGTCTCCACCTCCTCCGCCGACTCAAGTCCCTCGGAGTTCCTGCACCCGAGCTCCTCAGTGTTTACACAACATTCATGCTTCCCAAGCTCACCTATGCCTCCCCCACCTGGTCTTCCTCCCTAAATGCCACACAACGTAAACACCTAGAAAAAGTGCAAAAGAGGGCATGCAAGATTATTCTCTCCCCTTCCTACTCCACATATCAAGAAGCGCTCAACACACTGACCCTTTCGACTCTCACTGACCATCACCACGACCTCATCTGCAAATTTGGTAAGAAGCTTCTGTACCATCCTCGACACCGGCTCCTACTACCACCTGAGATCCCTAGTCCGAGAATTGCTGTTCGACACCACAACCGCATCCAGCCCATACGTGCACGAACTGATCGCTATAAGAACAGCCCAGTCCCAACCATTGTAAAAATTATCAATAATTTGTAATAAACCAGTGTATTCACTCCCAGTAAACACTACTCCTTGCACTGTCACTATGTTGAAATGAACTGTAGTTTGAGCTTTTCCCCATCTAGTTATTATATGTCTTATTTGTGTCACTTATGTTACTTGTGTATTATTTGTAATTCGAAACCCATTCCCCAAATATGTAACTGTATATTTTCAGCCTTCTGGCTGCCAAGCTCTTTAAATAAACCGTTAATTATTATTATTATTATTATTATTATTATTATTATTATTAAATCGGCCACCACCTGTTGAAAGGGATAGTCTGGCGCTGGGGTCAGAACCAACGACTCCGGAGGCTGGGAAGGGGCGTGGGTCTCGCAAGCAGCACACCGGGACCGATGATATTGCAGGTCACCCTCCATGGCAGGCCAATAGACAGACTGCCGGGCCCGCCTGAGCATTGAGTCGAGGCCATGGTGCCCCACGTGCAGGTTAACGGCGAACCGGTGGCGGAGGGAGTCGGGGATGACAAGGTGCACGCAGCCCTGGTCAAAGGTGTAGGTGACCAAACCCCTGACCACAGCCAACCTGTCCCTCACCGAGAAGTACGGGCGCAGACAGGCCACCTCCTGCGACTTGTGGGGGTGCCAGTCGCCCGCCAGCACCCTCGACACTAGAATCTGGTACACTGGGTCGTCCGCAGCCGCTTTGCACACTGTGTCTTCGTCCATAATGATGCACCCATCCCGATCCAGTGCTGCGATTGTGACTGCACACACACTGCAGCGCACAGGTCTTCCTCTTGGTCCATGTCCTCCGCGTCGGGCGCCGCCCTGAGGGAGGGGAAGCGGGATAGGGCGTCAGCTGCACAGTTCCGCTTCCCTGGCAAGTATTTGACCGTGAACCGGTACTGCAGGGTCTTCTCCTTGAGCCTGAACAGGCGCGGATTCGCCACATCCGTGAGGGCTCTGTCCCCTAGCAAGCCAACTAAGGGGCGGTAGTCCGTCACCAGAATGAGGTTCGGGCAGCCAAGGAGGAACAGCCTGGCCTTGCGCAGGCACCATACCACAGCCAGGGCCTCCCCTTCTACTGCAGCATAGCCGGCCTCGGCCGAGCTCAGATGTCGGCTACCACACAGAGCCAACCGCCACCCTCCCCTGCAACAGAAGGGCGTCTCTGGAGAGGCACAGTCACAGTATTGTTGCAGGATGACGAAGCCGATGCTTTCCCTGCTCCAATCCATGACAGCTGCCGTAGGCCTGGATTTATCGCAGTACATCAAGCCGTCCCTGGCCAACTGACAGATGGTGTCCTGGGCCTGGCGAAACTTGAGCCGCAGCTGGTCGTCCCAATACACCCAATTGCCCACTGGCTTCTTGAGGAGCTCACGGAAGGGCTCCATCACCGGTGCAGTGGCAAGGAAGGGAGCCAACTGGTTAACCAGGCCATGCCAGGACCTGATGTCAGTGATTGATGGCTGATCCGGCATGGGGAAGTCCTTGATGGCTGACAGACGTTGGGCAGTGGGCTGGTAGAGGTCCCACCCCAGGAGGAAACCCACAAACTCGGCTGCTCTCCTGCAGAACAAGAACTTTTCTGGTTTCAGCGTGATACCTGTGCGAGCGCAGGTCTCCAGAAAATCGTAGGTTTGCCAGAACGCCCCCTTCACACTGGAGTCATAGAGGAGAGTGTCATCCACGCACTTGTAGGCATCTGATGCTGAGCAATGTCCCATGGGCTTCCTGCAGTATCGAAAATGGCCCCACGACGTGATGAATGTGGTCAGACGTCTACTCTCCTCCTCCAACTCCACCTGATGAAATCCCCAAAAGGCGTCGGCGACGGTTTTGAACGAGTGTGCTGGCACCCCAGACACCATGTCGAATGGTGCAGGTGTGTGGTGCGTCTCCCTCAGACAGCTTGCATTGAGGCGTTGGAAGTCCACAGTGCGCCTGGGCTGACCGTTTTTCTTGGCCACCACTCCGTAGCCTCACCAGCAGGCACTGGCTGGATGACGCCTCTCCTGACGTCCTCCTCCAACTGGGCCTTCACCTCCGCTTCCTAGTTTATCGGAACGGGAGCGGGTACGTGACAGGCGCAGGGGGTCGTGCCGGGCGTCAGGTGGATACGGTGAGGGGGACCAGTCATGACTGGCAGTGGGGACCTGCTTGTGTTGAGTGCGGTAGATGAAAAGTGCGTGAGCAGCCATGCCTCCAGCCTGGCTACATTCTCCTCCAAAGGAGGCAAGGGTACCTCAACTGGCCTCGGTGGGAAACGGCTGCTCTCAGGTAAAGGGTTCTGAGGTAGGTCGTCGGCAGTGTGCCGCTCCCCTCCATCACCCACGGTAGCCACAGCACGTCTATGGAGCGGGAAGTCGACAGGCACCAAGTTGAGGCACTTGCAGGCCTCCAATGACAGATAGAGGGCCTTGGCTGTCTGCACGAAGTAGATCTCCTGGACGGTGGGCCCCTCGTCCACACTGAGGCGGCAGGAGGCGAACCCCAGACACTTGAGGTGTTTGTTCGTCACGTCCCTTAGGCCATTACGGGCCCGAAGTTGCCCCGGACACAAACCGATGTCCCGGAGCAGGGGTGCCCCTGCTACACACACCATAGCACCCATGTCAGCTACATCCAGCGCAGGGGTGGCGGGGGAATTGCCCCCGGCCTGGGTCACGAACACTTGTAACCTGGGGTGGCGGGATAGCTGGGCTGTTGCCAGTGTGACAGCACCTGACACATCCACAGGAGCACTTAGGACTGACTTACTCCTACAACACCTTTTGAAGTGACCAACCCTAGAGCAATTGCGACATGTGGCCCCACTTACAAGGCAGTTACCTTTACCAGAGGCATGTGACATGCCGCAGTTACCACAGTGTGCGCGACTGGGGTGTCCAGGTTGGGCGCCAGCTACCTCAGACTCACCGGTGACGTCATCACCAACCGCCGCTGCCTCCCCTGCTGTTCCCACCACTGCCTGGCCAGACGTACGACACGATACACCAGCATCTCTCACTGCTGCCTCAAATATTATACATTTGTTTCTAAGCACTTCAACACTATTATAACTAGAGTACCCCTGGAAAATTTCCCTTTTCAACACTGGGTTACTCAGGCCCACCATAACTTTACGTAATAGCATGTACTCAGAGAGATCGTTATCACAGGTGGGACATTTAAATTCACACTCCACTGCATCTGTGAAAATACCTTTTCATGGGCTCCTCTTCATCTTGTTTGCTGTTGAAAAACTCGTTCCATTTCACAGCTTGGTTTGAAGATTAAAGAACCACTCCACTGATGGGGTCCAGGGCTTCCTTTGGCGAGAGCTGCTCCCACTGACTGCTGGGGTATCTCGAGTCAATCAGGGCTGGATTAACCATTAAGCAAAATAAGCACGTGCTTAGGGCATCAAGGGAAGGGGGGCACCACAGAAATTTTCCATAGCCGGATTTACCATGGACCATTGACCATATGGTGCAAAACTGCAAATGGTGCAGCTGAACCAGGGTTCACAAAAAGAGGCCCACACATTAAATGTAAAAACAAGATTCAGTCATGCTGAACTGAATAAAATGATTGTAGAAGACAATATTGAGTGTGCCTTTCCAAATGTTGATATTGGCTTTCGTATATTTTTAACATTAATGGTCACAAATTGCTCAGCTGAGCGTTCATTTTCTAAGTTGAAGTATATTGAAAATCCCATCAGAACAACTATGCAACAAGGCAGGCTGGATACCTTATCTCTACTAAGTATAGAAGCAGATGTGTTACATAAGACTAGTTTTGAGGATGTGATCAAAGACTTTGCAATTAAAAAAAGTAGGAGAAAACTTTCCAACTATAAATAAAGTGGACGTATACAAAAATAAACATTATTTTCCATCTTACTGTATATTTGGTTTAATTTCGAAAAATAACATTTTATTTTATGGTTTATTATTGTATATATTTTGAATTACATATATATGGGGGGGGGGGCACAAAAATCTTTTAAGTGCTTAGGGCCTCTAAGGGTCTTAATCCGGCCCTGGAGTCAATCACCCTTTGGATTGCAGGGACGCAGTTCAGGCGAATGTGGAGTGTGGCCACCAGTTGTGACCTCCCGTTCAACAGCACCCATGACTCCATGGACCGCCTCCATGTCCTAAACGCAGCTGCTGGCATTTCTGCTTCACACTTCTCTGGAGCGACAGCTGCTGAGGGCTTCATGACCGGCATAGAAGCATGACCACCGCCAGCAGCTAGAGACGCCATCTGAGCCATCAATGCACTCATGGCCTGCTGCTGGGCGCGCGTGGTGTTCCCCGCCGGTGAAGAGATGCCCTGGCGTCCCCTTGAGGGCGTCGAGAATCGTGGACGTGTAGGGGCCATGTCAGCGTTCTTGTCAGGGCTGTAATGGCGTGTCGGGCCCCGACATATCCTACTCACTGTGCGCCTTGTGAGAGGTTTGAATCATAGACCACGTTCTTTGTAGACTTTATTCTAACAGCGTCAGCTGGTGACTGGCAACCGGGCTCTGCCAAAGACTAGCCCCCCCCCCCCCCCCAACCTCAACATGGGAAAACATATCGTACGATGGTACAATCTTACAGTGTGCATAGCTGTTTTAATGTGGACAGGTATTGACCTCAGGTGCACAGGCATGCGCACTAAACCATGGAGCTGGTACTTGGCAGTTACGATGTCTTCTACTACAAGTACTTTGCCCAGGTTTGGTGATGTCTGCTGGATGTGACTGTCGTAGTAGAGGTAGGATGTAATTGACTGACAATAAGGGTCCCTACTAAGCCTCTGCTGACTTTTTGCATTCTATCTATCTATCTGTGACGTTTGTCGTTGGCTCAACTACATGGAATCTGTTTCCATGTTCTTTCCCTTTAATCAGGTATGGACCTTAGGGGGCAGTGAAATTTTGCTCAAAGCTGCACTCTTCAGGCATTGTTCCTTATACATATCTAAGACTCCATGCCAAATTTGAAGCTGATATGTCGAGGTTTAGTCTGCCGCATTTTCTACGGAAATTTTTAAATTTACCTACAGTACTAGCCAAACAGCCGCTGTGGCGGTGCAATGTTCTGTTCAGTGTTTATCAACTTTTTTTTCATATCTCTTATTTCATTTAAGTTGTCTTGTTGCAGATGAGTATGGTGCTATGTCTTTATTGATTATCAGCCTTTTCTCATTTCATTTCTCAATGTTGTGTTACTGTACTGTAATGTAGGGGAGACCTGGGTAAGTTGGCGCACTGGCTGCCGCTTGTGACCGATACTTGATTAGTGATTATGCTGGAGCTGCCATTGCTACTGCCACCTTAACTGACTATGGCATTATCACAAAGGATGACAAGAGTCAGGTTATTGGACCACATAAGCTGCGGGATGCGAGACAAAAATACCGATTTAAGAGGCAAGAAATTGAGATGGCTAGTTTAGATAATTTGACGTCACTCTATTTTGATGATAAGAAGACCGCCACTCGTGTTATGATAAAGAATGAGAAGACCGAGAAATGGAGTTCGAGGATGATGGTGAAAGATCATTATGTCATCATGGATGAGCCTGGCAATGAATATCTCACACATGTGACTCCCAAGACTGGACACGGAAAGCAGATTGCCAAAACTATTCGCGAGTTTCTGGTGGAGAAAAATCTAACCCAGCAGCCCATTGTGTGTGTTGGTTGTGATGGAACCAATGTAAATGTAGGATCAGAAAATGGAGTCATTCATCATCTTGAAATGTTACTTGGTCACCCGCTCCATTATTTCATATGTCAGCTTCACGGAAATGAGCTGCCTTTCCGCGCAGTTTTTTATCACTATGATGTTAAACCAAGTGGTCCTGAGCATTGGCGTGGTCCCATTGGAAAGCAGATCAAGGAGTCTTTGTCTGAGCTTCCAGTTGTCGCCTTCCAGCCAGTCAGTTTCCCTGATTTCCCTGTGTTTAATGATGAAGTGGAGAAAGATCTGTCCTGGGATCAGAAATACCTGTATAGGATTTGTAAAGGAGTTATCACAGGTGTTGTTGAAGATGACTTGGCTGCTATTGAGCCAAGTCCTCCCTGTGTGTCAAGGTGGAACACCTTATGGAGTAGAATCCTCAGGCTGTATGTAGCAACATCAAGACCCAGCCATGAGTTGAAAAGAATTGTCATTACAATAATAAAGTTCAGTGCTCCAATGTGGTTTTACATCAAGATACACCCTTACGTAACACACGGCTCAAGGAACGTATTCCAGTCCCTGCTATATATGAAACACCTGAATAGTGAGGAGGAGACGATAGTGAAGAAGGCTGTCCAGAGAAATGCATACTTCGCCCACACAGATCAACTTCTTCTTGGTATGTGTGCAGATGAGGACATGACTGTTAGAGAAAAAGCTGTCTCAATGATAAGAAAAATTAGAGAGGAGAATCAGCAAAAGGAAGAATGCACTGGCAGATGTGAAGAGGAGGAGGAAGATTCTGATGCTGCTGTTGACGAGAATTTGTTAAACTATACTGATGAGGAGGGTAAAGATGGAGATGGGAATGAGGATGTGCCTCCTGTAGTCAACATGAGAAAGGTGGTGACTCCGAAACTAAAGTGGCAAGCAAAAAACTATCATTCCATGATTAACTGGAGGAATGAACTCAAGACTGAGCCTCCTTACATTGCTTCTCTGTCAAATCTACAGGTTAATGACATTCTTGAGACACCATTAGTGGTGCCCAAGTGGCCAAACAGCACTCAGGCGGTCGAGAGAGGCATAAAAGTGATGACTGAAGCTTGCACTGAAGTGACGGGATACGAATCGAGAGATGGATATATTAGGCAAAGATTATTGTCTAGGAAAATGATGCCAAGGTTCCGCACAAAAAAGAATTTCAATATGAACTTGTAATGATTTTCTATACGGTGTACCTGTAAAATAACATGTGAATTAAATCGATGTCACCCATGTAAAATTTATCATTATCCTGGAAAACATTAAATGACACCTAATTTTTGGTATACACTAAAAGTTGACAAAAAGTCGTTCGCGATGCGGCAGGGTAAGTATGCATGAAATGGCATGAAATTTTGCACAGGTGTTTGTTACAGCCATACAAACGATGCCTGAAAAGTGCAGCCTGCAACTCAAATAAAAGTGTTTTTTCCCTGCCCCCTAATGGACCTGTGAATTTAGGCGAAAGTTTTGGTATGGGTTCCGGCGCTTTTATCATTACTGCGTCTCCTATTTCTAGAGTTACAGGCTTAGCCTTTTTATGTTGCTTGCAGATAATTTCAGCAAGTGAGGCTGCAAAATTGTTTTCGTACTTTTCCCTGGATGCTTGTGAAAACATTGATTTGTTTCTTGGCATAGTCATCCATGTTGTACACAGGTTGTGGAGTTCCTGCTAGTTGATTCTAGGGCAAGCGTTTATCGGTACCATACTGTAAATTATGTAAATATTGCTATTTGCTTCTAAAGCTATTGATAGATCCATTGGTGGATGCTACTACTTGTGGAAGCCAGTCGTCCGAGGAGCTGTGCACCGGATTTACCACATGTCGGAGAATCTCAAGAATTTTACGATATGTACATTCGACCAACCCATTTGAAGATGGATGGTAGGCGTATTGTTGGCATATTTCTGTTAATAGTTGATTCTTAAATTCTGCCCCGTTATCTGAGAGTATCACTCTAGGAGTCTAGGTGAAGAAAAGTGACAAATGTGATGAGTGACTAATGCACAAGACACTGCTTTGGCAGACTTATTCTGCAATGGTTCTAGTACCACAAATCTGGAGAAGTAGTCAATGCACACAAGTATGTAATTAGAGCCTTGGTGGTTTTTGGTAGTTGTAATAAATCGATCACAACTGTATCCCATGGACGTTCAGGCGTCGGGTATTCTAAGATTGCAGCGGGATCCATCGTTGTTCCCATGTGTTTTGTACAAGATAAACACTTAGCAATGTGGTGTTCGATGTCTGTCTATTTTCTGTTAGACATCTGTCTCGTCCCGGATGCCCAGCTTGGGGTGCATCATGGAAGAGGGTGAGGATGTTTTCCTTCAGTGATGTCGGAATATCAATTTGAGAGATTGACTATAATTGTGTTTTAACTGAGCGATAAAGTATGTCGTGCCCTAGCTCAAACTGTGAGAGTGGTAGTTTAGGCAAATTTACCTCAACTCCCGATTCTAAGGCATAAATTACCTTGAACTACAGTGGATCCTGTAGTTGTTCCACCCTTAACTGTGATAGGGTGAACGTGGGTAGTTCTTCCCATGAAATAGTTCTGTCACGGCTACATGATCTGTGTGGACTGTGATCGGACATCTCAAATTGAGATCCAGAAAATACTTGAGAACCCACACAGCAGCTAATGCTTCCGGGTGAGTAGCTGAATAACGTGTTTCTGCATCGTTGATGGTGCGACTGGCGTATGCTATTACGTGCCATTTCCCTCGATGATCAGTTTGCATGAGCACAGCCCCTAGCCCTGGGCCACAGGCATCGGTGCATATGGTAAATGGTTTAGTGCAGTCCGGAAAGGCTGACACCGGAGCGTTCATTAAGGCACTCTGAAGGGCATTAAAATTATCCTCTTATTGAGGAGTCTAATCAGTGGTGAGACTAACTTGGCATAGTCTTCAATGAAAGAACGGTAGTATCCTGATAATCCCAGGAAACTACAAAGTTGATCTGCAATCTTAGGAAAAGGAAACAGTTTCACTGCCTTTACCTTACAATCTACTGTGTGTGTACCGTTGCCATCCACTTATTGTCCTAGAAATTGGATTCTGGATTTAAGAAATTCACATTTGGAAAGTTTCACTTTCAATCTAGCTATTTGTAGGTTTGTGAAGACTTCTCTTAGTTTCTTTAAATTCCTTTGTAATTTTTTTTATTACTATGATAAGATCATCTAGATAGGCATAGACTGTGTTACCTATCATTCCAGCAAACAAAGTATTTATCATTCTTTGGAATGTTAGCGGCGGATTCCTCAAGCCAAATGGCATTCGTAAGAGTTCGAAATGTCCCATCGGTGTACTGAACGCAGTTACTTCACGGGATTCCTTATGTAAGGGAATTTGCCAGTACCCGCTAAGCAATCTGGGTTACTGAAGACGGCGTTGTCTTTTCCTAGAGACTGTAGTAAGTCAGTTAGGACAGGCATTGGGAACCTGTCTGGTACAGTTGATTGGTTGACTCGTCGAAAATCTATGACTGGTCTCCATCCTCCATCTTTCTTGGGAACTAGGAATAGAGGCGAGTTTCATGGTGACGAGGAAGGTTGGATTAACTCTTGTTCCATCATTTCTTGTACCATTTGTTCGACTACAGCTTTAGCTAATGGGTAGCCGATATGCTGATATGTAGATCGGATGAGTGTCCGGCACGAGTGGTAAGTTATGGTTTGTCAACGTTGTTTTACCTAGGGGTTCTCCAGGTAACGCTATGATTTCCTTGAACACGGCTAGTAATTCTAAGAGATCACATTTGCCTTGAGGATGATCAACTACATTCATGTGTGGCGCTTTTAACGCTACTTTATTTTCAATACGTGGTTTTTCGGTCGATTCCCCTTGTGTTACACAACCTACTGGTAATTCTATTGGTTCCGAGACGACTGCTTTGTCGTAAACAAGGAAATTACCCAAACAACATCCCTTTCTTAAAGTTATAGGTCCTACAGTGCTTTTGAGAACAAGGACATCAGTGAGACTGCCTGACGTGACTTTGTGCTTAAGGTAGACTCAAGTGACAAGCCTTTCACTCGTACACTTTCACTCAGACACACAGCATGGGCTCCTTCACTCACATTTGGCAATCATATTGTGATTCTAGTTAGTTCCTGACTATGTAACAGTTGTACACCAGTTGACACAGCAGACGTTAAAATCCAGTTCTTGAGGTTTTCATCTGAATGTCCTTTGAGCTACTAGGTGGAATTTAAGGGAGTGACTCCTTAACTAATTGCTTCTTCTGCTACAGACACCTTCGCGCTTGACGAGGCAGTTAATTTTTGCTGTGTTAGTTAAAGCACTATCATTGCTAACAGGTAAAGGTAATGGCTAAGTGTTACTTGACCTAACTTGTCTACTGTGTAAGTCCTCGAACTGAGAATCTATGAAATTTTTACAGCTAGTTAAGGAGTCAGTAGGTGTTAAATCTATTTGGCTAATTTGTGGGAATTCTTCACTAGCAGTTGCAGCTCGCTCCTGTGAGTCGGTAGATGACTGACTATCTGAGTCTGAGTCACTAATTTCCTGTTTGAAACCCAAAATTTTTGGAAGAGGGTCCATAAATAGGGATATGAATCAATTCACTTTGCAGCATAACACTAAGTTGGCCACTCAAGGAGTAATGCAAAAGTATTTAAAATGAGTTATGGAAATGAAGAGAAAGTGAATTAAAATTATTAAAAGTATATATACTTTGTGTGAGTCATCTCTTACTTTTTAAATGTGTTTATTTAGTTTTGCTTTTAGGCCGCTGTGCATATGGTTTATTTCATATTGCCTACGTGTGAGGACTTCTTGAAGTTCACTTGTGTTTGTGTAGTCTGTAAAATAACGATTGTTTGTGATCTACCTGACCATAGAATCCGTACAGTTTCGAAGCCAGGTGCTGACGTCAGAAGTCGATTACGTCCTACTCTGGGAAGGATGACATCACACATCTTGCAATGATCAACCTGGGGGCTAACCTTTCTTGCGGCGATCAAACTGGGGCTGACCTTTCTTGCGGCGATTAACCTGGGGCTGACCTTTCTTACGGCGATCAACCTGGGGCTAACCTTTCTTGCTACGATCAACCTGGGAATGACCTTTCTTGCGGCGATCAACCTAGGGCTGACCTTTCTTGCGGCGATCAACCTGGGGCGGACCTTTCTTGCGGTGATCAACCTAGGGCTGACCTTTCTTAGGGTGATCAACCTGGGACTGACTTTTCTTGCAGTGATCAACCTAGGGCTTACCTTTCTTGCACCCAGGAGAGGTTTGATTGTTTAAGCAAGAAGGAGCTTGCTCGTCTGAACCACGATGACAACCTTCCTTGTACTCCTGTGTTGTAGTGCTGGCTGCTGGTTGGCTGGCTGTCTAGTTGCCTGGCCATTAGCTGGCTGGGACACTAAGACAACACTCGGGTAGTCTCGGTAGTCTCGGTTGATGTCGGCTCCACTCAGGTCACCATGAGCTGTGAACTGATGCTGGGGGTTTGACTGCTATGTCAGCAATCCTTTATATTGTCTTTGTTACCACTGGATTTTTATGTCCACGTTTTGCAAGTGTTTATAACCACTATCAACTTGTTTTCCTTGAAAATGCTTTATTTGATGATGATTCACTTAGAGTGTCACTTGTGTCACTTGGCTCATCAATATATTTTCATTGTTTTTGAGTACTGCACTAGTTTATAATATTTGTCTCGCTATTTGCCACCAAGTTATTTTAATGAAGTTCTGGAACTCTTAAGTGACAGGGCTTGATGTAAACACTTCTTGACGTTTTTTTCTTTATTAAGTACCAGGTATATACACAGATATAATCTGAGAGAATAAATTGTGATTCTCTCCAGGGAAGTGTTGTGAATATCAATCTGAAATAACACTTAAGTCAAGTGCACAGCTTCCCTGTCCAGTGGTAGTGAGCGAACTGCCACTCCTTGGGCGTGACCGAGCGAGCAGGTTGTTTGCTAAATTAGCTGGCCCTGGGCTCGACCCTTGAGTGAGATGCAAGCCAAGTGATCTAGAGTTGTGAATAACATGGTGAATCACTTGGTGAATAACTTGTTGAATATCTTGGTGGTATTCTTTGGGTGAATATTTAGATAAAACAGTATGCTGTTACAATGGTTGCTACTATTGCTGCATTACTATTGTGGTTGTTACTATTTTGGTTGTTACAATGGTCATTGTTATTATTGTTGATTTTATTATTGTTATTGTTGTTACTCTTGTTGCTATTATTGTTATTGTAATTATTGTTGTTGCTACTATTGTTGTTGTTACTATTGTGGTTGTTACTATTGTTGTTGTTACTATTGTTGTTGTTACTATTGTTGTTGTTACTATTGTTGTTGTTACTATTGTTGTTGTTGCTACTATTGTTGTTGTTACTATTGTTGTTGTTACTATTGTTGTTGTTACTATTGTTGTTGTTGTTACTATTGTTGGTGTTACTATTGTTGTTGTTACTATTGCTGTTGCTACTATTGTTGTTGTTACTATTGTTGTTGTTACTATTGTTGGTGTTGCTTTTGCTGGTGTTACTAGTGATGTTGTTACTATTGTTGTTGTTACTATTGTTGGTGTTACTATTGTTGTTGTTACTATTGTTGTTGTTACTATTGTTGTTGTTACTATTGATGTTGTTACTATTGTTGTTGTTACCATTGTTGTTGTTACCATTGTTGTTGTTACTAGTGTTGGTGTTACTATTGTTGGTGTTACTATTGATGTTGTTACTATTGTTGTTGTTACTATTGTTGGTGTTACTTTTGTTGTTGTTACTATTGTTGTTGTTACCATTGTTGTTGTTACCATTGTTGTTGTTACTATTGTTGTTGTTACTATTGATGGTATTACTATTGATGTTGTTACTATTGTTGTTGTTACTATTGTTGGTGTTACTTTTGTTGTTGTTACTATTGTTGTTGTTACTATTGTTGTTACTATAGTTGTTGTTACTATTGTTGTTGTTACTATTGTTGTTGTTACCATTGTTGTTGTTACCTTTCTTGTTGTTACTATTGTTGTTGTTACTATTGTTGGTGTTACTTTTGCTGTTGTTACTATTGTTGTTGTTACCATTGTTGTTGTTACCATTGTTGTTGTTATTATTGTTGTTGTTTCTATTGATGGTGTTACTATTGATGTTGTTACTATTGTTGTTGTTACTATTGTTGGTGTTACTATTGTTGTTGTTACTATTGTTGTTGTTACTATAGTTGTTGTTACTATTGTTGTTGTTACTATTGTTGTTGTTACCATTGTTGTTGTTACCATTGTTGGTGTTACTATTGTTGGTGTTACTATTGATGGTGTTACTATTGTTGTTGTTACTATTGTTGTTGTTTCTATTGTTGGTGTTACTTTTGTTGGTTTTACTATCGTTGTTGTTACTATTGATGTTGCTACTATTGTTGTTATTACTATTGTTGGTGTTACTTTTGTTGTTGTTACTAATGTTGTTGTTACTATTGTTGTTGTTACTATTGTTGGTGTTACTAATGTGGTGTTGCTATTGTTGTTGTTACTATTGTTGTTGTTACTTTTGTTGTTGTTACTATTGTTGTTGTTACTATTGTTGTTGTTACTATTGTTGGTGTTACTTTTGTTGTTGTTACTATTGTTGTTGTTACTATTGTTGTTGTTACTATTGTTGGTGTTACTATTGTTGGTGTTACTTTTGTTGTTGTTACTATTGTTGTTACCGCCACAGTAAGATAAACTAGAAGAAAGAGAGAAAGAGAGGGATAACCACAATATGATAAACTAGGCAAGAGAGAGAGAGAGAGAGAGAGAGAGGGTGAGATAAGAGATATAGTGTTGACAATGAATCTGCTGAGGTGTTTCAATACGAAACACATGGCCCTCGCCTCCAGGCTGCGATTGCCCTCGAGGGTAGTCTACCGATTTCTACAGGACAGACAACAAGTTGGTTCAGACCACTAGACCCTAAAACGTGAGTGATCGTGAAGTATTAGAATCTGCTAAGAAACTCTAATTAACTTTAATAAGTATATTTATGTACTGTAATTTGATCATATTATACAAATTGTCTCCTGTATCAACAGTTATAACATGTGAGTTATATTTAAGATGTTAACAGGCTATGTACTGTGTTAGGTTCTGAATAATAAGTTCTATATACAGGAGAGAACACAAACACCTGTATAGTTTTGTAGGTTCGGTTTACTGGATAAGAGTATGTACACAGAGGGAAGCAGCACTCTCCCTTGGCTAGGCTCCTTGTCAACTGCTATAGACGACGTATGGCAAGTGATACATTAGCAGCTTCCATACGTCGCCAGGCACATTAATTAAGCATGTGGGATATGGTAATAACATTGCCACACGCTGCTAGCTAGGCTGAATAAATAATACATAAATGGAGCACATACATAATATACATAAATGATATATAATCCAGCATACATAATATACATACACCTCCCTCCCCCCTATACGCTCATAGCAAAGTCTTGAGCGGACCTTTTCTTTTGGATCCGTTCTGAGCGTCGAGGGACTTCATCACTGGGAAGGGTATGGGACTCAACACTGGTGGCGGGGCCAGCAGAAGGCATTGTTACGGGGCGGAGAAAACGGCGGTTCCTCCACCACACACGACCACTGGGTAACCGCACCTGGTAGTCCCGTGACCTGCCGAGACCCATGACTACGCCTACTTTGTCCCAACGTAGGGAGGTCGGGTCCTGAACACGGACTTGGGTGCCGACACTCAACCTGGGGAGAGAACGGGCGTGGTCATTGTAGCGGGCGACGACGTCCTGAACACGTTCGGCGGCTCGGCGATCACAATCCTCTGTCTTGGCCTGCCACTCCTTGGAGAAGGATTGAGGGTGAGCAGGGACACAAGAACGAAGGGGGCGTCCATACAAGACCTGGGCAGGGGAGCGTCCGGTGTAGTTAGGTGTGTTGCGGAGTTCAAGAAGACCCCTGTCGAAGGCCTCGCAGTCAATGTTCCCAGAAGGGGCCACCTTAAGGATGAGGTGCTTCAGGGATTTGACAGCAGCCTCAGCGTGGCCGTTGGACTGCGGGTAATGGGGCGATGACAACACATGCCGGACTCCCCATCGGTCAAGGAACACAGCAAAGTCCCGGCTTGTGAACTGAGGCCCTCCGTCGGTTCGCAGGCGTGCAGGAACGCCCACGTCACGGAAGTAGTGGCGGAACTTGCTGATGGTGGCGGCAGACGTCGTGTCATTACCGCACTTGATGACAACCGGCCAACCAGAGAGACGGTCGACGATAACGAGGAAGGACTTTCCTGACACACAGAAAAAGTCGGCCGACACAGACTCAAAGGGGCGGGTGGGGTTGTCGTCACTCATAAAGGATTCCTGCTGCTGGCTGGGTTGTAATACGCGGCGGGGCTTACACACCTGGACAGCATTGGAGATGTCGGGGTCGATGCCAGGCCGGAACACAGTCTGTCTTGCACGCCGTTTGGTGGCCTCGGCTCCACAGTGACTGTCGTGGAGGCGAGCCAAGGCGTGGAGACTTGAAGCAGCAGGGACAACTACCGAAGGAGAGGTGTCACTGGCCAGAGGTAGGGGTAGGGCGGCAGCAGGGTAGTTGCTGCTCCCTTCGTGCACCCTGTTGGCGTGTTTTACCTCGAGAATCGGTGTTGGGAAGTCCTGGGAGATGATGGCCAACTCTTGGCAATGTCTGTAGGACAGCAAAGGAGTCGGGACGCCATTATGCACATCAATCCAGGCTTGACACGACCTGTTGCCAAAGGTGACGTGTGCATAGAGTGAACCTAGGGCCGGGTTCATCTGTGAACCATCTGCCATAAAGCGGAGATCCTTGGGGGGCGGTCCTAGATCACTTGGAGAGAGCCCCAAGCATTGCAAATGCTGGGGACCGATGACTGTAGCATCAGCGCCGGTGTCGGGCAACATCTGAAGACGGGATGACACACCGCCGTAGGTCACGATGACGCTGATGTACTGGGGGACTTTGGTCCTGGGACGCGGGGGGGAGCACACATTCCTAATGTGGCTCGAGCGTTGTCAGGAGTCGTCGTGCCTCTGATTGGAAGGCTGTGGGCGGCCCTCTCTGGTGGAAGGGGGCTGAAGCTTCCGCCGACGCGGTCTCTTGGGTATGTTGGAAGGGCAACACTTGTCATAGTGGCCCAGACGACCACACACATTGCACTGGACGCGTTTGGCTGGGCACCGTACTGTGAGTGACCAGTGGCCCTTACGGTCACAACTGTTGCAGGTAGACTGAGCAGCTGGACACACCTGTGTTCCGTGCTGCTTACCACAGTTGTTGCAAAATAAACCGGGCGTGGACGTGGTGGGCGAAGGCGTAGGAACAGACTTCTTGTCCTTCTTGTACCGGGACACAGCGCGTACAGCTGTAGGGGGAGCACGGATGGCAGAGGTGGCACACCTGGCAGCCTCATAGGAGCGACATATCGTCGACACATCCTTAAGAGAAGAGGAAGAGTCGAGGGAGGTGAG
This sequence comes from Homarus gammarus, assembly GCA_958450375.1. Classification (NCBI taxonomy): domain Eukaryota; kingdom Metazoa; phylum Arthropoda; class Malacostraca; order Decapoda; family Nephropidae; genus Homarus; species Homarus gammarus. Next base: position 426,021 of record CAUDMG010000541.1, on the reverse strand, counting down.
GCGTTGGACAAGTTCCTCGTCCTTAACACCCATCAGGATCACCTGCTTCAACTAGGTCTCCTCGCACTGCTGGTGGTGGCCTGGACATATATCTACCTCTTCCGAGGCTCTCTTAAGACGCACGTAAAAGGCATCAAAAGACTCACCCTCCATCTGTCTGCAGCTAAACAATTCCCTCCTGCGCAGAGCTTCATTCTGCTGTCCTTTGATGTGCCGTTGTAGAACGTCCAGTACCTCCTCTACAGACAGCGAAGAGGTTGGGGGTACCTGCAACGTATGTTCCAAGACACGCTGAATTTCCAAGGACAGGCACATACGCAGCTGGATGAGTTGTTTAGGCTGTGACAAACTCTGGAGATCCACCATTGTAGAATAATCAGTCCACCGTCGCCGCCATTCACGAAAAGTCTGGAAATTCACATCAGGCTTCAAGATGGGCGGTGTTTGAGCTGCTGCTTTAGGTGGGGCTGGGGGGTGTGAAGGAAGCATGGATGAGGTATCTGAACCAGTCAGTACCGAGGCAGTGTTAGAGCCAGGGGCTTGGTTAACAGTGAGGCGAGATATCAAGGCTTCAAACCGTTCACTGTCTTCCAATCTCCGTTGGTTGTCTCGTTCTGCCTCTGCTTGCCTTCTGTGCTCATCCGCCAAACGTCTGTGAGCTTCATCCTCGCGTTTCTCATCTCTCATAAACTTCAGTAAAGCAATTATCTCTGGAGACAATGCTGAATATTGAGGTGAGGGACTGCGCGATGTGGGGGCTGGAGCGTCGTGGCCGGCCTGGTCATCCATCTCTGCGGGGCTATCACCCGCCTGACTCATCCAGACGCTGGGGCACGGCTACGTATGGCGTGAGACATAACTACTTCATCTGTGTGCTATGTCTTAAATCAGTGTTGACCGGTCAGCCCGTCGTATCAACAAGATTTCAGACAAAAAAATTAATTAAATACACAGATAAGTAGGTTATATATATAAAATATATATAAGGAAGCCGCGCGGTCAGCGAGTGTTAGTACGTGTATGTGTGCGTGTGTGTGTGAGGGCAGTGGGAGCGGTCTCCTCGAGCTGTGAAGGGGTGTGGAGACGACGCTGTGAGGGAGTGGAGGGAGAGGCGCGGCGACTCCCAGTCAGTCCAGTTACCCTCAGAACGCGGTCAGAGACGGGTGCACTGAACTCTACTCCTTACAAATGCCCAGAACGTGCCGTATACCTTGGGAATCCTTTAGAACAAGGTCACACATGAATGGCACGAACACACAATGCACTAAACACTTCACAGAAAATCACTGACACTGCTCAAAGTTGCTAAATTCTTCGTGGAGAGGTGACACGTGGGAGTTGACCCAAGCGAGAGTCCATAGCGGGCTTTCCACAAACTTTGCACTATCACTCGTAATTATCCAGTACGATCGGATCACTGCGCCATGTTAGGTTCTGAATAATAAGTTCTATATACAGGAGAGAACACAAACACCTGTATAGTTTTGTAGGTTCGGTTTACTGGATAAGAGTATGTACACAGAGGGAAGCAGCACTCTCCCTTGGCTAGGCTCCTTGTCAACTGCTATAGACGACGTATGGCAAGTGATACATTAGCAGCTTCCATACGTCGCCAGGCACATTAATTAAGCATGTGGGATATGGTAATAACATTGCCACACGCTGCTAGCTAGGCTGAATAAATAATACATAAATGGAGCACATACATAATATACATACATGATATATAATCCAGCATACATAATATACATACATACTGTATATTGATTGTATTATTCATACTATGTGTCCTGAGATAACAGCATTTGTTATATGAGAATTGTTCTTTGACAGGTTTTGACCGAATTATATGGTAAGCGCCAACGTTGAGGGTTTATTTCTCCAGTAACAATCCAATAACGCTCCTATGAGCTTTAACAATTGTTGTTGTTACTATTGTTGTTGTTACTATTGTTGGTGTTACTATTGTTGTTGTTACTATTGTTGTTGTTACTATTGTTGTTGTTACTCTTGTTGTTGTTACCATTTTTGGTGTTACTATTGTTGGTGTTACTATTGCTGTTGTTACTATTGTTGTTGCTACTATTGTTGTTGTTACTATTGTTAATGTTACTTTTGTTGTTGTTACTATTGTTGTTGTTACTATTGTTGTTGTTACTATTGTTGTTGTTACTCTTGTTGTTGTTACTATTTTTGGTGTTACTATTGTTGGTGTTACTATTGCTGTTGTTACTATTGTTGGTGTTACTATTGTTGTTGTTACTATTGTTAATGTTACTCTTGTTGTTGTTACTATTTTTGGTGTTACTATTGTTGGTGTTACTATTGCTGTTGTTACTATTGTTGGTGTTACTATTGTTGTTGTTACTATTGTTGTTGTTACTATTGTTGTTGTTACTATTGTTGGTGTTACTATTGTTGGTGTTACTATTCTAAATATTACTGTTGTCACTACTATGGCTGTCACTTTTTCATGCTCTGGCTTAAGGAATGTGCAAATGCTCCAGGTCAAAGAATCTGTATACTCCGCAATTTATAGACTGCTTATGCATTCTGGCTTAAAGAATGTGTATATGCTCCAACTTGAAGAATATGTATATGCTCCAGTTTAAAGAATGTGTACTCTATATGCTTCAAGTTAAAGAATGTGTATATGCCCCAACTTAAAGAATTTTTATATGCTCCGGCTTAAAGAATGTGTATAAGCTCCGGCTTAAAGAATGCGCATATGCTCAAGGTTAAATATAGTTTATATGCTCCCTGGTTAAAGAATGTGTATATGCTCCAACTTAAAGAATGTGTATATGTTCCAGCTTAGGAATGTGTACAGTATATGCTCCAACTTAAGGAATGTGTAAATACTTTGGCTTAAGCAATGTGACTATGGTCCGGTAAAACAAATATAAGAGTATACTGTATGTTCCGGTTAACGAAATGATAAATATTGAGGCTTAGGAGATGTATATATGCTCTAGCTTACACACACACACACACAAACACACAGTATATATCATTTATGAATAAGAAATTATATGTTCAAAGTTTCATATATAAAAAACAAAACTTAGAATTTATATCTTTATACAGTATATCATATTTTATTAAACTTAAAAGCGTTTAATTTCTACGATATACTGTATGTTGGCAAGTAACAATGACTTTCACCTCAATTTAAAAAGAAAAGTTCTTATCAGCGCCGTCTTTATCATTAAACATCCCATAATGATCTGAACAGGCAATTATAACGACTTGATAGCTAAAACGTTCATCATGCTATTGTCATCTTTGGTATTGAAATAAATTATGAGCCTCTCAACAGCATAACATAAAAATAATAGCGATGGTGTGTCTCATTTGATTAAGTACAGTAAGAGAGAGCCTTCGACTGGTTGCTGTGCCTACTTTAAACTCCATCCCACACCGACGACCAACACAGCACCCCAAGCTTATGATTTGCTATCAAGCCTTCATAGTTCGGTTCAATACCAATAGATGGCCCGGCATGTGTTCTTAGTTTTCTGAATTAAAAAAATCATCTGGATAAAATAATTGGATGGTCGTGTGTATGTATGAAAATTTAAATGTTCTATTTTGCATCAAAACATATACACATATGTATGTCTGACAACGGAGAGTATTACACATCTGATGCTGAATTATATGAACATTATTCACGATGGACTGAATACATGAAAATTCTTTGCACTGTACCATATGAATATCCTTCACGCTGGAGCATATGAGCACGCCCTGTTCCCGTACTATTTTCAATTAATTACGATGGAGCATATTCATTAGAGGTGCTTTATGCCGGAGCATATACACAATAATTAATGTTGAACAATAAATGCTCTATATGCTGGAACATTTACAAATAGCACTGGAGCATATAAACTTTCCTTTCACCAGAGCATACACACAAATACAATGGGGCATATGGACATCCTTTTTTCCGGAGTTTATGCAATAGCCTTGGAGCATAGACACGATACTCACACCAGAGCATATGAACATTCCTTATGCCAGATGATGCACACAATTATCCTGAGGCATAAACACATTGCTCAAACTTAAACATAAGACATTCTTTGTGACGGAGCATACATACAGTAATCCCGCATGAGGAAATTAGCCTTTCTTATGTTGGAGCATATGCACACCCTTCAAGCTAGAGTTTATAAGCATTCCTTGAACCATATATTGAATTCCGTCTGTTACAATTCGGTAAATGATTAGGATATGTGACTTATTGGTCTCGCCTACAATACAACAAGCGGAGACTTGCAGGAAATGATCAATAATAAGACACTCTGGTGATATATGACTGTACATATATGACAGGTCCATGACAGTGATGCGAGACAGTGATTACATGACTAAGACAGGTAAATAACAGCAGCACAAGGTAACTGTGGTGCTGAAGTGACATGAGGGGAGGCAGCAGGAGGGTAACCAGGCGGCGCTCATAACATTAACACCCCGGTCAGGCGGACGCCACATCGATTATGGATTAATCTTCAGGCCTGGTGACGCCCGCGACGACGTCTTGGATAAATTGGTCATTCCTCCAGTCATAAATTATCCCCATCTGGCGGCCATTTCGGGAAATTAAGCGAACGTCACCGATCGTTTGCGCGGATAAGGCTTTTTTAATACTGCAGGGAAGGGGAAGGAGGGGACTCGTGACGGCTGTGACTACTTCTGTGATATATGACATGGCTTACTCGGACACTTTTTTTCGAAGCTGTTTAGACTCTGCTGTCCACACATAGGGCGAGAAGAAAGGGGGAGAAGGCTGGATATTGAGGTCCTCCTGGGCTGTTACACATTCAATGATTGTTGAGCAAGAGAAGGGTGGGAGGGGTGGGGTGATGCACGTCCTTGTGTGAAGAGCCTCATGTATAGTGCCGTCAAGGGCAGCACACTTTAGACAGGTGTCTCTCAGGATGAAGCAGCAAGTGCCTTTTCCTTAGAGAGGGATTGTGTCAAGTACAGTCACCTGAGGAGCTGCCACAACACCAAGCACCTACTGGATCCCTCAGCAAGTACCTTATGATGTACAGTGAGGGGAGGCCGTCACACACCAGCACAAAGCTTCAACAGGTACCCCTACACCTCCAGGGTAAAGTGGCACGAGATAACGAGATGATACCAACCTTCACACTCCTTTCTGCTCATTTACCATTATATATTCTTGTCTTTTACAAACATTATATATATATATATATATATATATATATATATATATATATATATATATATATATATATATATATATAAATATATATATATATATATATATATATAATATATATATATATATAATATATATATATATATATATATATATATATATATATATATATATATATATATACACATATATATATATATATATATATATATATATATATATATATATATATATATATATATATATATATATATATATATCTATATAACTTCAACAATGGACTTGTTACGTGGAAGGAAAGCGTAGTCTCATAACGAAGAGGAGAACCAGGGAAAACACAAACATCTTGACTAAGTTGGGTTTCTTTAATCACTAACGTTTCGGAAAAATCATTTTCCATCGTCAGAGCCTAGAAAACAAAAAGTTTTAATAAAGTTTGAAAAATACAGGTGATATACAATAAAAAAGTAACATTATACCAAAATTTACCTTCCACAAATTTTAAAGAAAGAGCAATCAGGAGGTAATCAGGAAAACAAATGTGAAATAAAAATATACAGGCGGTATTACCTTAATTTAGACGAACCTTAGAGCGAAAAAGACAACAATTCACAGGAAGCCATATTACAAATGGATGGCTTTACTTTATATTGATAAAAAGGCTTTCATAATGAGGAGTTCCGTCTCACAGTTGCTCCTGCCAAGAACTGAGAAATCAGACGGCGAAAACGGGTGGCCATGTTGGTGGGTTTGGTTACGGATAGCTGAATGTGGTGGTTGTGTGATTAACTGGCCTGTTCGGACGGAACGGCCCAAGTGTTCATGGATGCGAGTTATCAAATGTCTTTTTGTTTTACCTTTATAGGCTGCTTTACAGCTCGCACACGTAAATTGATAAACAACTGAGGATTGCAGCTGTGTTGGTATGTTGTCTTTAATTTTAAAGAATTTATTATTTGAACTCTGGGTTTTGAAGACTAGTCTAAGAGAAATTTGTGGATAGAATTCATTGAAAAGGTTCTTAAGTTTGTTTCTAAAGGTGAAACTAAGTGGGCCTGTGTACAGGATGGTGAAATAGATAGAATATTTAGGGACGGTGTTGATTTGAGGCTGTGTGAGACTAAAAAACCTATTAAGGGTTTTGCCTATATAAGTGTCTGTAAATCTCTTAGGGAAACCATTGTTAAAGAGTAGTTCCTTTATGTATTTTAGTTCAATGTCCAAGTGGAAATAGCTTGAACATATATTAAAGGCTCTGTTGGAAAAAGTACGTACTAGATTACGTTAGTAATTAAGAGGAATAAAAGATGAAAATTTTAAACTCAAACCAGTGAATGTTGGTTTTCTATATAAGGTTGTCTCGAAACTATTACGAAGACGGTGGATATTAACATCAAGGAATGGTAGAATATTGTCCTTTTCCAATTCACAAGTAAATTTGATGTTGCCATGTTTCGAATTTAAATAATTTAGGAACAGAGACGTGACCAAGTGATCTGAAAATTAAAAAATTGTCATCAACATACCGACGATAGAACACAGGCTTAAATTGGGCGGGACATTCGGTTAGCCAAAGCTTCTTGTGGTGACAGAGGAGAGCGTTGGCCAACGTGGGACCTAAGGATGAATCCATAGCAACACCAACACATTGTTTATAAGCTTTGTTATTAAATAAAAACAATCATTTACAGCCAGTTTTAAAAATTCTTTAAATTGTGGTCCATTCAATCCATCAATTATATCAGTATTTGAGAACAGTTCATCTGTACATATTAGGGTGTCATACGGAGGCGAATCTTTTTTTTTTGAATTTGAAAAATCGGCCCATGGTATTAATGATGTAGTTCTATGTGCGGAATCATGTGATATCTTCAGATTTGAAAAGTTTTCATTTTTTGCTAGGTAAATTTTAACTTGAAATCTTATGAAAATTCAGTATTCCCACCCTTTTACCAACACCACTAAATAGCTTATTTAAAGTAAAGTAAATGTATCAGGTTAATTTATTAGGATGAAAATGATCCAGAATAGTGAAACGAATGATCTTGACACATTTATTAAATTTAATATTCCTTTAGAAAACAAAATCATCAAATACAAAAACAGGTTTTACTACTACGACCCGGTGTTGCTGCACACCATAGAGAACATGTCTTTCTTGCTTCTGTTTCTACTCATCACCTCCCTGCTGACCACCTGGGCTCGGATGTAGCCTTCCCTCCTCTCCTGGCTGTACACGTGACTGCTGGCCTCGCTCACTTGCTGTACACAACGCTCTATACTCTGGGTGTGCGAGGGCCAGGCAGGGACATGCATGGGGTTGTCCAGGAAAGCTCTGACTTGAAAATTGGTGAGGCTGCAGGTAAGAGGGGGCTCACTGCCAGCCTGGATGTTATCCAGATCTATGAGATCAGTGAGGGTCTTGGCACCTAGATTGACTTCAGGAGTCTTCCTGACCCTGAAGCAATCGTCACCAACTGATTCGTCATGCCCAGATCCTCTCATGAGTCTCATATCCAAGATCTTTTTGACTGCCACTCTTCTCTCCTCCTCATCCTTACTGCAGAGCATTGTCTGCAGAACTGCCTCGGGATGAGCCTACCAGGAAGATCTCCTCACAGTCTGCTCCACAATCTGAACAACCTTCCTTGGCTGACCCCTCAGGAGCTCAAGCTGGAAGAGAACATGCCTCGGACCTACGGAGAACGATGACTTGACCTTGGTGTTGAACCAATTTGGCAAGTAGACACTCACGATGAATTGGACAATAAGTCTCAGGTTGTGAAGCTGGTTCCCTTTCAGTTTATGATGAGCGACCCAAATTCTGCAGAACCTGAGAGCCGTTGTGAGCCAACTAGAATGTGAGACTGGACCTATCTGCAGGTAACCAAGTCTATCAGGCATGACCCCAGCTTTGATGGCACTGCAAATCATGTAACCATAGTACTGGTCAGTACCCAGGTCGTCAATGACAGTATGTGCAAGCTCAACGAGTGGAGGGTCAACTGTGATTTTTTCAAAGCTCGGATTTATTTCTAACTCAGTGGCAGAGTCCAGCATCTTGCCAAGAGGACCAGACCATCTGTTGTTTGAAAGAGTTTTGCCATCCAGCTCCTGGATCAGATGTCTGAGTGGCAACTCGTTGGTGTGGAGGTCACAAACAATCCAGACCAGCTTCCTCCCAATCGTCCGCTCTATCCACTGTATGACCCCCCCTTGCCACCTTGTATTCGTGTTGGTGCTGCCCCTTCCAATGGCCTGCAGGGTCTGGTCTACGTTCCTCTCTCTGAGCCAGTTCACAATGTCATCTGCCACTATCTCAGCTGGTTTCCTGATGTCATCTTTCTCTGGAGTGAAATGCCACAATTACTTCCCTCCTGGTTCACTGCAGCAGGAGTAGTGTTCCTCCTTCACCATGGCAGGGAACAACTTGTCAGAATCTCCAACTTTCATGAACACTTTAGTGTCATCCCTTCTCCCATCAAAGAACAAACAATTGATTCCATTTTCTCTTATCCCCTTATCAAACTCCTCTTCTAGGTTACTGACAAGTTTCTCCTGAGCTCTCCTTACTTTGTTATGATCTATCACCAGGTGAACATCATCAGGTGTTATCAAACCACCGTCAATCCAGGCAGCTGTTGCTATCTCTACAGTTTCTCTGAGACCAGTGTGGTGTCGCATGCTGGCCAGAGCTATGCTCGGGATATCTTTCCTATTTCGAATCTTATGCCTGGAAGGTTTCGGATCATTATTTTCTGGGTTAGGGACAAAGTCACCATTCTCCTGGTCAGCACTCGTATCAGCCATGGGGAAGTCATTAAACTCTGAATCAGCTTGACTCCAATCATCGGCCTTTTTTACCTCACCCTGGGCCTTCTCAAGTCTCTTTTCCTCGGCAACTCTTCTCCTCTTCTGTCTCTCTGTGGCAGCCTCCTGTCTCTTGGACTCCGGAATATCTTGGCTAGAAATCATGAGAGCCCCTATACTGCCAGTCTTCTCTCTCTGTGCTTTGACAAATGCCAGTTCGATCACAGGAATCTTCAGTTCACGCTTGCAAATACAGGAGATGTGGGCCTCGGATTTACAGTCACGATCGCATCCAAACTCAGGACAGAGAACAATTGGGCACTTGCAAGTAATTATGTCAAATAACTGGTCCAGTTGCTTGGCAAAGCTGTCCTTAACTGCAAGTTTTCCTCTCCCAAGAGAGATATCTCTTGCCTTTTCCCAACTGGCTAGCAGTCTCTCACTAATCTTCTTCTGACTTGTTTTGACTGGAGGCTTGAACTGAGCGTTAGCCAGAGTGTACTGTGCCAAGACAGCTTTGGTCATATCACTGGCAATGTCTTTGTTTGTGTAAGTTCTTTGGTTCTTTTCACTGATTTGCCTGATTAAAACACCGTATCTCAAAGCATCTCTCAATGTAGGCAACTCCGACTTCAGGAGCTCTCTCCCAGACCCAAGATAGTGACTGAGATGGCTGGATTTTTGGTTCCTCGTCCTGACACAAGCAGCCATCGCAAATATTATCAACTTATAAATGCATCAGAATCTGAAACAGAAAAAAATATTGTTAGTTGGGTTGTTAAAGAATGAAGTCAGAAAGCAATGTTCACTATTTAATTGTAATGCACTAATGCAGCTGTACGTTAGATTTTCGATAAATTTCACGCTAAAATTTACCTAGCAAAAGGTTGCAAAATATTGAAACTGAAATTATTTTCTGTTTATATACACTAAAATCTACCAAAAAAGTGATGGGCCATTAGCTTTAGCTGATCTTCCTTCCTATGACACACCCTAGTACATATGTCAATAGTTTCGACAAAAGGGATATGTTGGTAAATAGAGACTGTATATCAAAGCTAGCCATAACACAATTGTTGAACGAGATGCTAGTTTGCTCCTTAACAAAACTAGAAGAGTCTTTAACAGAGTATTGATTATAAGTTATTGGTGACAATATGAGAACGAGGAATTTAGACAGATTATAGTTGAAGGTGCCGAGGGCAGACAATATAGGGCGTAAGGGACACTCATCCTTGTGTACCTTGGCTTAGACCTGCTAACAAAGAGTTTTAAAAAGGATGATTCATTAATGACATTCTTGTTTGTAAATTTACGAAGAAATCTGTTAATCTTGTCCTCATACTTAAGAATTACCTTGAACAAGTCGTCTAAAATGGGGGAAAATTTAGTGAGGTCGTTAAGTATATTCATCGTTTTCTGAACGTAGGACGTTTTATTAAGTACAACAACCCTATTACTTTTGTCTGGTTTAGTGATAATAATATTGTCGTTGTATGCAAAATTTTTAAGTGCGAGAAATTCTTCCTTAGAAAGAGCATGTTTGGTGCTGAACTAGTTGTATGAATAATAGGACCGAAACGCTAAGTGGCGGAAAGAAGTAATGAAATACTGCAAACCTTTTGAAACTGGATCATATAAACTGAAAGCAGACAATTTCTTAAAAAGACTCTCAAAACCAAGAAAATGGTTAAAAAAAAGTCTAATTTGCGGGGATTAAAAGCATATTTCAGACCTTTAGATCTGAGTAGTTTAAAATCACTTTATTAAGGGAGAGATTACCGTCGTGAACATACCCTAGTTTTCTCAGTTTGTGGTAATACCCCTGTATATTTTTATTTCACTATTTTTTTTCCTGATTTTAGCTTTCTACATAGGTCTTTCGTCATTTTTGTCGGTTTTAAGTTTGGAGTGTTCTTTCTTTAAATTTTGTTGAAGGTAAATTTGGGTATAATGTGAGCACAGCCTAAAGAGAAATACTTGACAAGGCTAATATATACAGTAGAGATCAAGTCCATGACCATAAGAATCTTTTAATTTTACCAGTTCACAAAAATTTCTTTCAAATTCCTTTACAACTGAAAACCTGGAACGTTAATGTGACATTTAAAAACTCTTGCACTGTAAAACAAATGTTAATCAAGAACTCCCCCAACAATTCAGGCGGCTGCATTTACAAGGTTCCTTGCAAAGAATGTAATATGTTCTACTTAGGCCAGACAGGTAAAAATATCTTGTAACTAGACTTAAACAGCATAAATATAGTGTTAGGGAAGGCCAGGAATCCAATGCTCTGTTCGTTCATTGCATTGATTGGCATAATGCCTCCTCAATATTATCTTGTAATTCAATTGTCAATAGGAGCATTATAGATTCCAGTCTCATTAAACATACCGAATTCGTCAACATGAATTTCAGTAATGGTATGTACAAACCGATAATTTTGTAATTAAGAAGATTTGTAACCAGGTGAGAAGGTTGGGTCATCTTACCCTATGACCTGACTACGGACAGCTGCTGTGCTTATGAAGATTAGTAGGGTAACTGCCTAATGACTGGACCATTGTGGACACCTACGATCCCCTAGGGACTTGATCTCACTCTCCTCTACTGTATATATTAGCCTTGTCAAGTATTTCTCCTTGGTCTGTACTCACCCAAAAAAGATGTGAATTACACGAAAGCGCTTGGGAACTCCGTGTTTTCTTGTTTCATTGTGGTTATCAGCATATACTTGGATCACGCGCACCTACAGTGATTTACTTGCATATATATATATATGTAATATTCAGAAATTTCAGGATAATATTTAGAGACGCAATTACCAATAATGGCGATACTGAGTCTTTCAAGGTCGTCTGAGTGATGGTGGCACTGCTCGCACAGCAGTGAGAGTTTTTGGAACTGCGTCAATATAATATTAAGTATACTCTGGCGACTTAATTTGGATGTGAATTATGAAATTATATGACAATTATTAAATTAAAAGTTATTATAGATCGTCTCCCAGTCTGAAAATGTTGCATAAGCCCTAATTAAGCTATTAGTTGTGCAGAAAATAAGTCCCTAGCCAGTTGGACGCCTTGGTGTAGCGTGTTTGTCTGGCTCAGTCACGAGGCAGTGGTCAAACAGACAGGACCCTGCATTGGCCAGAGAAACGATCACGTGATCTGGTCCCTTGGTTACGAAATCAGTTAACAAGTAAGTTTTATTCGATCTCTCAGAGCTTAGATAGGGCGGTAGAAACAAACAATGAGTGAGTGATGGTGTTGTGAGTTTTAAGGAAAATTGAGCAATAGCTAACAGAGGGTTTGTTGCAGGGTTTCTGTAGAGCCCACGCGTCCATACAGTCTGAACGTCCACACGTTCTGAACCCGTCCACTCGGTTTGAGTTGAGCCCACGGGGTTGAGTGAGCAGTTTGAGGGTTGGAGTGAAATCAGCTGTCTGTTGTGTACAACTAACGACGTGGGACCATCTTCTGTCCCTGTTTGACGATCGTTTGCGGTGACCAGATCTCCTCCACCTCGGCTCACAATACGACATATCTTCAAGCAAGTTAGTGAAAATCTTTTACTAACGGGAAGCTAGAGCTCCCCTCAACTGTACAAGGTCTGATTTGCCCACTCCCTTCTATTTCATGGATGTACTGAGTGTAAAGTGAGGCTGGCTGAGTGAATGAATGGTCACACACTGAGACCAGGAGTCTAGTGGGTACTTTGAGGAACATTCTCCAAGGTTGTGAAGGGCTTGTTTGTGCCTTAAGAAAAATACGGGTGCATGCAGAACCTATGTGTGAGCTTAGGGAGCATGTTTTCACGGGTATTGGTGGAGTTAATAATCGCTTAATGTTTCATGTCATTTCCCCATTGCTTGATGGTATTGTTTTCTAATGTTTATTTGCCTCTAATTGTTGTCAGATAATGAGGGAACTGTTTTTCAGATGAGGTTCATCCTTTCTGATGTAAGTGATACTTTGATTTAGTTTTAGTTTAATGCATTAAATATTTCTTTATAATATCTATATCATGTATAACTTTTGTTCTCCAGTGTATTGTCTTAAGCCAGGTTAAGAGGTGTGCATCTGTTGGTGTACCATGATTTTGTTGAGTGTCCTTAAGGCCTATTCATGGTGGAGTTAATAATTTCTTATTCCCTATACTATTTTCTCAGTAAGTAACATTATTTTGTTGAAATCCCTTAAGGCCTGTTCATGTGCAGAAGCAACATTTCTTAATACTTTGAATTTATTGTTTTTCTAAAGAGCCATTTTCTAAGTTTCTAATAATTTCAATATCATGTATAACTTTTATTTCCCAGAGTAGTGTTTTAAGCCAGGTTAAGAGGTGCGCATATGTTGGTGTACCAGTATTGATTGTGCCTGTAGTGTTGGAGGGAATAGAAGTGTCTAAATTTTACAGTGCGTCTCATTCACCCCAATCACAGGTGCTATCCTTCCATGGGTCACGGAGAATTCATTTTTTCTAGTAATTTAAGTGTGTTTGTGCTGGTTTGGGAAGGGGCGCTTCCACTGCATTACCATCTAATAATAATAAACCCCAAGTCAAGTGAGAATTAAAATTACCTTTTTACCGGTTATATATATATGTATATATATATATATATATATATATATAAATACTTCATTTTTAGTCCATTTAACACGCGGACTTTGAACATACAATCAACGACCTCACCAGCAAGGAATCGAACCCTCGACCTACTGGGTGTGACTAGGGAACGCTTACCGGCTAGGCCACAAGGACACTAAAAGCAGTTCTAGACTCTGTTATATTTCACACAAAGCCTGTTCATCGAGCTGATGGCGCCGTGAACCTCAATGGGAAACTGCCCGTGCCTCGTATGTGGTGTCAGTAGCATTTATATATATATATATGTAATATTCAGAAATTTCAGAGTAATTTCGAATGCCCCGCCATTGGCAACACTGAGCGTTCAAGGTCATGGGAGGGGAGAGAGCGCTTCCTGCTCATAGCGAGAGATGGTGGAACTAGGCCTATATGATATTAAATGTAGTTTACCGATGTAATAATGATGCGATTCATGAAGTAAGGGACTATTATTGAATTTTAAATTATTATAGATCGTTTAGCAGTCTGAATAATGTTACGGGTGTCCCAAGGAGTTATTAGTTAGGCGGAAAATATGTCACGTAGACCTAAGCTAACGCCTTGAGAGGACGCGACGCAGCCTCTCTCTCAGTCCCGGAGAGCACTCACACAAACAAGACGTCCCTGCGCGTCTGTCCCAGAAATAGTCACGTGGCCTAGTCACCTGTGCTGCATTGTTGCAGTATAACAAGTAAGTCTCATTCGATCTCAGACAGGGTTAGATAGGGCAGTGATAAAGTAAACTAGAGCTAACAGTGAGTTCATTTCAGGGTTTCCGTCAGAACCCACTTGACCGGAGTTGACCGGAGTTGACTGCGAGAGATTGACTGCCGTTTGAGACTGCCGTTGATGATTGAGGGTGGCGATTGTCGCCATTGGACCGATCAAAGTAGGCCTGTTACTGTTTAGCGGGGTAGCAAAGGATCTCTTGAGTGAACGAGTGCTCCCGACAACTAAAACGACACGGGACCAGCATCAGCAGTGGGTGATCAGTTCTTACCACTCCGGTGCACATCACCACATGTCCTGAGCTCTAGTGAAACCCTCTTGCTAACGGGAAGCTAAAGCTTCTCTCAACTGTACAAGGTCTGATTGGCTCACTCCCTTCCGCTTTATGGACGCACTGGGAGTACACTGAGGCTATCTGAGTAGACTAATGGTCACACGCTGAGACCATGAGTCTAGGTCTCTAGGAGATATCTAGAGGAACGTTTTCCCTCCCTTATTACGGGTGTAGTTTAATAGTTTCTAGATAATTTTGATAATATTGTTTTGAATGTTTGTGCCATCAAGTGGAACCAGAGTGATACTGTGATTTGATTCTTTTAATGCCTCTGATTGTTCTTCATAATTCTGATCTCAGGTATAACCTTGTTCCCCAGAGTAGTGGTTAGGTTAGGTTAGGAAGTGTGCATCTGTTGGGGGTGCTATAATTTTGTTGAGTGCCCTTAAGGCCTATTCATTGTAGAGTATTTAATTTCTTATTTTTATTACCATTTCCTCAGTGACTGATATAATTTTGTTGAGTGCCCTTAAGGCCTATTCATTGTAGAGTATTTAATTTCTTATTTTTATTACCATTTCCTCAGTGACTGATATAATTTTGTTGAGTGCCCTTAAGGCCTGTTCATTGTGCAAGCAACATTTCTTAATACTCCAAATTTATTGTTGCCTGAGTTTCTAATAATTTCTAGATCCTGTATAACTTTTATTCCCCAGAGTAGTGTTTAAGTTCAAGTTAAGAGGTGCGCATATTGGTGTACCATTATTTGATTGTGTTTGTAGTGTTGGAGGGAATATAAGTGTCTAAATTTTACAGAGTGTCTCATTCATCCCAGTCACAGACGCTATCCTTCCACGGGTCACGGACAATTTATTTGTTTAGTAGATTTAAGTGTTCTTGTGCTGGTTCGGGATTTTTCTCAAAGGGGCGCTTCCACTGCCATTACCATCTATTAATTTTAAATAAACCCCAAGTCAAGTGAGAAATTAAAGTCCAGTAAATTCCGACCTCACCAGCCAGGACTCGAACCCTGGACCTAATGCATGGGACCAGGGAATGCTACCGACCATACCACAAGAGCACTAAAAGCAGTCCTAGACTATGTGATATTTCACACAAA
Organism: Homarus gammarus; assembly: GCA_958450375.1. NCBI lineage: Eukaryota > Metazoa > Arthropoda > Malacostraca > Decapoda > Nephropidae > Homarus > Homarus gammarus. Next base: position 410,265 of record CAUDMG010000541.1, on the reverse strand, counting down.
TCCTGTTCATCGAGCTGATGGCACCGTGAACCTCTCATTGGGAACTGCCCGTGCTGCTTATGTGGCTGTCAGTAGCATTTTACCGAATCCAGCTGGTATGAAACACGAGGTACCATGTATACTTCATTTTTAGTCCATATAATACGCGGACTTTGAACATATAATCAACGACCTCACCAGCCAGGACTCGAACCCTGGACCTAATGCATGGGACCAGGGAACGCTACCGACCATACCACAAGAGCACTAAAAGCAGTCCTAGACTATGTGATATTTCACACAAAGCCTGTTCATCGAGCTGATGGCACAGTGAACCTCTCATTGGGAACTGCCCGTGCTGCTTATGTGGCTGTCAGTAGCATTTTACCGAATCCAGCTGGTATGAAACACGAGGTACCATGTATACTTCATTTTTAGTCCATATAATACGCCGACTTTGAACATATAATCAACGACCTCACCAGCCAGGACTCGAACCCTGGACCTAATGCATGGGACCAGGGAACGCTACCGACCATACCACAAGAGCACTAAAAGCAGTCCTAGACTATGTGATATTTCACACAAAGCATGTTCATCGAGCTGATGGCACAGTGAACCTCTCATTGGGAACTGCCCGTGCTGCTTATGTGGCTGTCAGTAGCATTTTACCGAATCCAGCTGGTATGAAACACGAGGTACCAGGTATACTTCATTTTTAGTCCATATAATACATGGTAAACTCAAGTTATCAGTGATTCACACAGCCCGCAAGCCGCACGCCTACTAGAACGCGGACATGAGCAAGATTAATGTCCACTGACTGACCGCACGTAAGGCGTGGATGTTCTCTGCTCTGTCACTCTCCTGGTTTGATGACTGTTTCGTTCCCGACGTGAAGAAATTCTGCGAGCAACAGAATGTTCCATTCAATATTCTGTTGCTCCTTGACAATGCTGAATCGGCTGCTTGTCCAATTAACCAGTCCGTTCACACATATTTATATTTGGGTTTTAAGTAACGAAACCCAAACGGTAGTTCCTTTGTTTTATTATAAAAGGTTGTAGATATAATTCCTGAGTGTATATCAACCGTAAGTCTCACTGTCTAGGAGTGAATGAGAAAGGGACGGCGTTTATGTATGATAAACGTTAGGTCACGTCCTTACGATATGAGTTGAGGTGAGCTACTGAAGCTTGGGGGCATCGCAGTGCGTGCTTACAGATATGCTGAGCTATGGGTCTCGCCCTCTTGGGTGAGTTGCCCGCTCACGTGTCCATCTCATGTCTTACTCATAGACAGTGGAAAGTTACAGGGTGGTGAATCTGAATATAATATCAGACGTATTGACCCATTTATATAATACGTTCTGTTGATGAGACAGGGGCCTATTACAATGCACCAGGGCACTCACTACTACTTATGGATCGTCACCGCAATTTAAAAGTGGTCTTCCTTCCTCCCAACACTATGTCATTAAACCAGCCCATGGACCAGGAGTTGATATACAATGTGAAAGCTGCATACTCTGCAAAGAAGTTGAAGCTCCTGAACGACTGTACCAACTCCAAGGATGAGTTGCGTAAGCTGGGTGACACCGATAGCGAGAGCAAAAGCGACGAGGACGATGACAAGGAACAATGGGTGGTCAATCAAGAAGTTCTCGTCAAACAGTTTTGGAAAAATTTAATGTCAAACAAGCTGTGGACTTCTTGGTGGAGGCATGGGATCAGCTGTCTGTAGCTACGATTCGTCACACATGGAGGCATGTGTTGCGTGGTATCCCAGGTGAGAGGCGGAGTCAACCTGTGACTGGTGAGGTTCAGTCTGTTACAGTGGCATTGGTCCTTGCAAGAGAAGCTGCACACAGTATTACAGCTGAAGGCTTCTCCGTGACCACCAACGAAGACATCCTGGAGGTGATCAAAGATCCTGAAATGAATGCCGACGAGATGTTGGAAGATGATCACGTCAGTGAAGTGGCAGGTGGTGCGTCAACCCCAGAAGAACACAAGTTAACGCATAGTAATGTTAAGGGTGCCATCGAGTGTGCAGAGAAACTGGAGTTCTTCCTTTCCAACGACCATGACGATGAACGCCATGAAGTCTTCCATACCCGGCTGGTGCAGACTATGCAGCCATACATCAAGGTGTATCAAGACAATATCAACATTAGCCGTCAAAAAAGCATTACCGAGTTCTTCGCCCGCAACCCACCAGAGCCAGCCCGAGCCAGTGATAGTGACAGTGACAGTGAAGGTGACTTTGAGGGATTTGTCAGGGAGGCCCTGACAACTAAGGTGGATAATGATGGTGATTCACCTGAGGGCCAGTAATCTGCCCTCTGCCTCGGAACCAGCCTCCATCCCCGTATGCCGACCCATCTCTTCTCCTAATGTAAGTGTTAAACCTAACCTTTATTTTTCCTAACCTAACCTAACCTTACGTAAGTGTTAAACCTTGATTTTCCTAACCTAACCTTACGTAAGTGTTAAACCTTGATTTTCCTAACCTAACCTTACGTAAGTGTTAAACCTTTATTTTTTCTAACCTAACCTAACCTGACGTAAGTGTTACACCTTGATTTTTCTTTTACCTGGTACAGTATAGTATTCTATTATTGATATTTCTCTTCTATATTATGTGTGTGTGTGCATACCATCATAAAGTTAAGATAATATTTTTACTACAACATAGTTTTGTGTAGTCAAAAAGTGGAGATTGGGGGTCGGGCCGTCTCTATTGGAATTAATCCCATATGTTCTGTTCTTCACTTTACGCGGTTTTCATTTTACGAGGAACCCCGTGGGTTCAATTGACCTTGTAAATCGGGGTATCACTGTATAGACCTCCTAATCTTGATAGAGTTAATGAGCGACTTATTTGGGACGAAATGCGAAGGGCTTCCATACACAGCAAAGTGTGAATAGTAGGCGACCTTAACTTTAGCCAAATAGATTGGACTGTCTTTACCGGTAACTCAGAATCAGAGGATTTTCTTGAAACGATCCAGGACTGTTTCCTAAGTCAACAAATAACAAAACCCACCCGGGGTAATAATATACTCGATTTAGTTCTGTCAAACAAAGAAAACCTCATTGGAAATGTCGAGGTAGGGAACGAACTTGCAAACAGCGATCACAAAGAAATTAGATTCCAGCTAGAATTTCAGGACAGCTGTAAGGAAAATTCCACTAAAGTCCCAGATTTCAGAAGGGCAAACTTTTGATAGTTTGAAGAGGCAGTTGAGAGAGGGGGTATCATGCTTGGGGGTGAACTACATGACCTCACATGAGGTGACCTCACTCAATGTACCCACAGAGGGCGACCTCACCCTACCCGAAGACCTGATGGTTGAGATTGACCTGATAACGAGATCTGAGGTTGCCGAGTTCCACGACAATTTAAATAAGGAGTTACTTTATGCACAAAGGCAGAACATACCATACAAAAAGCTCAGATCAAACAACAATGACCGTAAATTGATAAATAATTATTTAAAGAACATTATTGGACAAAGGAAGGCTATAGGTAGGAGAATAAATCGTGGAGAAGTTTACCTCCGAGATTACGATAAGGTATTGGCCGGTAGGGTTAAGACCGAGATAAGAAAAGCCAAGAGAAATAATGAGCTGAGGGAGGCGAAGTCAAACCCCAAGGGATTCTATCAAATGTATCAAACTAAAACACGAGAAATGATTGGACCAATACAGTCAGATACCAGCGAGTTAACTGATAATGAAGGAGAAATGAGCAATAATCTGAATAAATAAAAATACCCGAAGCTCCGACTCTATACAGAGATAGTGAAGAAAATAAAGTAAGCGAGATAGTAGTGACTAGTAACGATGTTAGTAAGCAAATAGACAAACTAAAGCCTAATAAGTCACTAGGGCCCGATGAGATATTTGCCAGAGTATTAAAGGAATGTAAGGAAGAGCTTAGTATGCCCTTAACAAAGTGTTTATCATGTCCTTAAAAGCAGGTGTAGTACCAGAATCCTGGAGAATAGCGTATGTAATACCGATTTTCAAGAAGGTAGATAGATCACTATCCTCTAACTAACGTCCAATCAGTCTAACATCAATTGTAGGCAAATTACTGGAAACAATCATTTCAAACTCTATTCGAAATCACTTGGAGAAGCACAAGTTGATCAATGATTCCCAACATGGCTTCATAAGCGGGAGTTCATGTCTAACTAATCTATTAACATTCTTTTCATCAGTTTTCGAATCAGTGGACGAGGGGCACAATTATGATGTGGAATATCTCGACTTTAGCAAAGCCTTCGACAGAGTCCCCCACTAAAGACTAATAAGAAAAGTGGAGGCTCATGGCATTAAAGGTGATATTCTAAAATGTATTAGGGCGTGGTTACAAGACAGAAAACAGGGAGTGAGCATTAACGGCACTAAATCCCATTGGAGTAACGTCACTGGTGGAGTTCCGCAAAGCTCAGTATTTGGACCATTATTATTCATTATATACATAAATGACATAGATATCGGTGTAGACAGCAACATAAGTAAATTTGCTGATGACACTAAAATAGGACGTGCAATTAAATCTGACGAGGATACCGCAAAACTACAGGAAGATCTAAAAAAAATTCGATTCGTCTGAAAAATGGCAGATGAAATTCAATGTGGACAAATGTAAAGTACTCAGTATAGGAGATGTAAACAGGGAAACCAAATACCAGATGAACAACGATGTTATTGAGAAATCCGACTGCGAGAGGGATTTAGGAGTAATGATAAGTAGGATTCTTAAGCCAAGTAAACAATGTGTATTTGCTCGAAACAAAGCTAATAAAGTACTTGGGTTCATACAAAGGAGTGTTAGTTACAGGACTAGCGCGGTCATCTTAAAAGTATATCTTGCGCTTGTGAGGAGAATGACAAGACTAATCCAGGGCATTAGGAACCTTGAGTGCAGAGACAGGTTAAAGCATATTAATTTGCACTCCCTCGAGAGACGTAGAGTGAAGGGCGACACGATTGAGGTGTATAAATGGAAGTCAGGGCTAAAGAAAGGGGACATTACACGGAGCAAACTCGTAACAGTGATTTTAAATTAGACAAATTTAGATTTTGGCGCGAAATAGGTAAACATTGGTTTGGAAAAAGAGTAGTGGTGAGTGGAACAACTTACCAAATATCATTATTAACTCGAATTCGTTGGATAGCTTCAAACATTGGTTGGATGGATATATGAACAATAGGGGCTGGGTGTAAATGGGACTGCCCAGTATGGGCCAATAGGCCCGCTGCAGTTTCCTCCATTCTTATGTTCTTATTTTCTAAATATATATATATAGGACAAGAGAGTGAGATCAAGTCCCTAGGGGACAGCAGGGGTCCACAATGTTACGGTCATAAGGCAGTGACCCTTACTAATCATCTTAATCCAGTTCAGGTCATAGGGTAAGATAACCCAACCTTCTCACCTGATTACAAATCTTCTTAATCACAAAAATATCTAGTTTGTGGTTATCAGCATACATATATATATATACGGGTAGTCCCCACTAGAGGTTCACGGCGCCATAAGCTAGTTCAACAGGCTTTGTGTGAAATATAACAGAGTCTAGGACTGCTTTTAGTGTCCTGGTGGTCCAGCGGTTAGCATTCCTCGGTCACAGTCATGGGCTCGCTGGCCGTGGGTTCGAACCCTGGTGGGTTGAGGTGTTGATTGTATGTAGAAGTCCGCGTGTTTATTGGGCTAATGAAATATATATATATATATATATTGTTACGCCTCTCTTAATTTACTTTAATATCCAGGTTCTAGGCGTAACCAAACAAAAAACAGTGAAGTAAATCAAAAGGGGATAAGAATAAATAAAGTAAACCTTTAAGAATTTAATTAAATTAAATACTAACACAATAAAGAGCCTCGTAGGCTGTCACAACAAATTGATTCACTATCGAAACTTTTAAGACACAATTGATACTAAAACATCGAAACATCAAAAGAACTGCTTAAACATATAGAATAAAAATATAGCACTGGATTACGTTAACACTGCATAAACATATAAAATAACTAACACTGAAATTAACTATCGTGAAATAACACTGAATTACTTAAATGTAACTAAGCAAGCACTGATGGACACATAAGAGACATGAATAGGTACTCTCATAGATATATCACATTGGTGGCGACAGGAACAATACAGAAATAAAATAAAGTATAAGTAACAGGTGACGGGTGTCACTCAAAAGAACGTGGACTGAATGACAGGAGGACTGGACCGAACTCCGTCTGCTGGTGGGTACTATATATAAGGTCGGCTCCCTCCAGTGCGACACACTGGTGAAACATGGGTCGTTTAACGATACTGATGGTCGTTAGAGAAACAAAGAATGCTTGTTACAATACTGAATGAAGAAATAAGATGGGCTTGAACAAATAATGAAAGTTAAAACCTTAATAGCACAGGGTAAGGTGACTAGAATATATAATAGTAAATATAACACATCATTACAGGATGACTATGGAACAACATTGAAGCATGTTATAAAAAATAATAGAAAAATACTACACGGTCGTAACACTTCCTCCCATAAAATAAAATTTTTGCTTGCACAAATTTTTATATGACATAAGTGTTCATTCTGTGGGTCTAGATAACAGATCAGCCAGCACATTGTCTGAACCCTTAACATGTGTAACATGTAAATTACAGTTCTGAAGGAACAAACTCCAGGGAATTAATCTCTGGTTTTTAACTTGAATGTTTTGAGAAACTGCAATGGTTTGTGATCTGTATAAATTACAATAGGCGTACTTGGTAATAAATAATATCTGAAATGTTGCAAAGTTAGGATAATTGACAGCAATTCTTTTTCCACTGTTGCTTAGCGGGTTTGAGCTGGATTGAATTTTTTACTATAAAATGCCACTGGGTGGTCTACACTGTCAACATCCTCTTGCAACAGGGCAGAACCTGCAGCAAGATCACTAGCATCACAGGCTAGCTTGAAAGGCTTAGAAAAATTAGGGGCTCTCAAAATAGGGCAGAAGCATAATACATTTTTGAAGCCTTGAAAAGAATCCTGACACCTTGAAGTCCAACAAAAAATATTACCCTCCTTCAACAAATCAGTAAGGCGTAGTGCCAACTCGGCAAAATTACAAATATATCTCTGGTAATAACCCACACAACCCAAAAATCTGCGGACTTGTCGTTTGTTACATGGAACAGGCATCTGAGAAATAGTGTCACACCTTGCTGTGGGAGGAGCAAGTTTTCCCAACCCAATTACATTATCCCAGATACAAAAGTTGAGCACAAACAAATTCTGACTTAACAAAGTTTATAACAAGTCCTACATTTTCCAACTCAGTGAAGAGAGCGTCTAGCTGACATAAATGGTCTGACCAAGTGTCAGAAAAAATTACATCATCATCTAAATATACTACACAACCAGGCAAATTGGCCGTGACTTGTGACATCAGCCTTTGAAAGGTGGCAAGGGCATTGCAAAGCCCGAAAGGCATAGCATTTAATTTATAGGTCTTACCTAATGTCACAAAACTGGAGATGTCTTTAGCACGACGGGTCAATGGTACTTGCCAAAACCCTCGAAGGCAATCAATCTTAGAGAGGAACTTGGCGTTCCCGATTTCTTCGTTGCAGTCGTCGACTCTTGGTAGAGGGAAGCTGTCCTTGCTGGTGACGACGTTGACCCTGGGGAAGTCGATGCAGAATCGAAGAGTGCCGTCCTTCTTCGGTACAAGAATGACTGGTGAGCACCACTCGCTGGTTACTGGTTCAATGATGCCCATGGACTCCATGTTGGCCAACACCTGCTTCACTTTCTCCACCTGGCTCGGATGGATACGGTAGGGAGCCTGCTTGATAAGCTTAGCAGAACCAACATCAATATCATGCACCACGGCAGTGGTACAGCCAGGCCTGTCTTGGAAGACAAGAGGATGTTGTTGGATGGCGGCCAGCACGTCAGCTCTCTGGAGTCCCGGTAGATGCTGTAGCTTCTCCTGCAACTCCACGGAGTTGGACTGCCAAACCCTGACTGATGACTGGGCGAGTGGACTTGCTCCTTCTTCTTCCTCTTCTTTCTCACCGTCCACGGAGAAAGTGTCAACGGCACACACGGGAACTGGGTCGTCAGCAACAGATGGGATTGCTGGGCGTGTGTGGTACAGCTTGATGGTGTTGACGTGACATAAGCGCTGTAGTCGGCGCCTGTCTGGGGTAGAGATAATATAATTTGTGGGGCTTACCTTCTTCACCACTCTATATGGCCCACTGAACTTCGCCTGGAGCGGCTGTCTATGTCTCGGCAAGAGAATGAGAACTTGATCTCCTATCTGGAACTCTCTGTGTCTGGCACGTTTGTCGTACCATGTCTTGGTCTTGGACTGCGACTGCTGTAAGTGGTCTGCGGCAAGGCTCCAACATCTTAGAAGCTTCTCTCTAACATCTCCTACTAAACTTAATACACTAATGCTCTCTTCACTACTACCTAACAATCTATCTCTAACTATGTGCAAAGGACCTCTTACTTGATGAGCGAAAACAAGCTCGTAAGGGGTGAAACCTGTGGTTTCATTCGGGGCATCCCGAAGAACAAACAAAATATAAGGTAAATCTATATCCCAAGAAGACTCATACTGCAAAGCATACTTGCGCAAAATAGTTTTTAAGGTTTGGTGTGAACGTTATACTGCACCCTGAGTCTGGGGGTGGTAAGGAGAAGATACACAATGAACTATTCCCAACTCTGTTAGGGCTTCCTTGAAAACTTTTCCTACAAAATATGAAGCACCGTCCGTTTGAACACGGTACGGCCACCCAAAGTGGCTAAGCAGGTCAAGCAAACATTTAACAAGGGCCTTAGCAGTAACTTTCCTAAGAGGTATAGCATGCAAGTACCTAGTGGAGGTATCAATGACTGTAAATAAATATTCAAACCCACTAGAAGTTTTAGGCAGAGGGCCTACAATGTCACACTGTACTGTTGTAAAGGGCTCAGGTATGTGAGGTACTCTTACAAGTGGAAAAGGTGGAATAGCCTGATTGGCTTTGCTTACCTTTTGACAGGAATGACAGTACTTACAATATTTAGTGACATCTCTCCTCATACCTGGCCAATAGAACTTTCTGGCCAGCCTGTTGAACGTTTTTCGGACACCTTGATATCCAGAAAAGCGACCGTCATGGGCCAGAGCTAGAGCATGTTGTCTGTAAGTGTGTGGGAGAACTATTTGAGTGACAGACGCCCAGTCCGCGCCTTCCTCTGACATAGTCGGTGGGAGCCAGCGGCGGCACAAAACACCGTCTTGACTGAAATATCTCGTGGTAGGGCCTGAATCATTGGCAGAATCGGACACCTGGTCAAACAAGAGCCGTAATGAATCGTCTTGCTCTTGCGCAGCTATTAGAGCAACTCTCCCGGTCACAGCATTAACTGCGGAAGAAATGTCTTGGGTTAGCAAAAGGTCCTTCTAAGGAAAGTGAGTCATCTACATCAGGAGTTACATTATGATCATTAGTCATTGACATAGAACGAGTCACAGCACAGAAAGGGAAAACACCGGGCATATCATCTTCAAGTTGTTGCAGCTCTGCGGTAGACTCTGGTCTTTCCCGCACCACAGGAGGTGGTGTTACATTCCTCATTTGACCTCCCGCCACATCGTTACCGAGTATGAGGTCCACTCCAGCAACAAGCAGCTCGTGCACGCAGGCTACGTTAGCTATCCCTGAAAAACAAGAAGACTTGACACGTACTAAAACCAAAGGGAGCCCAAAACGACATATTTGTCAATCTTCCTCGCTGCAACAACACCCTCTTTGATGAGAGTTTGGAGACAACCCGAGTCTCTCAAAATAGTGACTGGTGTTTCGACACCATCAACTTCTACCGTGCCTTGTGACAAAAAGGGACGAAGGGTACCTATGTCTGGGTCCTTCACAAAACTCTCCTGGAAAAGATCAAAGTCTCGTGAGGCGAGAACCGAAACTGCACTCTCTCATGTTTCACCTTTTGTGGAAACCAACGCTATTGGCATGCTGTCAGCCTTGCTCAAACCAGCCATCACTTCGACTGGTGACGTATTAGCCTCCGCAGTAACAATCATAGCTGGTTTGCCCGTATTTGGCTGCAGCCTTGTCCAACAAAACTCTGCTTTATGACCTGGCTTTCCACAGAAACTCTATGTTTGTCTTTGATACCCCCAAAATGTTCTACACTACTGAGGGTATACACAAACACTTGTTATCTTGAAAATAGGTTCTTATTCTCGTACGGGAGATAAATACAGAGGGACAAAGAAACTGGCTTCCACACCATAGGGACTAGTGATCTCAACTCTCTGTATCACTCCGCGCTGGCATGTACAGGATGCCAGCATTCACAAGCTGAATACATAATATGTAAATATGATAACTCACATACATAACATGGTGCATAATAAATGGAAATATTACATAGGATTTATAAATGTTTTGTAATACTTTACTATACTTAATTAATAGAGTAATATAAGAATACACAGCTTAAGATACTACTAGTGTCCATATTATACACCTCCCTCCCCCCTATGCGCTCATACTTTCATCTTGAGCGGACCTTTTGCTTTTGAGTCGCTCGGGCCTGCGGAGTACCGGGGATTTACTGTAAAGACATCAACATTAGCTCAACTGGGGAAGGGTCAACACTAGGCAGCTCCACAAGTCGGAGGAAACGACGGTTCCTCCACCATACTCTACTACTAGGAAGACGCACTTGGTAGTCCCTGGACTGGCCAATACCCATGACAACACCAACCTTATCCCAGCGGTGAGATACCGGATCTTGAATCCTGACCTGCTAGCCGATACTCAACCTGGGAAGGGGGCGGGCATAACAGTTGTACCGAGCAGCGACATCTGCGGCTCGTTCTGCTGCGCGGCGGTCACATTCTTCAGTCTTGGCTTGCCATTCTTGAGAAAAAGACTTCGGGTGGGCAGGAACACAAGACCTGAGATGATGTCCATATAGAACCTGGGCTGGGGAGCGTCCGGTGAAGTTCGGGGTGTTGCGTAACTCTAACAAATCTCGATCGAAGTCCTCGCAGTCGATATTTCCTGAGGGTGACACCTTAAGAATCAGGCGTTTAACAGTCTTGACTGCAGCTTCAGCGTGTTCATTCGCCTGGGGGTAGTGGGGCGAGGTCACGACATGACGGACTCCCCAACGGTCCATGAAGTCCCGGAACTCGTGGCTGGTGAACTGGGGTCCTCCATCAGTCCTGAGACGGAGGGGAACACCAACTTCTCTGAAGTAATGTCTGAAATTCCGGATGGTAGCAGTAGCCGTTGTATCACTACCACAGGGGACGACAACAGGCCATCCAGACAATCGGTAGGCAATGACGAGGAAGGACTTCCCTGCCACTGCAAAGAAGTCGGCCGACACAGACTCGAAGGGTCTTGAAGGGTTATCGTCGTACATTAAAGGTTCCTGTTGCTGGCTGGGTTGCAGAATCTGGCACGGCTCACAGGCACGGACGGTACTTACAATGTCCGCGTCGATTCCGGGCCAAAATAAAGTCTGCTTCGCCCGTCGCTTGGTGGCCTCCACTCATCGATGGCTGTCGTGAAGGCGGGTCAAGGTACGGCTGCGTAGGGCAACAGGAATAACTACTCGTGGACCATACAAGACGAGGTCTCCGTCACAATAGAGGTCCTCGCGTATCTTCCAGTATGGGAGTAGCGATTCATGAAGGTCGTATCAGTTAGATGGAAATCCCTGGGACACACAGTCGACGAGCGGGATATAGGGAGGGTCGGCCCGGGCTGCGGTGCGGAGATCTTCAAGGGCTCTTGTCTGCATCCGGTGCTGTAGACTCTTCTGATGTGAAGACGGCCTTCAATGAGACAACTGACTTGAGGGATGCAGCAGCTGTAGAACACAACATCTCGTCCTCTGGGGTGGGGCGACTGACAGGGGCGCGGGACAGAGCATCCGGGATGCACAGCAGCTTACCCGCACGCCACACAGCCGTGAAGAGATAAGGCCATGGTCCTGCAGAAGGGCGCAACCAACGCTGTAGAGTCTGGAGGCGTCAGTCTGGAGGGCGGTGGCTTGGGCTGGGTCGCAACAGGCGAGGACAGGTGGACTTAAGAGGGCCTGCTTGACTCGCTGGAAGGCCTCTTGATGATCTGGAGTCCACACTAATGTCCTCCTGGGGCTCGGCAGGGGGCGTAACGGCTGGGCTGCAGAGGAGATGTCAGGTGAGAATCCAGCCAGCTGATTGACCAGACCCAAAAAAGAACGGAGGTCTGTCAGGTTGGCAGGGGTTGGAAAATCCCTGCTGCGACTACAAACTTGTCAGCGTTGAGGGTAATCCCGTACTTTCGACATCTGGTGAGAACTTCATATATTCGGGAGAGGTGGGCACAGTAGTCTTCGTCATGAAGTAAAATATCATCAACCACCTTGACACAATTCGTGACTCCTTGAAGGGCTGCGTCACCACGTTGACAGAATGCATCGCCCGCAGCGGCAAATCCCATGGGGCCTCTGCAATACTGATATCTTCCATATGGTGTGATGAATGTAGTCAAATGCTGGTCTTCTTCGGCCAACTCGATCTGCCAATAACCACATAAGGCGTCCATCGTTGTAAAATCTTCGCCTTCGGGTCCACATTTCGAACAGCTGCGAAGGGTGTGGGTGAAGGATGGGCTGGACGGGAAACTTGCTGGTTAAGTTTTGACAGATCGGTGGTGATCCATACTCCACCACGAGGTTTGGCGACGGGGACGAGAGGGTGGCACCAAGGTGGAGGTTCGTCTCCGGCCGGCTTCATGATTCCCTGAGCAACCATGGAGTCAAGCTTTTGTCTAACTAGCTCCTTGTAGGCGTGAGGAATCAAACGAGGGGTGTGGATGGCAAAAGGTGTGGCACCATCCTCAAGATGAATCTTCATAGGTGAACCCACCATCGGCTTGAGTGGTGTGGATCCTAAAGATTTCTTCGTAACCAACACGTCAGCAAACTCCTTGAGAAGGTAAGCTCTTGCATCAGAAGGGGACGTGTTAGTAGAGATAGGGAGTTCCTTCAACCTGTTGACATGGGTGACCTTGAAAATAGGTTTGGGGAATTACTTGGAAATAATGGCCAACTCTTGACAAGGGCCATATGATAAAAGCGGAGTCGGGATCCCATCATGAACATCAATCCTGGCTGAGCAAGACTGCTTACCAAAGGTAAGAGTAGCCCAGAAAGATCCCAAAGCTGGAGCCATCTTGGAACCATCAGCTGTCAGTTTCGTTGTCTGAGAAGGGGACTGTAGGTTGCTCCGGGGTATTCCCAAACTTGCTAAGTGTTGTGGACCAATGACTGAGACGTCAGCACCGGTGTCAGGTAACATCTGAAGACTGGATGACAAGTTACCGTGAGAAATGACGACACTGATGTGCTGGGGCGTCGTGTCTGTGGAACAATGTACACGACGGCAGGAACGACTGGACACAGCGTCTTGATGCTTGTCAGAAGGAGGGGGCGTGCCAACACTCCCTGAGGATGACTTCTTGGATCCTTGGTGGTGTCCTTCCTGTGTCTTCTTAAGACAACATTTGTCATAATGGCCCACACGACCACAAAGTCTGCACAGAACTTTGCTAGCAGGGCACTTGACTGTGTAAGCCCAGTGACCCTGGCGGTCACAACTTCTGCACACGCTTTGTGCAGCTGGGCACTGGGAGGCATTATGCTGTCTCGCGCAACTGTTACACAAAGCTGCTGCTGAAGGTGTAGCTGGAGGGTGAGGGGTGGGGTTACCTTGCTGCTTCTTACCCTTTCTGTAGGAAGACACCGCCCTCACCTGGTCAGGTTGTGAACGTAAAGCTGAAGTCGCACACCTGGCGGCCTCGTACGCTCGACATTTTGTAACAACATCTTGAAGGGAGGAAGTGGGGTCAAGTGAAATGAGACGCTGAACTAGCTCTTCATCTCGGACACCCGTTAAAATGATTGTCTTGAGTTGTGTCTCTTCACAAACTTGAGAATTTCCAGGACAAACATCAACTTCCTCTGAACATCTTTTCAGTCTTACAAAAAATGCATCAGAAGCCTTTCCATCAAGCTGCTTACATTGGAGGAGTTCTCTTCTTCTAAGTGCTTCGTTGCGCTGTCCCTTAACATGTTCCTGTAACTTGTCAAGCACGGCCTCTACAGTCAGAGTTGTCGTAGGAGGCACTTGAGTTGTGTGCTCGAGAGTACGTTGTGTCTCTAAGGGTAAGCACATATGAAGCTGTATCATCTGTTTAGGCTGTGGTAAACTTGACAGATCAACCGTTGTTGCATAGTCTTGCCAACGTCGACGCCATTCCCGAAATATCTGATAAGAAGCGTCAGACTTCAGAGAGGGAGGCGTTTTGCTGCAGCCTTTTGAGGAATTGTCGAACCGACTCTGGGAAATGAGGTACCAGTACCTATAGTCGTATCAGCATTAGTAGTAGCAGAAGAATCTTGTAGAGTAGATCGTTGTGGGGAGGCTAACAGGGAAATCAAGGCTTCAAATCTGGCTTGATCCTCTCTTCTTCTCAGGTCATCCTCACTTCTACGTATATCTTCTAGTTCTCTGCGTCTTTGTTCATCTTCGTGGCGTCGTCTTTCAGACTCTCTGTGCCGAATTTCTTCCTCTTCTCTCCTTGCAACATAGTCCTGCCGTCGAGAAGTTTCCATCCACTTAATCAGTTCAAGGAGATCTTTGGACGCAGTCACCGCAGGAGAGCTTGCTCGCGACGAACGAGGAGATTCTGTGGGTGATTGGGCGTTGTCACTGTGGGGAGCGTGGGGCCTGAGTGTGGGTGGGGAGAGGTCTCCCAAACTTAAACTCATAACCTCATCGTCCAGGGTATCTTTTTGATCCCTGTGAGACATGCCGACAGCATCTTTACTCTATTTGTGCAAGAGGCCGGGTCAACCCCTCGTAATCTATGCACAGAATTACAGAAGTCTAAAGTAATACACAAGAATTTAATATAAAGTGGGCCTGTGAGTGTGTGTGTGTGTATGGCTCGTTGCCGGGAGGCTTGGTGCGCTGCCAGACGTAGAGGCAGCTGGGCGCAAGTCACAACTGAACTGAAGTTGTCTTAATGCGCGCTGGTCAGTTACCCAATGACCGTAGGCGGGAGGAGTTGTACTGCTGGACAGCTCCCTCAGTCATCTGACTGCAGTTTGCACAGACAATTCTGATTAAAATACACAACACAGCACTTCACAGAACACTTCACTTCACAGCACAGCACTGTACACTAGGGTGTGTCATAGGAGGGAAGATCAGCTAAAACTAATGGCCCATCACTTTTTTGGTAGATTTTAGTGTATATAAACAGAAAATAATTTCAGTTTCAATATTTTGCAACCTTTTGCTAGGTAAATTTTAGCGTGAAATTTATCGAAAATCTAACGTACAGCTGCAATAGTGCAATACAATTAAATAGTGAACATTGCTTTCTGACTTCATTCTTTAACAACCCAACTAACAATATTTTTTTCTGTTTCAGATTCTGATGCATTTATAAGTTGATAATATTTGCGATGGCTGCTTGAGTCAGGACGAGGAACCAAAAATCCAGCCATCTCACTCACTATCTTGGGTCTGGGAGAGAGCTCCTGAAGTCGGAGTTGCCTACATTGAGAGATGCTTTGAGATACGGTGTTTTAATCAGGCAAATCAGTGAAAAGAACCAAAGAACTTACACAAACAAAGACATTGCCAGTGATATGACCAAAGCTGTCTTGGCACAGTACACTCTGGCTAACGCTCAGTTCAAGCCTCCTGTCATAACAAGTCAGAAGAAGATTAGTGAGAGACTGCTAGCCAGTTGGGAAAAGGCAAGAGATATCTCTCTTGGGAGAGGAAAACTTGCAGTTAAGGACAGCTTTGCCAAGCAACTGGACCAGTTATTTGACATAATTACTTGCAAGTGCCCATTTGTTCTCTGTCCTGAGTTTGGATGCGATCGTGACTGTAAATCCGAGGCCCACATCTCCTGTATTTGCAAGCGTGAACTGAAGATTCCTGTGATCGAACTGGCATTTGTCAAAGCACAGAGAGAGAAGACTGGCAGTATAGGGGCTCTCGTGATTTCTAGCCAAGATATTCCGGAGTCCAAGAAACAGGAGGCTGCCACAGAGAGACAGAAGAGTTGCCGAGGAAAAGACTTGAGAAGGCCCAAGGTGAGGTAAAAAAGGCCAATGATTGGAGTCAAGCTGATTCAGAGTTTAATGACTCCCCCATGGCTGATCCGAGTGCTGACCAGGAGAATGGTGACTTTGTCCCTAACCCAGAAAATAATGATCCCAAACCTTCCAGGCATAACATTCGAAATAGGAAAGATATCCCGAGCATAGCTCTGGCCAGCATGCGACACCACACTGGTCTCAGAGAAACTGCAGAGATAGCAACAGCTGCCTGGATTGACGGTGGTTTGATAACACCTGATGATGTTCACCTGGTGATAGATCATAACAAAGTAAGGAGAGCTCAGGAGAAACTTGTCAGCAACCTAGAAGAGGAGTTTGATAAGGGGATAATAGAAAATGGAGTCAATTGTTTGTTCTTTGATGGGAGAAGGGATGACACTAAAGTGTTCATGAAAGTTGGAGATTCTGACAAGTTGTTCCCTGCCATGGTGAAGGAGGAACACTACTCCTGCTGCAGTGTACCAGGAGGGAAGTATTTGTGGCATTTCACTCCAGAGAAAGATGACATCAGGAAACCAGCTGAGATAGTGGCAGATAACATTGTGAACTGGCTCAGAGAGAGGAACGTAGACCAGACCCTGCAGGCCATTGGAGGGGACAGCACCAACACGAACACAAGGTGGCAAGGGGGAGTCATACAGTGGATAGAGCGGAAGATTGGGAGGAAGCTGGTCTGGATTGTTTGTGACCTCCACACCAACGAGTTGCCACTCAGACATCTGATCCAGGAGCTGGATGGCAAGAGTCTTTCAAACAACAGATGGTCTGGTCCTCTTGGCAAGATGCTGGACTCTGCCACTGAGTTAGAAATAAATCCGAGCTTTGAAAAAATCACAGTTGGCCCTCCACTCGTTGAGCTTGCACATACTGTCATTGACGACCTGAGTACTGACCAGTACTATGGTTACATGATTTGCAGTGCCATCAAAACTGGGGTCATGCCTGATAGACTTGCTTACCTGCAGATAGGTCCAGTCTCACATTCTAGGTGGCTCACAACGGCTCTCAGGTTCTGCAGAATTTGGGTCGCTCATCATAAACTGAAAGGGAATCAGCTTCACAACCTGAGACTTATTGTCCAATTCATCGTGAGTGTCTACTTGCCAAATTGGTTCAACACCAAGGTCAAGTCATCGTTCTCCGAAGGTCCGAGGCATGTTCTCTTCCAGCTTGAGCTCCTGAGGAGTCAGCCAAGGAAGGTTGTTCAGATTATGGAGCAGACTGTGAGGAGATCTTCCTGGTATGCTTATCCCGAGGTAGTTCTGCAAACAATGCTCTGCAGTAAGGATGAGGAGGAGAGAAGAGTGGCAGTCAAAAAGATCTTGGATATGAGACTTATGAGAGGATCTGGGCATGACGAATCAGTTGGTGACGATTCCTTCAGGGCCAGGAAGACTCCTGAAGTCAATCTAGGTGCCAAGACCCTCACTGATCTCATAGATCTGGATAACATCCAGGCTGGCAGTGAGCCCTCTCTTACCTGCAGCCTCACCAATGTTTAAGTCAGAGCTTTCCTGGACAACCCCATGCATGTCCCTGCCTGGCCCTCGCACACCGAGAGTATCGAGCGTTGTGTACAGCAAGTGAGCGAGGCCAGCAGTCACGTGTACAGCCAGGAGAGGAGGGAAGGCTACATCCGAGCTCAGGTGGTCAGCAGGGAGGTGATGAGTAGAAACAGAAGGAAGAAAGACATGTTCTCTATGGTGTGCAGCAACACCGGGTCGTAGTAGTAAAACCGGTTTTTGTATTTGATGATTTTGTTTTCTAAAGGAATATTAAATTTAATAAATGTGTCAAGATCATTCGTTTCACTATTCTGGATCATTTTCATCCTAATAAATTAACCTGATACATTTACTTTACTTTAAATAAGCTATTTAGTGGTGCTGGTAAAAGGGTGGGAATACTGAATTTTCATAAGATTTCAAGTTAAAATTTACCTAGCAAAAAATGAAAACTTTTCAAATCTGAAGATATCACATGATTTTGCACATAGAACTACATCATTAATACCATGGGCCGATTTTTCAAACTCAAACACAAAAAATTCGCCTCCGTATGACACACCCTACTGTACACAGCATAGAACTTCACAACACTGTAAGTCCTGAGGCTTGTAGTCTTACAGCTGAAGACGAGACGCCATTAACACAGTCTGGCGGGAAGGCTGAATTCACTCTGAATCTCACTGAGAAATCTCACTGCGCTATCTATGTTCGTCTTTGATACCCCCAAAATGTTCTACACTACTGAGGGTGTACACAAACACTTGTTATCTTGAAAATAGGTTCTTATTCTCGTACGGGAGATAAATACAGAGGGACAAAGAAACTGGCTTCCACACCATAAGGACTAGTGATCTCAACTCTCTGTATCACTCTGCGCTGGCATGTACAGATGCCAGCATTTACAAGCTGAATACATACTATGTAAATATGATAATTCACATACATAACATGGTGCATAATAAATGGAAATATTACATAGGATTAATACATGTTCTGTAATACTTTACTATACATAATTAATAGAGTAATATAAGAATACACAGCTTAAGGTACTACTTTGTGTCCATATTATACAGAAACTACAAGTGTATGTAGAAAATTTGGACGCCCCATTAGGTGGCGAACGCATCCAGCTCCTCCTGTCAAGCACAAAACTGTTACACACAAAATTACCATTGGTAGTATTCCCTTGTCTCGCTCTGTGGAGAGAGAGGGATTAAAAGTCCTTTGAACCTGTGGAGGCATAACATCATTGGTAGTCCTACCATGTCTCAAAACAAATCTATTAGCATGCTTAGCAGCCTCTTCAATAGTACTAAATTCCCTATCTAACAAGTATGTACTAACCTCTTCGTTGATGGTTCTCAAAAATTCCTCCGTGAGCATTAACTCAAGCAGGGAGTCAAACTCACTCACTTCCTTGGAGTGTATCCACTTTCAGAATACCTCTCTTTTACTCCTCGCAAATTCAAGGTGGGTCTGCTCTGCCATCTTACGGAGGACACGAAAGCGTTGTCTGTACGCTTCAGGAACACGGGCATAAGCCTTCAAAACTTCCTCCTTAACACATAAATAATCATTAGCGTCACTGTCTGTAAGAGACGAAAAAACACACAGAGCCTTACCTGTAAACGCTTGTTGAAGCAAAATGGGCCAAAACTTTATAGGCCACTCCAAAGTGGTAGCAAGTCTCTCGAAAGCAATGAAAAACTCATCAACTGTTTCCTCTGAAAACGTGGGCATTAGCCTAGCAGCACGTGCTGGATCAAAATGAGAAAAACTAGATCTGGGGGTGAGGCCATCGGTGTTAGAAGGGTTACTCTGACCGAGCTGTATACGCAGACGCAAGTTTTCTGAATCAGCTTCTGCCTGATGTATTCCAACTTCTTTTGCTATAGCTTCAGCTTCTTTCGCTTTAGCTTCAGGGAAAAGGGAAACAGTGGAGTACCCTAGATTTCGTCTTTATTCAAGACATCTTCGGAGGCAACTGAATTTACAAACTGAGAGAGGCTTCACTCAGCCAGGCAAGATGCCCAGCTGACTGGAAGACCTAATAGAGGTATGTGTCAACAGTGCCCAAGTCAACCAGCCCATAATCCTTAAATGAGCTACGACCAATACCAAGTTCATTCTGTTAAAGTTTCGTGTTTGACTGGGCTTATCCTGATATGGCAGGCGCCATTGATCTTCAGAAATTTGGCAATATGAAAACTTCCTCCACCATTCACTGTCTTGTCAGCTCTCTCGACTACTTATACCGCCAAGACGTACTCTTCCGAGGGGCTGCCTCCACTTTTCAGTCACTCACCTGTGGCGTCCCCCAAGGCACCAAGATTGGAATGCTCTTCTACCTTATGCTTTTCAATGATGCCCTAAGAGAAACCTCTGCTCGCTGGAAATATGTCGACTACTCCACTATTGGGGTGATCAGTGTCAACAACTCGGCTCCCAGTGGTAAGGTCGTGGTAGTTCGGGACAGTAAGGTGAGGTTCTCAGATAGGACTTTTTGTGCAAGAGATAGGAAACGTGGGACTGGGGTGTGTTTTCCCTAGGGCTGGGATAGGGCTTGTAGCTGAGAGGATAGATAGGTTTTTGTCAGGGGAGGGTACCAATCCAGTAGTGTGTCTTAGTGTGGGAGGTAACGACATAGGAAATGTTAGGAGTGAGGAACTTTTCAAGAGGTATAGGGAGGCGCTGGGGAAAGTTAGATATCGGGGAGGGATCCCAATAGGATGTGGTGTCTTGCCTAGAAGAGGAGTTGGTCATGAATGGCTGTCCAGGGCAATTGCTTTAAATTGTCGACTGGAAAAACATTGTGCAAGCAATGGTTGGGCATTCATTGATAACTGGGGGTAAAGACGTCTGCATCCCTGGAGCATGAAATTGTCACTCCAAAGGGGGGGTTTCGCCAGTAGAGAGACGTCGGGGTAAGAGTGAGTCAAAAAACAAGCAGGTTCTGGGGAGTAAAATTGGTTACTCATGAAAAGGGGTAAAACAGGACCAGGGAAGGGTAGGTTTAAATGTATACTATACAAACAGTAGGAGCGTTAGAAATAAAATAGACTTGCTGAGAGCGGTTGTATGTACCAAGAATGTAGACGTCATTGCAATCACCGAAACTTGGATGAATCTGGCGAGCAAGAACTTTTTATCGGAGTACCACATAGAAGGGTACAACCTTTTTCACAAGGACAGGGAAGGTAGGAAGGGGGGAGGGGTTGCTCTCTTTGTCAGGGACACATTAAAATGTTGTATTAATAATTCAATAAAGGGTGAAATAGGAACCGAATCTGTATGGGTAGAAATTACGGAAGGAAGAGAAAAACTAATTATAGGAGTGATTTACAGGCCCCCCCAAGTCTTGGGAAAGAAGCAGCTCAGCCCATATGGCAGGAAATGAGTAGGGCAGCAAAATACAACAAACTGTGCATTATGGTGGATTTCAACTACAGAAATATTGACTGGGACAACATTGTAGGCAACCATGAATCTGAAGACTTCCTAGACGCAGTACAGGACAATTTTTTGAAACAACTAATTACAGAACCTACTAGAGGTGACAATATATTAGACCTAGTATTAACAAATAAAGAAAATATTATCAGAGATATCACAGTAGGGGAAGAACTAGGTAACAGTGATCACAGAGAAATCAGGTTCACCCTAAATTGGGAAACGAAAAAAAAAGACAATATGGTCAGAGACCCAAACTTTCGATTGGCGAATTATTAGGGGTTAAGAAGGTACCAAGGTGAGGTCACCTGGGAACATTCAGGTCAGTCCCGGGTAGGAACAGGTGAGGTCATATGTGACACCACAATTGATCATGACTATAATATATTCACTCGTATACTACGTAAAACGGAAGAACAAAATATCCCATACAGAAAAATTAGGTCAAATAAGAATGAGCCAAGGTGGATGACCAGAAAACTTAGATATGGCAAGTTATAAAGAAAGGAGTTTATACGAAATTAAAGGGAGGGGAGGAGGAGCTCAGAAATAGGTATAATGAACTATCTAGGAATGTTAAGAAAAATGTAAGGAAGGCAATGAGGGACTACGAAATCAGGATAGCAAGAGAATCCAAGGCGAATCCCAAGGGATTTTTCCAGGTATATAGGACAAAGGTCAAGGACAAAGTGGGGTCTTTAAGGTCAGAGAGAGGGGAAGTGATCGATGACAGTGAGGAAATAAGCAAAGCATTAAACACCTACGTCTTATCAGTTTTCACAGAAGAAATTCACGAGGAAATTCCAGAGGTGGAACTGATATTTAAGGAAAATGACGACGATTAATTAAAGAATATCACTCTCAGAAAAGAGGATGTTCTTAAGAAGATAAATAAATTAAAGAAGACAAAATCCCCAGGGCCGGATGAAATTTTCCCTCGAGTCCTGAAAGAGTGTAGGGAACAGACTAGCGGACGCCTCGTAAATTTGTTTACAAAATCAATGGACAAGGGAGCTGTGCCAGACTTGTGGAAACGGGCAAATGTAGTACCCATATTCAAAAAGGGAGACAGATCATCAGCGTCAAACTACCGGCCGATCAGTTTGACGTCAGTAGTGGGGAAATTTCTTGAATCAATTATAGCAAATAGCATCCAACCGCATTTAGAGAAAAGCAAATTAATCTACGACTCTCAACATGGGTTTACAGAGGGAAAATCTTGTCTAACAAATCTGCTGATGTTTCTTAGGAAAGTCTTCGAGGTAGTATATACCAACGAAAATTACGATGTTATTTACTTAGACTTTAGAAAAGCATTTGACAGAGAACCGCATCAGAGGCTTCTGAGAAAAGTTAAGGCTCATGGTATCGAGGGGAAAGTTTTAAATTGGATAAAATCATGGCTCACCGATAGAATGTAGAGGGTCAGCGTAGATGGTGTTAAATCTGAGTGGGGCTGTGTAACCAGTGGGGTTCCCTAGGGGTCAGTACTAGGCCCACTCTTGTTCATAATCTGCATAAACGATCTAGATACTGGGATCAGCAATGACATAAGCAAATTTGCGAATGACACCAAAATAGGGCGGCAGATTAATTCAGGGCAGGATGCAAATGCACTACAGGAGGATTTAAATAAACTGCAGGAGTGGTCAGAAAAATCGCCAATGAAATTCAACACCAGCAAGTGCAGTGTACTTAATATTGGAAGAACCAATACTGTCAATGTATACAGCCTGAACAACATCAACCTAGAAAAGTCGAATTATGACAGAGACTTAGGGGTACTTATATACCCGGGCCTACGGCCTAGAAAACAGTGCGATAATGTTCGAGGTAAGGCAAACAGAGTATTAGGTTTTATATCTAGAAGTGCAAGTAATAAGAATGCAGAGGTCTTATTGCAACTATATCTTTCGCTAGTCAGGCCACACCTCGATTATGCGGTTCAGTTCTGGTGCCCTTATTATAGAATGGATATCAATTCACTGGAGTCGGTGCAGCGAAGAATGACAAAAATGATTCCGGGACTTAGAAACCGTCCATATCAAGATTGGTTAAAAAAACTAAATTTGCATTCCCTAGAAAGACGAGGAGTACGGGGAGATATGATAGAAGCATTTAAGTGGGTGAAAGGAATCAATAAAGGAGATATAGATAAAGTTCTTATAATATCCGAGCAGGATAGGACTCGTAGCAACGGATTTAAGTTGGATAAGTTTAGGTCTAGGAGGGACATAGGATGGAATTGGTTCACAAATAGGGTGGTAGACGAGTTGAACAAGCTTAGCAACTTTGTAGTAAGTGCTGGAATGCTAGAAAGTATTAAAAAGAGGCTAGATAGATTCATGGATGATAGAGAGTGGTAGTAACCCTCGACAGGAGCTGCCATGCACAGGCCAACCGGCCTACTGGAGACTCCTTATTTTCTTATGTTCTTGTGTATACCGTTCTTCATGATTTGACAAGTGATCGTGGGCCCTTCGTGCCCGGTTCGCCGTCCGGCTGACAGAGTACAGCGACATCGTTTTCCAGCATAAATAAAATGGTTAATTAATGCCTTCCTAAAGAAACCATTGACATGGGCCCAGGTTTGTTCCACTCTATGATTTTTTTGTGATTTTTCCACCAAGTTTGATGAAAAACGATTGTGCCGTTTCGGCTGCCCAGAACAGACACACACACAGAAAGCCACACGGCTTAGAATAATTACTTAAAGAAATATTCGCCACAAGGAGAGGTTAAAATCATAAAAAATAATTATTATGAATCACCGATGATCAATCCGAGATAAATTATATTATGAAGAGAAGTGACCTTAATTCTGGTTAGATTAGTCACCTTCTGCTTATGACATCACCTGTGTTAAGTTATCATAGTCATCATCTACGTTAGTCAGTTTTAGCCCCATCTCACATGACTGACCGACCATCAATGTTCTTTCCGCGCGAGGGTGTTAGTTTTCAATGTGTCATATTATTTACGCTGGTGGATGTAGGACCAGCTACCCTCACTGACGCAGCTATGGTCAATTTGGTGTTAGTCTTGTTTATAAATGCGTTCTAATCTGTCTCAAGTCTATCCGTCCTGTCTATTGACATCCCAACTGCTGTTCGTCTGCATGGTGTTTGACTGTAAGCCAGTCTGTACACTTTGTGTCGTCAAATCTGTCTGTCTTATCCGTCTTATCCGTTGTTGGCGTGTGTCTGCCTGTTTGTCTCATGTGAACCAGTCAGTCAGCTGTCAACCTGTCTGTCTGTCTGTCTGTTATGTTAGTTGCCATAATCTCTGCTTAGGTATGTATGAATCTCTCTATTTTTGTCAACTTCCTGTCTGTTTCACTGTCTATATTCACCCTGTGTCTATTGTAGTCATGTCTGTCTGTCTGTATGTATGCGTCTGTCTTATATGTTGTCTTTGTCTTTCATAAGTCTGTCTATCAGCCTGTCTTTCTGTGTGTCCTTGAATCTGTCTGTATTATGTCTTTTGTTGGTACGCTTCTCTCTCTCTCCATTTTTATCCATACTATCTCTATCTTTATTTATATATCTCTATGTCTCTCAATTACACTACTCATCATACTTAGCTCTTTTTCTTCCTTATTAAATAGGTGATTTTAATATGCTATTCTGGGAACATTAAAAAACACATACATTATTCTGATTAATTTGTATATCATAGCCTAATGTACACACACACACACACACACACACACACACCACATTCTCCTGTCCTCTAAACACAGAAACATGCAACCTCCCCTCCCTTCCCCCCCTACCCACACATATATTCACTAGGGTGTGTCAATTTAGGGGCTGAACTGGCTAAATTGAAAATCGAGTAATTTGGTAGCAATTTATTGTAGTCTTTAAGCATGCAAAACAATATTCTGGCATAAATTTTTTTTTTATAATAAGTCCTACCAACATCAAATGGATTTTTAAATGTACATATTTGTGAATTTATAACATAACCAGCGTTTGCACACATGTTACTGTTTCAAGTTTCAAATTATTATATTTTATTATCCGTAGTCTATTTGAAAGTAACCAATGCCTTCATACTCTCTTTGCTTTGGTTTCTTGTCATCAGTAGTCTGCTTGCTATTTGTGCTTTGATGTAACCTTCTGGCCTCTCGTGGCTGTAAACATGGCCCGCTGCTTCTGTGACCATTTTCACACATCTCTCCACACTTTGAGTGTGGGAAGGCCACTTCGGCACCTGCATTGGAGTCTCTTTAAGGTTTCTCAATTCTTGGCTAGTTAGACTTGTTGTCAATGGTGGCTCTAAGACTTCCAAACTCAAGTCAACCAATTCTGACAATTTGGTGGCATTGACGTTTATTGGGGGAACTTTTCTTGAATGAAACGAACAGTCTCCCAACTGGTCGTCATCTATTAGCGTTCCTCTAATCTTTAGAATGACTTCTACAGCCTCGGTTCGGAGATTGGTACATTGACTGCAAAGCATTGCTTGCAAAACTGCTTCTGATCGAGCATACCAAGCGGACCTTCTTGCCACAGGTAACACGATGTCCCTCACTACCTTCCTCTGTGTTCTTACTAGCTGCAATTGAAACAAAAGGTGATTGGGCCCATCCACCCACATAGGATTAAGTTTCACACTAAACCACTGGGGAAGATAAACTCCAATAATAAATTCAACAATTAACCTCAAATTCTTCAGCACTTTGCCCTTCAATTCGTGTTTGGAAATCCAAATCCTGCAGAAACGAAGAGCTGTAGTTAACCAACGGCTGTGACTGACAGGTCCAATCTCCAAGAGAGCCAATGACTGAGGCACTTCTCCTGATCTTATTGCTTGGGCAATACGATAAGCATAGGATTGATCTGTGCTGAGATCTTTGATGACTCCTTCAGACAACGCCGGAAGGGGAGGGCCAACTTCGACCTTTGGAAAGGTTGTATTTATTTCTAGTTGTGTTGCTTCATCCAGCATGATGCCAAGGGGACCTGACCACTTGTTGTTGCTCTTTGTAGGACCATCAAGTTCCTGGATGAGATGACGAAGAGGTAGCTCGCCTGTATGTAAATCACATACAATCCAAACAAGTCTTCTTCCTAGTTTTGTCTCTAAATGCGTCATTACACCCCCCCTGCCATCCGGTGTTCACTGCAGTTGAGTCTCCACCAACAGCCTGCAGTGAACTGCCAAGTCCTCTCTCCTGAACCCAACATAAAATATGATCAGCAATGACCTCTGCATGTTTCTTCCCTTCTACTTCAGTTTCGGGAGCAAAGTGAAACAAAAACCGACCACCAGGCTCAGAACAGACAGAGTAGTGTTCTTCTTTGATGAGACCTGGAAACTTTCTGTTCACTCCCTCTACTTCTAGCAAAACTTTTGTGTCATTTATTCTTCCATCAAACAAAAGACAGGAGAGCCCTCCCTCGCTTAAATCTTTTTCATGCTGATCAGATATTTCCTTCATTATTTTTTCTTGTGCTCTTCTAATTTTATTATGATCTATCACCAAAGATACATCCTCTCGGCTGATGAGGCCTGCATCTATCCAAGCGGCAGTTGCAATTTCTGCAGCCTCACGAAGTCCAGCATGGTGGCGAATACTAGCTAAAGCAATGTTTGAAATATTTCTTGTGTTGTATTTCATTTTCTTTGGTAAAGGTTCAGATGGCTCTTTGGAACTATCATCTGATGTTGCTTCCTGTTCATCAGAAGAACTATCAAAGAAGTGATAAACATCTTGACACAGCTCTTCCTCTCTTTGGATGGCTTCTTCACTCTTCATTTTCTTCTTTTGTTCCCTCTCTCGGATTTGTTCTCTCTTCTTGGCATTAGCAATCTGCTTCTTTGTTTCTGAATAATCTATTGAACCCATTTGCATACTTCCTTGGCCTTCTGCCTTTGTCCTCTGTGCCTTTATAAATTCAAGCTCTAAAACAGGGATCTTCTTTTCACGAGGACAACCACAATCAATGTGGGAATTATTTTCTCTCTTACCTGAGTGAGAACAGTTGGATTCAGAACATAATTGTATGGAGCACTTGCAGGTCAAAATGTCAAACAGAGTATCAAGTGTGTGCAGAAATTCATTTTTTCTGGCCAAGTTTCCTTTACCAAGTGATGTTTCAACTGCTTTGTGCCATAATTTCGTTAGTTTTAGCTCAATAGTTCGATACTGATTAATCACAGGTGGTTTGAATAGTGCATTAGCTTTTGTCCATTGATGCAGAAGAGGGACTATCATGTCATTTATGAGTTCTTTATCTGTATAGTTCCTTCTGTCCTTTGCATTTTTTTCTCGAAGGAGTAACCCTAATCTTAGCATGTCTCTCACTGTTGGAAGTTCTGATACAGGAAGCTCCTTCTCTTTACCAACTAGCAGGCTCAAGTGGGTTGACAACTGACTTCTTGTCTTCAATTTTGACATCTTCACACTATCTGACAAATAGAAAAATATTTCAATGTTTCATAATTCAATTGTTGTTTCAAAAAATATCAATTTGTTTATCAAAAATGCTGTAACAGAAATAACATAATAATTTCTTAGAACATAATGTTTTATACAATGATATAAGTAACTGCGACAATCAATATGCCCTACTTACAATAATTAAAATGTAGAATTCGTCTGGTAGAGTAGGTGCAAGTGCAATGAGAGCAAACCACCGTCTATGATATCTAGAAGGAGAGTGAGCCGGGCGCCTTATCCTCACGCTTGGTACAAGTCAAAACAAGAATTAAACTGTCCCACACGGAGAGCCTGTTCATGTTCATCTTCTGACATGCATATTGTACACAAGCTATAGAACCATAAAATACTCCATAATCCATATGCTTACATGAGATTAGTTAATATCAAGTGAATAATTCTAATCAAGTCTCATTAATTTGTTGAAATACTGATATTTGAAACTTTAAGGTATAATTGATGTAGGTGAGGGTTATTTCAATTCATTTTTGTTTGCTAATCTCAAGTTTAGACATAAAGAGGCACAATACTTTGACAACCAAATTTGATTTTTAACATGTTGACAAAATTGACACACCCTAATATTCACCCTACCCCATCCCCTCTCCCCACGTATATACGAACCTTCATAAACATTCAACATACTTGAGCAAGACCTGAAGGAGGTGTGGTGGCAGGTGGGGGTGGGCGAGGCAGAGGGCACCGTCCTGATAGGTAATTACTGTTTATATCAACTGGGCTGTCTCCTCTTCTCCCACCACCAGTACCACCCAACTTCCTCAATCATCTCCTTACGCTTTTCTTCCGTACTGTTATTCCTCTCTCTCTCTCTCTCTCTCTCTCTCTCTCTCTCTCTCTCTCTCTCTCTCTCTCACGTCTTTCTTCCCATTCTCTTGTACCTCCCGTTATTCTTCTCTCTTGATAATCACTTTTTGTTCCATCTTATTATCCAAGTTCCTCCTTCCCTCATCTTTCCTTTCCCTGTCTTCCTTCCCGTTCTGTTTATCTTGTGTCTCTTTCTTCTTTATGTTTTATTTCATTATTCTTACTCTTTTTACCTACATTTAACCGACTAATTTCTACATGTTATCATCCAAATACTTGTTCTGATTTTTGTTTTACTTATCGCTGTTCTTCCTTTGTCTCCTTCTCTAGTCTCCTTCTCTACTATCCTTCTATACCATTCTTATTCTATCCTTCCATCCCTCCATTCATACCTCCACCTCTCACTATCCCTCTCTCCCATCTCCTTTCCTCGCTCGCCTCTTAAGGATAATAATGCTTCAGTCTCTCTTCTTCTCCTTCTCTTCTCCCTTTCTATCTTCTCCATGCATTCCTGTTATTATCTTTTTATCTCATCTCCTTTTCCATTTACAGTCAGCCACAGGAATATGTATACTATACACACTGTAGCTGTAAGGTCCGAAAATGGTCTGGTAACGTTGAAGCTGTTCATCCAGATGCATGATGAAACTCAGCTCCCCCCCACCTGTTTTCTCTAACTATTTTCTGTTTCTCCTCCTTTATTCTTCTATTTACTCATCTTCCTTCCTTTACTAATTCAAACAACATTAAAAAAAGTAGGCTAAGAGAAAAAGTGGGGGGAGGAGGAGGGAGCCGTACGATAACTGCAATTGTGGGCTGACAGCGTACAGCGAATGAGGGTGCGCCAAGTCCGTAGACTTGCATCGTTTTCCATCGAAAATAAAATGGTTAATTAATGCTTTCCTAAAGAAACCATCGACATGGGACCAGGTTTGCTCCACTCTACTATTTTTTTGCGATTTTTTCACCAAGTTTGATGAAAAACGATTGTGCCGTTTCGGCTGCCCAGAACAGACAGACAGACAGACAGACACACGGCTATTCCTATAGTATATTAGATAAACAGTCTCCAAAATTGGGCCGCCAACAACCACGTCACCATCAACCATACCAAGACCATGGTTATGCACATAATCCTCTCCTCTTACGTTGTCCCACCCCATCCATTGCTTTAGGCCCCAATACACTCCAGGGTGTAGACTCCACTAAGCTCCTCGACGTCACGATAGATAACAAAGTAGATCGGAAAACACATGTCAGTAAAATTGTTAAATCCTCCAGTTTCAGTCTCCACCTCCTCCGCCTACTCAAGTCCCTCGGAGTTCCTGCGCCGAGTCCTCAGTGTTTACTCAACTTTCATACTTCCCAAGCTCACCTATGCCTCCACTACCTAGTCTTCCTCCCTAAATGCCACACAATGTAAACACCTAGGAAAAGAGCAAAATAAGGCATGCAAGATTATCTCTTCCCTTTCTACTCCACATATCAAGAAGAGCTCAACACACTGACTCTCTCGGCTCTCTCTGGCCATCACCACGACCTCATCTGCAAATCTGGTGAGAAGCTTCTGCACCATCCTCGACACCGGCTCATACTTCCACCCGAGACCCCTCGTCTGCGAATTGCTGTTCGACACTAAAACCGCATCCAGCCCACACGAGCATGTACTGATCGATATAAGAACAGCCCCGTCCCAACCATTGTAAAAATTATCAACAACTCGTAATCAACCAGTGTATTCACTGCCAGTCAATCTTAACCTTTTAGCACTGTCTCTATGTTGAAATGCCCTGTAGTATAACCTTCTCCCCACCTAGTTATTGTATATCATAATTGTATCACTTATGTTACTTGCATATTATTTGTCAATCAAGTGACCCAAATTATGTAGCTGTATTTTTTTAGACTTCCGGCTGCCATGCTCTTTCAATAAACAGTTAATTATTATTATTATTATCACACACACACACACACACACACACACACACACACTGTGTAAAACCTTTGAGAGGATGGTTCTTGGCAGACTCTTATATAAAATCAGAGAACACATGTCTCCTAACATACATGGCTTCTCCCATGGTAAAGGTGTACATAATTGCATCACCACATTCCTAACTGTGCATGGTGATGAAAGGCACAGATACACCACATTTCTTGACCTAAAAGCTGCATTTGATATTGCCAATAGACAACTGATATTCTACGAACTAGCCAAAATGGATATAGGAGGTAGGCTGTTACACTGGATAAGTGGGTACCTACTAACAGAAGGACTGCTGCACTGTTTCAGGGTTACAAAAGTGAAGTTAATGATATGCAACTTGGTACCCCTCAAGGTGGAGTACTTAGCCCCACTTTGTTCAATGTTCTTATGAATGAATTATTAAATTTAATACCAGACAACCCCAGCAATATCTCAATCAGCTATGCTGATGATATTCTTATACATACTAAAACTTACCGTGAAATGCAAACCACCATGAACCATGTATACGCAGCCTGTGAGAAACTCGGTCTTATTATCTCCACTGAGAAAACTAAGATGTTAAACAAACAAGCTGGTAACCGCAAACGCGGCCCCGCCAAGTTCAAGATAGGGAACAACACTATTGACTATGTTTCTTCTTTTAAATGTCTTGGTGTCTCCGTCCCTTGTACCTTACCTGCCATACAACAGCTTACCCACTATTGTACTGACAGACTGAGACCTCTTAGAAGTGTAGAGGGGTACAGCCCACACTATGGTGCTAATAATAGAATTGTTAAAACAATGTACCTAGGCTATATAAGATCTCTGATAGATTACCACGCACCAGCCCTGGTACTTCGTGATGGGAAAGGCGTTGACAAGCTCGGGAAAATGCAAAATAAAGCCCTCAGAATTATCCTAGGATGTCCCATGAGCACTAAAGTACTTAACATGATGAAAGAACTAGGTATACCCAGTGTTAAAGATAGGATAATTGAAGTCAACCTCATGATAGCCCTGAGATTTCTGCGTGGTGATCTTAATAACATTGTTTCCTTAAAATTGCTAGAATGTAAGAACCATGGGACTGGTGAGTCTAAATGGATCCAAACTACATCTACACATATGAAGATGTTTGGACTAGACCACCTGTACAAAGTTGAATCACAACAGCGTTTCCTGCCACCCTGGGGGACAGTTCCCTTCGATATCACAATACCGACATATCCGCCTAAAAAATTATTATACAAAGTATTTATCTCCAACACACTGCCAAAGTGAGAGCTCTTGAACACAAACACACTCTACAGACTGATGATAATATCACACAGACCATCTACACTGATGGATCTCTTAACACCGCCTGTGGGAGGGCTGGAAGTGCTATTGTTGTGACTCAACCTGACGGTAATATAATTGAGAATGGTGTTAGAATTAACAACTGGGCATCCACTATACAAATTGAATTAGTTGCCATACTCACAGCTATTAAATTCATTGAAACCACTGTCACCGACAGTCTCATCATCACTGACTCTCTATCCTCACTACTTGCCCTTGACACTCTCAACTCAAGTTGTCACGCTCTTGTCTCTAAAGCCAGACACAAATATGCGTACCTTGTTGACCGGGGTGTCAAGGTCAAGCTGTTGTGGATCCCCTCTCACATAGGCCTCATAATACATGACAGAGTTGATGCCCTCGCCAAACTCGCGTCTAACAAAGACACCGTTGAATACAATTTGGGTCTGTCAAAAAGAACCCTTAAAACTGTAATTAGAAAAGAACTTATTAATGAGTTTGACGCAATTAGACAAGTGCAAACAGACACTAGTCGATCCATAGTTTACCATGATGAGATGTATAAAGTGAAACATGTATATGGAGCAAGTAACAAGATCACTAGATTACAAGATGTTGTAACCTCTAGATTAAGGTTAGGATATACTGTAAGTACCTCTGGCAGTATGTTCCTCAAGCAGATGTAAACAAGACTAAATGTAAAGTGTTCGGCCTGGCATATAGCCACACACTTCAATACTACGTCCTCGACTGTGTGAAGATAGAACCTTTTAGGGACAGGTCCAAGCACACTGTGTGTGAAATGGCACAACATTTCATCTCTAATGGCAAGATAGCCGACATATTAAGATTGTATCCACCTTTTTTCACTTAGTAACTATATCAGTTCTCATGTACAGAACCAAATACACAATGTGCTTGAATACTTCTCACGTAAATGTGAATAGCAAAGTGTGCGGCCAAACATACTGCCTCACACGCCTGTACTCACGCTTTTGTGAGTAAGTTACCCTTTATGTATAGAACTAAACAAATAATGTAATTGAAATACTGTGTAACATTCAGTGCCATAATATCCTGACAACGGGGGTTAATTATTATGACCCGTTGTAAACTCTACTCTGTAGTCCTTTTACGCTACCGCTCACAGGATGGATGTGGGGTACACAATAAAGTAGCCGCTGTAAGCGGCAAAATCAAAATCAAATCACACACATACACGCACGCACACACACACACACACACACACACACACACACACACACACACACACACACACACACACACACACACACACACACACACACACACACACACACACACACACGTGGTGTATGACCAGGCTGGTAGAGTACAAACATAGCCTGTGTGTCACTTCTAAGATATAACGGCGGCACGACAAGTCTTAAGAGGAAAGAGAAAAATCCTATATCTAGAAGGAAATGCTTTTGTGATGTTGAGACCTTTAATGTATCGAAAGTGGAAGCAGAATTTGGTTATAATGTATTACTATGCTTCAACAACTAAGGTCCCTAAGCATTTATTCTAGGCAAGGAAATACAATAGTAAACCGCAAAAAAATTTAAGAGACATATATCTTTGTTTAGGCACTAATGTATCATCTACTTAACCCCCCTCCCAAATTTATAAAAATAACACAAGAGTTATACAACATTACATTTTTCAGATCACCTGCGTATTTTACCTGAGGATTAAATACCGTATCCTAACCAATCCCCCAGGTAGAGTTAGGGAGTTTAATCACCAGGGGAAATAAGCTGGGGGCTAATCTTCAGGTGATCCAATTTTTCTTCTCTTGCTTTTCTTCTTTCTGACGCTTTTCACATATTTCCTTCTTTTTTCTTTTTCTCTACTGTCCACCACTTGTTCCCTCCCTCCCCTGGCGTCTCTCTGTGTATACACTGAGTTAAGTGTTGGTTTTGTAATTTATACAACTAATGTTATGAAAACTAAACAATTCCTACCATGGTGTTGACACCGCCCAGAGAGAGAGAGAGTAAGTGATACCCCTATATCCCCCATGGCATGCTGTTGACACTGTAGGGGAGAGTAAGTATAACTTCATGTATCCATCTTGGCAAGGTGTGGGGTTGACACTATCGAGAGACAGTAAGTAGCCTTCCTTATATTCCTTCCTGGGAAGTTGTGGGGTTGACACTGTAGGGGAGAGAAAGTAGTTTCATGTATCCATCTTGGCAAGGTGTGGGGTTGACATAGTCGAGGGAGTGCCGCACTACCGCCTCCCACCATGTTCTTCTTTGTCCTGACTAATAGTTTCGACCGAGATCCTGACATAACAATTGTATCTATATCCATCTAAATGGCTTCTTCGGGCGCTGTCCTGCATTAATGGTCACTTTTTCACAATGGTTTACAGTGTCGCGGCTACATGTGTCATCCCTCCAAAGACATGTACATCCGTCCACACACACACACACACACACACACTATCAACAACTTCTCGCCAAAAGTTACAATTTCATTTAGGAAAGGAATGGAACCAGTGTTGAACAGAGGTGAACAGTGGTGAACAGTGCTTAAGTCAGTGAGAACAACTCAACGGTAACAGCAGAGTCGTACCCAAGTTAACCTTCACAGAGTGAGGCCCCTGGTACCCAGTGATAACTGCCCGTGAGACCCAACAAGAACCAGCGATGTATTAATCCGTCTACGATAGGAAGGCCTGCGACCACACCTCACTCATATAACACCATCTGTGAGGGAATTACTACACCACGTGATGTCCCCCATAATTCCATCTGTGAGGGAATTACTACACCATGTGAGGTCCCTCATAACACCATTTGTGAGGGAATAACTACACCACGTCAGGCCATCATAACACCATCTGTGAGGGAATTACTACACCACGTGAGGCCCCTCATAACACCATCTGTGAGGGAATTATTACACCACGTGAGGTCCTTCATAACACCATCTGGGAGGGAGTTACTACATTATGTGTTTGCTGTTCAACACCTACATTAATCTGTATGTTCACTGTATATTCCATTACCTTTCTCTTATGAAGGCTTTTGTTAAACCACCAATGTATGTAATAAGTCATTTATGTCCAATGTATATTTTCAGCCTTTGGACTGCAAAACTTTTTCAATAAACCGTTAATTATTATTAATATTATTATTATTACACACACACACACACACCAAGCACTAGCAAGGTTTGGTAGTGGACTACCGCACCATCCTCGTCATTGCCACCTCCTGCCACCCTGCCCACCTCGCGCAGTCCGCCACTACAACACAATTCAGCCCATAAGAGCCCGCATTGATAGATCATTATGCCTAAATCAAATGTAATGTAAGTTTGTATATTTTTAGCCACTGGCTGCAACTCTATTAATAAACCGTTTATTATTATTATTATTATTATTATTATTATTATTATTATTATTATTATTATTATTATTATTATTTTTATTATTATTATATGGGAGGGGCGGCGGGAGAGTCTTTCCAACATTGGCACTTGTCTGCCTCGGTATACAGTCAGGCTAATTCGAAACTATTGACACCTTCTTGTGTGGTACTCCTCCAAGCGTTACTGTGTGGGGTAATCGTTTCCCAGGTATGGGGATCGATTTGACACTTTATCTGGATTGTCTTAAGACTATCCTTATACTTTTTCAGTTGCCCGCCAGTGATACATTTACTATTCGTTAGGTGCCTGTAAAGTAGCTGCTTTGGCAGTTTGCTGTCGTCCATAAGGGAAACATGGCGAGTTGTTCATGGCTAATGGTAGCCCCCATACTCCTACAGTTGGAGTCAGCGAGGATACTGGCATTTGTTCTCTTGTCTTCCCAGCGAATTCGGAGGATGGAACATAGACTACGTTGGTGAAAGTTTTCAAGTGCCTTGGGGGCCTCCTGTATGCAGCCCATGTTTCACTGCCATATAGCAGGGTGAGGAGGACTAGTGCTCGATGCACGTGCAACTTTGTAAATAATTTCAGCTCCCTACAGCTGAAGACACGGGTACGGAGTCTGCCAAAGGCTTTAGATGCACGTCTAATCCGATCTTGAATCTCTTCATCGATGTCTGCGGTGGTGAACAGGTGAGCCGAGTTACTGAAAGTGGATAACATTAGAGAGGGTAGTACCATTAAGCTGGATGGATGGTGGAGTTGAGGCTGAACCAGGGGCAAGCTGAAAGAGAATCTCAGTCTTACGTACATTCACCTCAAGGCCAAAGTGTGAATACGCATCACCGTAGGACCGTAGGTGTTAAGGATCTCCTGTAGGTCGCGTTCAGTGGGAGTGACAAGGGTGAGGTCGTCTGCATACTGAAGTTCAGTAATGGAAGGTGCCGACACCTTTATTCCTGCCTGGAACCATCTTATGTTGAAGAGACCTTCATCCGATACTGGATGTCCACTCCGACGGTTAAATTGGCTCTGGCACGAGTAAGGAAGGCAGCCAAGAAAATGGAAAGAGAGTTGGTGCCAGTACACATCCTTGTTATAAGCCGGTTTGGATGGGGAAGAATTCAGACTGGGTGGCATTGTGCAGGACACTGCTGTTCATGCCATGTTGGAGTTGCCTTACAATGGCAATGAATTTTGGTAGGCAGCGAAAACGGCTGAAGGTCTGCCAAGTCTAAGGCCTTGGTTAGGTCGATGAAGGCCATGTACAGGTCACGACGCTGTTCTCTGCGCTTTTCCTGTATCTGGCGAATAGCAAAGACCATGTCAGTGGTGCCATGTGATGGTAGGGTGTGTCATACGGAGGCGAATTTTTTTTTTTGAGTTTGAAAAATCGGCCCATGGTATTAATGATGTAGTTCTATGTGCAGAATCATGTGATATCTTCAGATTTGAAAAGTTTTCATTTTTTGCTCGGTAAATTTTAACTTGAAATCTTATGAAAATTCAGTATTCCCACCCTTTTACCAACACCACTAAATAGCTTATTTAAAGTAAAGTAAATGTATCAGGTTAATTTATTAGGATGAAAATGATCCAGAATAGTGAAACGAATGATCTTGACACATTTATTAAATTTAATATTCCTTTAGAAAACAAAATCATCAAATACAAAAACCGGTTTTACTACTACGACCCGGTGTTGCTGCACACCATAGAGAACATGTCTTTCTTGCTTCTGTTTCTACTCATCACCTCCCTGCTGACCACCTGAGCTCGGATGTAGCCTTCCCTCCCCTCCTGGCTGTACACGTGACTGCTGGCCTCGCTCACTTGCTGTACACAACGCTCTATACTCTGGGTGTGCGAGGGCCAGGCAGGGACATGCATGGGGTTGTCTAGGAAAGCTCTGACTTGAACATTGGTGAGGCTGCAGGTAAGAGGGGGCTCACTGCCAGCCTGGATGTTATCCAGATCTATGAGATCAGTGAGGGTCTTGGCACCTAGATTGACTTCAGGAGTCTTCCTGACCCTGAAGGAATCGTCACCAACTGATTCGTCATGCCCAGATCCTCTCATAAGTCTCATATCCAAGATCTTTTTGACTGCCATTCTTCTCTCCTCCTCATCCTTACTGCAGAGCATTGTCTGCAGAACTGCCTCTGGATGAGCATACCAGGAAGATCTCCTCACAGTCTGCTCCACAATCTGAACAACCTTCCTTGGCTGACTCCTCAGGAGCTCAAGCTGGAAGAGAACATGCCTCGGACCTTCGGAGAACGATGACTTGACCTTGGTGTTGAACCAATTTGGCAAGTAGACACTCACGATGAATTGGACAATAAGTCTCAGGTTGTGAAGCTGGTTCCCTTTCAGTTTATGATGAGCGACCCAAATTCTGCAGAACCTGAGAGCCGTTGTGAGCCACCTAGAATGTGAGACTGGACCTATCTGCAGGTAAGCAAGTCTATCAGGCATGACCCCAGTTTTGATGGCACTGCAAATCATGTAACCTTACTACTGGTCAGTACTCAGGTCGTCAATGACAGTATGTGCAAGCTCAACGAGTGGAGGGTCAACTGTGATTTTTTCAAAGCTCGGATTTATTTCTAACTCAGTGGCAGAGTCCAGCATCTTGCCAAGAGGACCAGACCATCTGTTGTTTGAAAGAGTCTTGCCATCCAGCTCCTGGATCAGATGTCTGAGTGGCAACTCCTTGGTGTGGAGGTCACAAACAATCCAGACCAGCTTCCTCCCAATCTTCCGCTCTATCCACTGTATGACCCCCCCTTGCCACCCTGTGTTCGTGTTGGTGCTGTCCCCTCCAATGGCCTGCAGGGTCTGGTCTACGTTCCTCTCTCTGAGCCAGTTCACAATGTTATCTGCCACTATCTCAGCTGGTTTCCTGATGTCATCTTTCTCTGGAGTGAAATGCCACAAATACTTCCCTTCTGGTTCACTGCAGCAGGAGTAGTGTTCCTCCTTCACCATGGCAGGGAACAACTTGTCAGAATCTCCAACTATCATGAACACTTTAGTGTCATCCCTTCTCCCATCAAAGAACAAACAATTGATTCCATTTTCTCTTATCCCCTTATCAAACTCCTCTTCTAGGTTGCTGACAAGTTTCTCCTGAGCTCTCCTTGCTTTGTTATGATCTATCACCAGGTGAACATCATCAGGTGTTATCAAACCACCGTCAAACCAGGCAGCTGTTGCTATCTCTGCAGTTTCTCTGAGACCAGTGTGGTGTCGCATGCTGGCCAGAGCTATGCTCGGGATATCTTTCCTATTTCGAATCTTATGCCTGGAAGGTTTGGTATCATTATTTTCTGGGTTAGGGACAAAGTCACCATTCTCCTGGTCAGCACTCGGATCAGCCATGGGGAAGTCATTAAACTCTGAATCAGCTTGACTCCAATCATCGGCCTTTTTTACCTCACCCTGGGCCTTCTCAAGTCTCTTTTCCTCGGCAACTCTTCTCCTCTTCTGTCTCTCTGTGGCAGCCTCCTGTCTCTTGGACTCCGGAATATCTTGGCTAGAAATCATGAGAGCCCCTATACTGCCAGTCTTCTCTCTCTGTGCTTTGAAAAATGCCAGTTCGATCACTGGAATCTTCAGTTCACGCTTGCAAATACAGGAGATGTGGGCCTCGGATTTACAGTCACGATCGCATCCAAACTCAGGACAGAGAACAATTGGGCACTTGCAAGTAATTATGTCAAATAACTGGTCCAGTTGCTTGGCAAAGCTGTCCTTGACTGCAAGTTTTCCTCTCCCAAGAGAGATATCTCTTGCCTTTTCCCAACTGGCTAGCAGTCTCTCACTAATCTTCTTCTGACTTGTTATGACTGGAGGCTTGAACTGAGCGTTAGCCAGAGTGTACTGTGCCAAGACAGCTTTGGTCATATCACTGACAATGTCTTTGTTTGTGTAAGTTCTTTGGTTCTTTTCACTGATTTGCCTGATTAAAACACCGTATCTCAAAGCATCTCTCAATGTAGGCAACTCCGACTTCAGGAGCTCTCTCCCAGACCCAAGATAGTGACTGAGATGGCTGGATTTTTGGTTCCTCGTCCTGACACAAGCAGCCATCGCAAATATTATCAACTTATAAATGCATCAGAATCTGAAACAGAAAAAAATATTGTTAGTTGGGTTGTTAAAGAATGAAGTCAGAAAGCAATGTTCACTATTTAATTGTAATGCACTAATGCAACTGTATGTTAGATTTTCGATAAATTTCACGCTAAAATTTACCTAGCAAAAGGTTGCAAAATATTGAAACTGAAATTATTTTCTGTTTATATACACTAAAATCTACCAAAAACGTGATGGGCCATTAGTTTTAGCTGATCTTCCCTCCTATGACACACCCTAATGTGATGGTATATAGCCACACTGAGATTCTGGGTCGAAGTTTTCCGCTTCAGGAAGAAGTTTGTTTAGGATGACTCAAGCGATAAACTTGCCAGCTACGGACATATAGCAAGATCCCATGGTAGTTGCCACAGTCTGACAGGTCTCCCTTGTTCTTATAAATATTTCCGATGGAAGCATCTTTAAGAGCTTGGAGGATTGCCTACGTTTCCCATATATTCTCAAGGAGAGAGTGGAGATAGCTGGTAAGCAGAGATCCTCCCGCTTTGAACACCTCGGATGGGATTCCATCAGGCCCTGAGGCTTAGATATTTTTCATCTCCTTGATGGCAATAGCTACCTCATCCAGGGATGGAGGATAGTCAGGATTTCTATATCAGAGTTTAGTTTTAACAGCAAATGGTAGTGCTCCTTCCAGTGCTGAGGGATGCCTTCTTCGTCTTTAATCAGGGAGTTACCATTGGATTAGCAGAGTGGGGCTGCGGGATGAGTGATTGTAAGAGTGGCAACGAGCGGGTTGGTTGTCCGCCGCACGTTTGCTTGTTCGCGGCCCCACTCGGGGGCGGGGTAGACGGAGCTGAGAAGGTCGCTGTGGCTACGTCACACATCAGACACTAGCCAGCCAGCACCACAGCTGCACTTCCCCCGCTGTTTGATTGCAACTCGGGTTGTGTGCTCATCTTAGGCTCCTGGGGCTCGAGGGATGATTCCTCAGTCCTTCACTATTTGGCTGTCAATCTCTGGACACCTGCTCCAGCTACTACCGCGGCTGGCATGTCATCACCACTTCCTCCACGCCCTATCCACCGTCTGTGCCCTGGCGTCTCTCCTGTGTGGCAAGACATCGCCCACCAATACCGGCGCCCCTGTGAGGAAGCTGCCCTGGACCTTCCCTCTGAGAGCGGACCACGGCGTTAACAGAACATTCCACCGGTCTGCAGCCGTAGGAAATATCTGTACGTTGTTTGACACCCGTAATTGTTGACTCCCATATTTGTTTATTTAATATTTGTGTGAGTGGTGTCAATTATTGTGATTATTTTCGTAGTAAACAGATGTCAAACTCTGGCAAGGGATTTACAGTATATCCCAAAGTCCAGGCATTTACAAGTGGCGACCTTGGTTTCTGAGGGTTAACATTCGTTACCGGTGTTTGTTGTAAGTCGCCGAGTGCGCGCCGCTTGCTGTCTGAGGCCCGGAAGTAATTGTTGTTTGGTGCTTATCCCTTCCTTCTGTTGTGTTAATTTTGTTGCTCTCCATCGTGTTAGGGAAATTAATTAGTGTTGGTTGGGGTGCACTGTGTATGCTGCCATAGCATTTTGTGGTTGATTCACCTGGTGGGGCTCTTTTCCCTGAGGTGATTTAATTGGACTGGGTGTGAAACAAGGTTTCCTCCAGCCGGATCGAACTATTTAGTGGTTTGAGTGAGCCACTAAATAGTTACTTTTGGCTAGTTGCGGGGAAAGTTGTTTAATTTATCACTTTGGCCCTTGGCCTTTTGTATCATTATGTCTAGTTTTGAGGAGTTGAAAGGACAAGCGGTGGCCCTGGGTCTGACAGGTGCTGAGGTTGGTCGGTATGTGATCACCCAACAGACTGCCGAGAGAGAGGAGCGCAACAAAGAGAGAGAAACGCAAGTGCGAGAGAGAAAGAGAGGAATGCAACAGCGAGAGAGAGTTCGAATTAGCTAAGTTGCAGGCGGAAAAGGACATAGAACTAGCTAAGATTAATGCTCAAAGTAGACCAGAATCCTCTGGCTCTATACAAGATAATGTTGTAAAACCTAGATTGCCTGTTTATCGTGAAGGAGAAGACATCGTCTCCTACCCTGCTAGGTTTGTACGGGTAGCTGAGCTGCTTGGTGTGGACAAAGATAGCTATGCTGTAAGATTGGATAGCCTACCGAGTGGTAAACCGGTACAAATTTATACATCCCTGTCTGCTGACATCACAAGAGATTACTCTTCGTTGAAGCAAGCTCTCTTGCGAGGTTTTAACAAGACTTCTGATGGATATAGTGTTGATTTCCGCAGAACAAAGATTAGGGCAGGGGAAATGTACCATCAATTTTCAATCCACCTGGGTCGTTTGTTTCAACAATGGCTAGAGGCATCAGAGGTTGAGGAAACCTTTGAGTCTCTCTCTAACTTCATGATATTGGATCAGCTTTTGTCTTTTCTACAGGAACGCAGGCCAGCGACGCTAGGAGAAGCCATACAACTTGCTGACAACTGGGGGTCCGCTCGCATCGCCTACCCCAAGTCTCCCCCTCCCCCAGTAAAGAACACGAAGCCTCCGTCCTCCAAGGAACCATTACCAGGAGTAGAGAGAAGTTCACCAGCCGTGCTGTGCCACAACTGCGGAGAAGAAGGGCACATTCGTTCTCGCTGTCCCAGGAATCCCAGTGCCTTCAAATCTACCGACATTCATCAGCCCAGCTACAAGGTCGGATTCTATGTGGAAGACAGGAGCTGTCCCCGTTATTGTGTCAGCGGAACGATAAATGGGTCTTGGGCATCTACTATCATTAGGGACACCAGTTGCTGCTGCATTGTTGTCTCTGAGGAAGCCCTGCCTGACGCTGACGTCTCCAGCTGCTCAAAAGTTAGTGTCGCAGATTATTTAGGTCGTGTTGACCAGTTCCCTGTTGTTAGGTGCTACCTGCGTTGCCCCTATTTCATTGGTTGGTCTGATGTGGTAAGAGCTCCCATTAAATTCGCTAGTGTTCTCATTGGTAATGTTCCCGGAGTTCGTGACCCAAACGACCCGGAACACTTAAAATTCTCCTCGCCACCAGCGCAGGTCTCCTCGCCACCTGCCGACGTCGCCTCGCCACCCTCACACGCCACCTCACCTCCAGCAAATGTCCAAGCTGTGGAGACACGGTCGGCGAAGGTGAAAC
The DNA here is from genome assembly GCA_958450375.1 of Homarus gammarus. Lineage (NCBI taxonomy): Eukaryota > Metazoa > Arthropoda > Malacostraca > Decapoda > Nephropidae > Homarus > Homarus gammarus. The sequence continues at coordinate 367,850 of CAUDMG010000541.1, read as the reverse complement.
GACTGCATCCCTGGTTCTGCCGACATTGCAGCCACTGACTGTGACGCCCAAGGAGTTCGCCAAGCTTCAAGCCTCGTGTACCATTATGACGCGGGTGAGGGAGAAGGTGACTTCCGGGGAGGAGGATCAGGCAGGAGATGGGTCTGTTTAAAAGTTTGTTTGTATTAATGGTCTGTTACATAGATCATGTGTGTCATCCAAGCAACCAGCCAAAGTAGGTCAGTTTTTACTGGTTGTCCCAGCTGATTGACGTAGCAACATTCTCTCTGCAGCTCACGAGAGCCCTCTAGCTGGACACTGTTCTTGTAGGAAGACTTATATGAAGGTTACTGATCAGTTTTACTGGCCAGGTTTGGGGGCGGATATTTGAGCCTTTTGTTACGACCCTTGGCCTCATAGGGTGTAACAATATCACAAATTCAACTTTGTACTATAGGTCGAGGAATAGATCCCACCAAATTATCACCTCATTACTATGGGGTATATTGAAATTCATGCAGTGGCTTTAATTGCAAAATATATTAACAAACAAACAAACAATAAACAAGTATATCCGTATGTACAAAAATAAATAAATACAAATTAAATTTGAACAAATAAACTAATCAACCAACTGACAAAATAACGAACATCAACGTACTGATTAAACACTTATTTACTCTAAACACTACCCTGAACAACGTGGTTATCCAAAACACGTAACTCATAAACAACTAAGTTATTTACCTTTGATTTCTAAAATGTGACTACCCACAGTCTCACATATAAATCACTATATAATACTTGGAGTTCTTAAAAATCGAGCAAGGTTAACACAGTATGCCACTAGAAATATACAATAGGAGAGGAGACACTTATCTTACAACTGCCAGCCCGATACTGGAGCCACCCGGCTCTGAGAGGTAAAACTAACCGAGTAGAGGTGGGCGGAAATGACGTCATAAACAAAAGACGTTCAAGTTGCGAATCCACAAATAGCTATCAAACGCTCACTCATTCATTAGTATTCCAGACTAATACAATAAACATTACTTTGTTTTACCTAACACGTTGAAACTAATGTTACGACATTTCAAGTATAACATATAATATCTAAATTTTAAGTGCTTCAGTGTGTAGCCAACGAATCAGTCGAAGTTCATATACCGACCAGTAATCTATTCATTAGTTCTTATTCCGACACTCGTAACACTTTTGTAGGAGTTGTGATCAGTGCCAGCGTATGCCCGCCAAGGGTAGAGTTCGTCCTGTTCCTCTTAAACCCTTACCCATCATTACAGAGCCATTTTCTCGGGTAGCCATAGATTTTGTTGGACCGCTCTCACCCCCTTCCTCTAAGAAGCCTAAATTATAGCCAGCTAATTCGTTAGTGAAATATCATCGCAGGGCCTACATAAACTTTGCTCGTGTCCATGACGTCGTTCCCAAACTGGAGTCAGTCAAGGCACTACCCTGCAAGAGTTCGTGTGAAGTTCAGGCGCCAGACTCGGATAATCTCGGTTGCCAGTTACCGATAACACCGGATGGTATAGAAGAATCCTCTACGACTGGCAATGGGCCCAAACTTAAACCTGGACTGAAGTGGATCCCACGTGCAGTTTCTTGATACGGCCTTACGAGATTTTGATATCAAGTTACCACTTTTTTTTTTAATGTGACCATTCTCTATTCTTTATTTTGCTCTGTATATTTAACAATTTGTTGTAGGATTGTTATATGGTTTGTTGTACTAATCTTAAGTTTAAATCTACCTTTCAGTAGATATTTGTTGGAGGAGCTGTGTAAGGGCAGTAACGAGCGGGATGTCCGCCGCTCGTTTGCTTCTTCGCGGCCCCACTAGGGGGGGGAGGGGGAGGATAGACGGAGGTGAGAAGGTCGCTGCTGCTTCGTCACACATTAGACACTAGCCAGACAGCACCACAGCTGCACTTTCCCCGCTGTTCGATTGCAACTCTGGTTGTGTGCTCATCTGAGGCTCCTGGGGCTCCTGGGCTGATTCCCCAGTCCTTCACTATTTAACTGTCAATCTCTGGACACCTGCTCCTGCTACTACCGCGGCTGCCACGTCATCGTCACATCCTCCATGCCCTAACACCGTCCGTGCCCTGGCGTCTCTCCTGTGTGACAAGACATCGCCCATCAACGCCGGCGCCAAGTGAGGAAGCTACCCTGGACCTTTTCCCGAAGAGCAGACCACTCAGTTAACAAAACATTCCACCGGTCTGCAGTCGTAGGAAATATCTGTACTTTGTTTGACTCCCATAATTCTTGACTCCCGTAATTGTTTGACTCCCGTAATTGTTTATTTAATATTTGTGTGAGTGGTGTCAATTATTGTGATTATTTTCGTAGTAAGCAGATGTCAATCTCTAACCGTTGTTTGTTACCCCTTGGAAGCCCATTGTTCTTGACTTTCCTTTTATAAGATCCAGATTAGGCTGTCAAGGGATTTATATCCCAAAGTCCAGGCCTTTACAGTGATAGTCCCATAAAATGCTTAGTGGAATTGAAAAATTCGCGCATCTTGTGTTAAACCAATCGTTCTTCAGAATGTGAAGTTTTCTCTGGACCGTCTCCTTCTTCTTGCAGAAGATATAAGTTTTGGTCTGAAACTGAGGGTTTTTCTGTCAGCCACTTATACCGGCAAGTTTATCATTGACGACTATATTGATTTCCTGGTAATTTTCATCAAACCAGTTCTGGTGTATTTTTTCGATCTGGCCGAGGGTCTCTCTGCAGGTTTCTGTTATGACAGTGTTGAGAGTGCCCCATTCGGCATTGAGATTTGGGATTTTGTTGTCGGGTTATTTAGAAGGCCAGGATTAAGCTACTCTCTGCAACCAAGTGCTACCGCTTGATTCTCCAGACGCTAGTGTTAAAACCTCTTCTGGAGGCTTGTTGCCTTCGTCATTTTCGGACGACGTGAAGTAAGAGATTGGCTCTGACGGGACGATGAAAGTGTCGCAGTGGTCTGAGCTACGATTGGCTCGGGTGATGAGGACATCTCCATGATCTCTTTCTCTGACAATAATGAAGTCAATGAGATACCAGTGTTTGGATCGTGGGTGTTGCCACGAACCTTTTAACTAGTCGGCCTGCCTAAACCTAGGTGTTGGTGTGTAGTGAGGGTGTATGCAGCAATCTTGCTGAAGAGGAGTAGGCCATTAGGATTACACCTGCCTGGTCCATTTCTTCCTATGATTACCTGCCAAATGTCAGCATCACCTAGGAGCACAACCCTATCTTCTTTGGGCATAGAGGTTAGCACTCTGTCAAGGTTGGCATCAGAGGCCTCCTTGATATCATCTTCTGCAACCAGTGTTGGGGTGTATGCACTGATGAAGAAGGCATGATGTGAGTTATTCAGTGGGACTCTGAGCGTCATGAGGTGTTCGTTGATCCCAACAGGTATTTCAGTCAGCCTATGTAGGATGCTTTGGCGAATGGCAAAGCCAACTCCATAAATGCGGTTTCTCTCCACAGCAGGCTTACCCTTCCAGAAGAAGGTAAAGCCAGACCCCCGTTCTGTGAGTCGACCCTCGGCTGAGAGCTGGGACTCACTAATGGCTGCGATTTCCATCTTGTGGCTAGCCAATTCTTTTGTCACAAGGGCGGTTCTTCTTTAAGGACGCTCATTTGTGCCGGTATCCAGAAGGGTCCTAACATTCCATGCAGCTACCATAAGAGGTTGTATAGTTTGTTTTTGTTTTGATCTGTGATTATGATTGTGTTTTCGACTGCATAAGGATGACCATACTGGATGCAGTTGCCAAGTAAGATTGGTTCTTTAAGCAGGTTATATTTAGGGTACCTTTTCTAGCACCCTCCCCACATAGGGTGAGCAGAGTGGCTCCTCGAAAGGGCTGCTCAGTCGCACAGACTGGACCGGATTGTACTGCTGCTTAAATCCCAGTGCATAAATGACCATATTATCTATGCCGCCCATGTGCAGAGTTGTGACTAGAGACTCCCAGTATTCATTTCTGCCAGTCCCTGTCGCCACTCGTCCGTCGCCATAGGAACTTTGAGGGTAGAGTGGTTTTGATAATGATGAGAAGTATTATGAGCTGGATGATGGCTGCATGCGAGTTGATTTATGTGGTGAGGCAGGAGCGCAGGCTGCAACCACACATTTTGGCTCTTCCTTTTCCTGTTCCAGTGGTACAAGTGTTGCAACGACTGGGGAGAGGGAGAGTTGCAATGGACTGCCGATAGCCCAGTTTGTTGGGTTTCACCTTAGTTGCCTGTCCATCATGCATTGCCTTCATCCGCCAGTGTAGTCGTTGGATTCTGATGTTGGTCACCTCTTCCGCCGTTGGGGTCTTGTTGGAGCTCTTTAAGCATGTCTGCCTGTTGCGGAAGTCCAAAAATTTTTCGTTCGGGTTTTACTCGCTTAGTGTTATACCTACCAGGCAGGGCAGTGGTTGGAAAGCGCCAGGACGTGTCCACATGCCAGTGGGCCCTCTGGGGCCCACTGCTGCTTCGAGATCCCCTGCTGGTTTAGCCTGGGCCCACGAGGCACCCAGTTACCGTGTGTTGACACGAGGAGGCACAGCAGACGTCTTGAAGGTGAAGAGGCTGTGTGTGTGTACTGGCAGGGGGTATTATGCAAATTGCTTCTCTGTTCACCACGAGGGCTAGCCAGCGGCGGTAGCTGAAAGCGAGAGGAAGAAAGCAGTGTTTGTACCTTAACACTAACATAATGCTGCTACACTAGATGCATTAAACCACCCTGTGCACACACACACACACACACACTCACACACACACACACGTCTCACACACGCACTTGTCTGTCATATTTCGTTTCCTAACACTCACCATAACACACACACACACACACACGTATACACAGTTTATGAGGGACTTACTTTCTCGCAGACACCACAAACCTCAAGTAATTTTCAATATAGATTTCTGTTCAGGCTGGTACCAGGAGACCCTCACCGCCGTAGGTTTTACTGAGCAATTTAGACATAATGATATAATATGCATTGAATACATTTACAGGGCTGTACAGTACATAAATCAGGAGTTGTTTATTATTTCAACAATAGATGGGATGGTGCTATTCTTATATCTATCGGTGCGGGCTCTTATGGGCTGAATTTTCTTGTAGTGGCAGACTGCGCGAAGTGGGTGGGGGGGCTGCCAGTGTCAGGAGGTGGCGATGACGAGGGTGGTGTAGTAGTTCACTGCCAAACCTTGCCAGTGCTTGGTGGTGGAGGTCACTGAGGGATGGCATTTCCAGGGCGGAGAGAGCGTTGATGTAGCTGGAGTATTCTGCGCCGAGCATGATTCTGCAGGCCCTTTTCTGTACCTTCTCTAGCCGACATGTGTTAAATACCGGAGAGACACCGGCGATGCTTATAAAATTTGGATATGTTATAACACGAATAGAGAGAGGATGGGAGAAATAGAGGAAAAGTGAGTAACTTAAGGGGAAAATGGGAGATGTAAGGTATATATTGTTTACATTGTGTTGTGTATTTAATGAATAACAAATAGGGGAATATAACTAGTATAATATGTAATAACTAAACTAACTGTATATTTCACTACTTCTACTAACGAGAATTTATTCTAATAACTACGGTATCTGCATTACCAAATGAGCTCAAACAAGACCCTGTGATAATTTTTAATTCATATCGTCGTAACGCTTAGTCGTGTTGAGAATATTTAGATCATGTGGACATTAGCTCCCTCCAGCTTTTTTTACCCAATGATTCAACACCGTAACCCCACCTGGTTGGGTTGGGTTAGATTAGCTTAGGTTTTGCTACGTCAATTTAGGTAAAGCTAGGTTAGGTTAGGCTAGACTATTTTAAGTAAAGTTTGGTTAGCTTAGGTAAGAGTATAGGATTAATCTTCAGGTGAATTATGCTTAAAGGTTTATTTTCAGATATAATCCGAATCAAGTGTTGCAGGAAATATTACCTCCGTTGTATACTGTATTGACTTATGGAACTACAGACTTCTGTAACTGAAACCTTCCTAGAGTCTCTAAACAATAAAGACGTCATTTTAACATTTGGCAAAAAGTACTTCAGTTCTATCAGTACAACCACGAGACTTTTTTTCTTCAGATTTTTTTATATTTCTTAGTATTTCTTTACATTTCAGTCTTAGAATGTTGTGATAATCCGTCTGTCTATTGTGAAATTTATTGAAATTCGCGGAAAAGCAGAGGGTACGGCGGCCTTACGTTCTAAAGGTCGCTGATTCATCTCCAGGGTTCTCTGTAAATGGGCAACTAATTTTGTAGTTGGGAAAGTGAACGCTATCGAGTGCATTGTCGGCCACGCTGTCTCCTTGTGTAGCCATGGCTTAGTAGACTATACAGTAGGGTGTGTCATAGGAGGGAAGATCAGCTAAAACTAATGGCCCATCACTTTTTTGGTAGATTTTAGTGTATATAAACAGAAAATAATTTCAGTTTCAATATTTTGCAACCTTTTGCTAGGTAAATTTTAGCGTGAAATTTATCGAAAATCTAACGTACAGCTGCATTAGTGCATTACAATTAAATAGTGAACATTGCTTTCTGACTTCATTCTTTAACAACCCAACTAACAATATTTTTTTCTGTTTCAGATTCTGATGCATTTATAAGTTGATAATATTTGCGATGGCTGCTTGTGTCAGGACGAGGAACCAAAAATCCAGCCATCTCAGTCACTATCTTGGGTCTGGGAGAGAGCTCCTGAAGTCGGAGTTGCCTACATTGAGAGATGCTTTGAGATACGGTGTTTTAATCAGGCAAATCAGTGAAAAGAACCAAAGAACTTACACAAACAAAGACATCGCCAGTGATATGACCAAAGCTGTCTTGGCACAGTACACTCTGGCTAACGCTCAGTTCAAGCCTCCAGTCATAACAAGTCAGAAGAAGATTAGTGAGAGACTGCTAGCCAGTTGGGAAAAGGCAAGAGATATCTCTCTTGGGAGAGGAAAACTTGCAGTTAAGGACAGCTTTGCCAAGCAACTGGACCAGTTATTTGACATAATTACTTGCAAGTGCCCAATTGTTCTCTGTCCTGAGTTTGGATGCGATCGTGACTGTAAATCCGAGGCCCACATCTCCTGTATTTGCAAGCGTGAACTGAAGATTCCTGTGATCGAACTGGCATTTGTCAAAGCACAGAGAGAGAAGACTGGCAGTATAGGGGCTCTCATGATTTCTAGCCAAGATATTCCGGAGTCCAAGAGACAGGAGGCTGCCACAGAGAGAGAGAAGAGGAGGAGAGTTGCCGAGGAAAAGAGACTTGAGAAGGCCCAGGGTGAGGTAAAAAAGGCCGATGATTGGAGTCAAGCTGATTCAGAGTTTAATGACTTCCCCATGGCTGATCCGAGTGCTGACCAGGAGAATGGTGACTTTGTCCCTAACCCAGAAAATAATGATCCCAAACCTTCCAGGCATAACATTCGAAATAGGAAAGATATCCCGAGCATAGCTCTGGCCAGCATGCGACACCACACTGGTCTCAGAGAAACTGCAGAGATAGCAACAGCTGCCTGGATTGACGGTGGTTTGATAACACCTGATGATGTTCACCTGGTGATAGATCATAACAAAGTAAGGAGAGCTCAGGAGAAACTTGTCAGTAACCTAGAAGAGGAGTTTGATAAGGGGATAAGAGAAAATGGAATCAATTGTTTGTTCTTTGATGGGAGAACGGATGACACTAAAGTGTTCATGAAAGTTAGAGATTTTGACAAGTTGTTCCCTGCCATGGTGAAGGAGGAACACTACTCCTGCTGCAGTGAACCAGGAGGGAAGTATTTGTGGCATTTCAGTCCAGAGAAAGATGACATCAGGAAACCAGCTGAGATAGTGGCAGATAACATTGTGAACTGGCTCAGAGAGAGGAAGGTAGATCAGACCCTGAAGGCCATTGGAGGGGACAGCACCAACACGAACACAGGGTGGCAAGAGGGGGTCATACAGTGGATAGAGCGGAAGATTGGGAGGAAGCTGGTCTGGATTGTTTGTGACCTCCACACCAACGAGTTGCCACTCAGACATCTGATCCAGGAGCTGGATGGCAAGACCCTTTCAAACAACAGATGGTCTGGTCCTCTTGGCAAGATGCTGGACTCTGCCACTGAGTTAGAAATAAATCCGAGCTTTGAAAAAATCACAGTTGGCCCTCCACTCGTTGAGCTTGCACATACTGTCATTGATGACCTGAGTACTGACCAGTACTATGGTTACATGATTTTCAGTGCCATCAAAACTGGGGTCATGCCTGATAGACTTGCTTACCTGCAGATAGGTCCAGTCTCACATTCTAGGTGGCTCACAACGGCTCTCAGGCTCTGCAGAATTTGGGTCGCTCACCATAAGCTGAAAGGGAACCAGCTTCACAACCTGAGACTTATTGTCCAATTCATCGTGAGTGTCTACTTGCCAAATTGGTTCAACACCAAGGTCAAGTCATCGTTCTCCGAAGGTCCGAGGCATGTTCTCTTCCAGCTTGAACTCCTGAGGAGTCAGCCAAGGAAGGTTGTTCAGATTGTGGAGCAGACTGTGAGGAGATCTTCCTGGTATGCTCATCCCGAGGCAGTTCTGCAGACAATGCTCTGCAGTAAGGATGAGGAGGAGAGAAGAGTGGCAGTCAAAAAGATCTTGGATATGAGACTTATGAGAGGATCTGGGCATGACGAATCAGTTGGTGACGATTCCTTCAGGGTCAGGAAGACTCCTGAAGTCAATCTAGGTGCCAAGACCCTCACTGATCTCATAGATCTGGATAACATCCAGGCTGGCAGTGAGCCCCCTCTTACCTGCAGCCTCACCAATGTTCAAGTCAGAGCTTTCCTGGACAACCCCATGCATGACCCTGCCTGGCCCTCTCACACCCAGAGTATAGAGCGTTGTGTACAGCAAGTGAGCGAGGCCAGCAGTCACGTGTACAGCCAGGAGAGGAGGGAAGGCTACATCCGAGCTCAGGTGGTCAGCAGGGAGGTGATGAGTAGAAACAGAAGCAAGAAAGACATGTTCTCTATGGTGTGCAGCAACACCGGGTCGTAGTAGTAAAACCGGTTTTTGTATTTGATGATTTTGTTTTCTAAAGGAATATTAAATCTAATAAATGTGTCAAGATCATTCGTTTCACTATTCTGGATCATTTTCATCCTAATAAATTAACCTGATACATTTACTTTACTTTAAATAAGCTATTTAGTGGTGTTGGTAAAAAGGTGGGAATACTGAATTTTCATAAGATTTCAAGTTAAAATTTACAAAGCAAAAAATGAAAACTTTTCAAATCTGAAGACACCACTTGATTTTGCACATAGAACTACATCATTAATACCATGGGCCGATTTTTCAAACTCAAACAAAAAAAATTCGCCTCCGTATGACACACCCTACTATACAGTGTACTATCCCCATATTGTCTTATTTTAATGGGACCCAATTTTGGAGCAACAATTAAAACTTTGAAGTACTTACCTTCCTTTTGTTGAATATAATTATAGAATCAAATATAAAGATGTGGGATCCATGCTCATATGAGACGTGAACTTAATGTATTAAATAGTAAATGAACTTAGTATTAAGAGTAAAATTTGTTCTCTAAACATCACAGATGCACAGTATCTTTTACTCTGCAGCTGTTCATGACTAGAATACATCGTGGACACCTAATTTGTTTAAAATGGTGTTACAAAAGTTCCTGAGCACCTCCAATAATTAATGAACAGTAGAGTTGTTTTTTGTAATACCTACATTGTTATATTCCTTGTTCTACTCATAGTAAATATTTGGAATGGTATCCACTTCCAACATTTACTGTGACCATTTCCAATACTTAATGTAAGTTGTTACGAGTTGGGGATTTAGAATATAGTTATACGTCTACCCAGATCCCAACGGGTAACAACAAAAAAAAAAACAAGACAATCGGACTAAAAAAAGGGTAGACAAAGGACGCGAGTTTTCGTTGTATATAATAAAGTACCATAAATTCCTTAACAAAATATTCAGCTTATAAACTACCCTTAACCAAACTTAACCTAAACACGAACAGTATATACATAGTAATAAAACATAAAACAATAGTGAAGCAATGTGGAGGGGGGAGAGGCAATACAAGATTACAAATACTTAAGTGAGGAGCTGAGATGGCTGACGGGCAAGGCTGAGTATGGTAGAAGACGGTAAATAGTCACTGTGCCGTAGGTTTCCAGGATAGGTGATCCTGTGGTCGCTTCCCAGAGTGAAGTGTGTTCTCCTCGAATTGGAGCTGACAAAGTAGACCGAGGCGGAAGTGACGCAACAACCAGGATATGGAGAAGGGAAACCCGGGAGTGGTAACTAAGACGAGCCATACTCGTGTTTCGTCCCTAGATGGCGTTGCTCGTGGTGCTGGGTAGGTAGATGAAGACAATCGGTGGAGGGGTTCGTAACACACCCCCCCTCCAAAGACCTTCGTAGCGCGGGCGCGAAGGAGGTGATCACCTGGTGCGTCTGGAGAGTAGCTGCTACATTTCCACTGGAGCTCGGGATAAGGAGTCTGCAATCAGGTTTTCCACCCCCTTTATGTGCCGGACTTGTAGATTATACGGCTGGGTGAGGAGAGCCCAGCGGAGGATTCGCTGGTTGGAGGTCTTGTTGGTTTGGATGAACGTGAGTGGGTTATGGTCGGTGAAGACCAGGGTTGTTTGTGGGCAAGACTGGAGGTAACATTCAAACTTCTTTATTGCCAACACCAGAGCCAGGGCCTCCTTCTCTATGGTCGAGTAGTTGGTCTGATGTTTTTTCAACTTGGCGGAGTAATATGCCACAGGGTGAAGGACATCAGTGGTTGGGTCGGGTTGTAGGAGCACAGCCCCCACTCCGACACCACTAGCGTCGATTTGCAGATGGAAGGGCAAGGTGTAGTCAGGGGGGTGGACTACAGGCTTAGAGGCAAGGAAGGCTTTGAGGCGGTGGAAAGACTGGTCGCAATTCTGGTTCCAGATGTAAGGGACCGCAGAACTGGTAAGGTCTGTGAGGGGTCCGGCCACGCTGGAGAAGTTACTGCAGAACCGACGGTAGTAGCCGCACATCCCCAGGAAGCGCATGAGTTCCTTCCTCGTCCTTGGAGTGGGGAAGGACAAGATGGCTTCAACGTTTGCGTCCTTGGGTCTCACCATACCATGCCCAACGATATGTCCCAGGTAAGTCACCGAGGCCCGGCCAAAAGCAGATTTAGCCAGGTTTATGGTGAATCCAGTCTCTTGCAGTCGTGCAAACAGTATCTCCAAACGCACCAGATGTTCGTCCCAGCTGTCCGACACCACCACCAGGTCATCCAGGTAGGCGAACGTCCCACCTAGGTCTTGAATAAGGTAGTTTATGGCCCTCTGGAATGTGGCCGGAGCATTAGAAAAGCCAAACGCCATAACTAAATATTGAAAAAGACCAAATGGAGTTATAAATGCCGAGATTATTTTTGCCCTATCCGTGAGTCCTACTTGATAATATCCTTTCAACAGGTCTATAGTACTGATAAATTGGGCACAGCCTATGCTGTCTATTATATCTTCAATCAAAGGTAAAGGGTAGGAGTCAGAGACAGTGACCTGGTTCACTTTACGATAATCTGTACAGAAACGAAAGGTGCCATCGGGTTTTGGAATGAGAAGGCAAGGTGAAGCCCAGGGGGAGGTACTAGGCTCAGCTAAGTTATGCTTTAACAAAAAATCTACCTCCTTTTTCATAATCGATTTTTTTTGTGGACTTAGACGATATGCTGATTGCCTAATGGGTTGTACATCACCCGAGATTAGTTTAATATCATGTTTAAGTATATTGCAAAACCCTGGGAGGTCTGACGTGACTTTAGGAAATGTTGATAATAACTTAGTGAGATCTTTTGCTTGAGATGGATTCAGAACAGAAAAATACTCATCCAAATTGTTGAGTATGTGACTGTTAGCAGGGTTCTCTTTAGGTAGAGGGAAGTCTAAATTCTCCAATAGGTCCATGTCATCTGTCTCCGGCCCTGACAAAACCGTATGCAATACAGGTAGGCTTACAGCCTCGGGGATGTCTTCCTCTGACTGCCTGGAATGGTAAAGTTTCATGAGATTAATGTGAACAAGTTGTGAATCTTTTCTGCGATCAGGAGTATGGACTATATAGTTGAGAGGAGATAGTTTATTAGCAACTATATAGGGACCAGTAAACTTGCTTTTAAGGGGAGAGCCTGGAATGGGTAGAAAGAGTAACACTTTGTCACCTGGAGAAAATGATCTTTTAACTAATTTAGGTTGGGACTTCACCATTTTCTCTTGGACTTTTTTTAAGTTTGACTGAGCAATGGTTCGGACTTCAGTTAATTTGTCCCGTAAAGTGTCAATGTATTGGGAAACTGTTGCGGGCTTAATAGATGGAGTGTCAAACCACTGCTCCTTTACTATTTTAAGGGGTCCCCTAATTTGTCTCCCATATAGTAACTCGAACGGGGAGAATCCCAATGACTCCTGGGGACATTCCCTGATGGCAAAGAGTAACAAGTCTATGCTTTCATCCCATTCCTTTTGGTGTTCTATACAGTATTTTTTGATCATTGATTTGAAAGTTTGATGGAACCGTTCCAAGCAACCTTGGGATTGTGGGTGGTAAGCCGAAGATGTACAATGGTCCACACTGAGGTCTTTCATCACCTGTTCGAAAAGATTGCTCGTAAAATTGGTGCCCTGATCAGATTGGATCTCTTTAGGAATGCCCACTGAAGTGAAAAGATGCAAAAGATGTTTGATTACGTTTTTTGAAGTGATGCTTTTAAGGGGAAAAGCCTCAGGATAACGTGTACTGGTATCCATAACTGTGAGCAGGAATTGATTTCCCTTCTTAGTCTTTGGTAATGGGCCCACACAATCCACAACAATCTTTTCAAATGGGGTAGAAAATACTGGGATGGGCTTAATGGGAGCTGCTGGTATACTTTCATTTGGTTTTCCTACCATTTGACAAATATGACAAGATTTTAGGTATTGTGACACATCCTTCCTAAGTCCAGGCCAGTAATAGTGTTGGAGGAGCTTTTTATATGTTTTCAGGATTCCCAAATGTCCTGAAATACCATCATGGGCAAGGGCAATTAATGCTGGTCTGACTGAAGCTGGAATTACCACTTGATGTATTTCAGACCACGTGTCTAGATGGGCAAGCTCAGGGGGCCTATAGGCCCTCATCAAAACCCCTTCATGATAATAAAAACACGGAAGGGTGTTAAAATCTTTACCCTCAACTGCTGCATGATGAAGTTTATTCAAAGATGGATCAGATTGTTGGGCTTTAATGAGCTCATCCTTACTTATCGTCTTATTGTACAGATCTTCTGTGGGTAGGAAGATATTGGAGGTGGTTTTAGATGAAGAGGGCCCATTCCGCACACTCTGTGACCGGGTGACAGCACAAGATGGGAAAAGATGAGGAATAGTTTCTTTAAGGTCAGTGGTGGAGTTGACAGGTAAGGGAGAGTCGACTGTCTTTATGTTAGGAACCACTAGATCTCCCACCAAGTCATTACCCAATAATAAATGAATGCCACACACAGGCATTGGGTCTTTCCTTATGGCTATTTGCACTTCCCCAGTAATCAAGGGACATTGGAGGTGCACTTTAGCTAAAGGATAGGAAGAATGGGACGAGAGATCTGAAATTAGAACACTCTCATTTGTAAATGCGGTAGATATATCAGGAATGACGTTAAACAGGAGGATAGATTGTGCTGCGCCCGTATCACGTAGTATACGAATAGGGAAAGAACGAGACCCTTCTATGATTGAAATTTTTCCCTCATAGGTGAATGAAGAGAAGAGATCCTGATGGGGCCTTGCCACATTGGCATTTGCTATTGGTTTGGATTTGGGATCCAGGGAACTACTTTTAGCAATTCGACACTTTGGGTGTTTACAAGTCTGGATCGTATGGCCTGGGATTTTACAGTAAGAACAAGTAAGCTTGGTTGCATCGGGGGGAGTAGGTGTGGGACCTTTCGACCTACCACTCACGTTCCCAAGGTTATCATCAGAGGAGGACCTAACATGTCGGGAAGTACCACGTTCTCTACTGCCCAGTGACTCCACCAACAAAGCATACGCATCAGCCAGCTCAGCAGCACGCCCTAAATTAACCTCTCCACGCTCCTCCACATGCTTCAAGATGTGAAATGGAATCTTGCTTTTCCACTCCTCCAGGACTACCAAATTTAACAAATCCTGAAATGTGGAGGTCTCTGTAGCCTCTAACCACTTCTTAAAAAACCTAAGCTTTTCTTGAGCAAACTCAACAAATGTGTGTGAAAATGGTTTGGTTAGTTTACGAAACTTCTGCCGGTATCCATCTGGCGTGATAGCATAAGAGGTGAGGATATTCTTTTTTACGTTATCATAGTCATCAGTCTGGTCTAAACAGTTATAAACTCTACGAGCCTTACCATATAATTTAGGAACTAACACTGACACCCACTGGTCCTTTGGCCACTCATTCTTCGCGGCTATTTTCTCAAAAGTCCTAAATGACCCGTCCATATCGGATTCATCAAACCCGGGAACAAGGGAAGAAGCAGTAGCAGGGTTAAAAGCAGCGAGTTTCTCTCTTAATGCCACTTCTTTTGATTTAAACTCCGATGTTAAAGTGACTTCTGTCTCTCTCACCTGTAGTTCTTTCAGTTTAACCGCCTGCACCAACTTGGCCTGTTCCATCCTTTCCTCATGCTCCAACTTGGCCTGTTCCGACCTTCCCTCATGCTCCAACTTGGCCTCCAACTTGGCCTGTTCCAACTTGGCCTCCAACTTGGCCTGTTCCAACTTGGCCTGTTCCATCCTTTCTTCATGGTCCAACTTGGCCTGTTCCATCCTTTCTTCAGGGTCCAACTTGGCCTCCTGCTCCAACTTGGCCTGTTCCAACTTGGCCTGTTCCAACGTTTCCTCCTGCTCCAACTTGGCCTGTTCCAACTCGAGTTCTTTCATTTTGATTTGGAACTCGAACCTAGCTCGTTCTAGTTCTAAGGCGTCTATTCGTTGTGTTTCTTCTTGAGGGCTAGCCAGACCTGAGGCAACTTCTGAGTGAGGAGGGGTGGTGGATAGTGGTTGAAGTTTCTTGGACATGGGCGTTAATCTGTCAACAGCGGATTCTTTTAAAACTTCTTGTTGAACCAATACTTCAATCACATGATTTTTTAACATTTCCTTAGTCAGTTGCTGTGAAAATGGGATATTGTAATAGTTGGCTATTTCTTTCCATTCTTTCTTCAGGATATTAACACGTAATTTAGCTACGGAAGGATTTTCAATAAAATCCTGGAGATCAAAACCTGAGGTGGCCATTGTTAATAAAAATAGGATAAATTAACTAATGGTCAAAAAATAAGATAAGATAAGTGGATAACCCTGGAAAATATCACGGCAGTGGATAACCAGAAAGTCCCGGAAACTAACCAAGTTATACCTAGGGAAATTACACTTATGATTATTGTTCTTCCGAGAAGATCCTTAGATAAGGACAAGAGACTTGAAAGAGGTAGGGCGTATTACGGCATTAATATAAAGATCCGGATTAACAACCCTGATATACTTGAAAGAGGTAGGGCGTATTACGGCATTAATATAAAGATCCGGATTAACAACCCTGAATGAGATAATGAGGAGAACAATAATGGAGGCTTTATAATTATGGGGGTCCTGGTAGAGCGGGGCGTCCCAAGATATCACTTCACTCTAAACTAGTAACTATGGAACAGCCTACTCTGGAGTGAGGGTACGGCATTAAACAGATCCGGATTCTTCCCTACACTCGATAAGACTTACCACACGACTGCCACGTGTAATAACAGGTAAGCCTTATGACACTTGGAACCTATTATCCTACGTCTGTCACTCTTACTGTACGATAATACCAATATATGCACACACATATGAAGGAAACTTTAAACCACCGTAAAGCAATTGTAAACAGAAGTGACTGGGAGGGGTAATTAACACTGAGTAACAAGGGAGGAAGGAATATGGTACTTAAGGTCGTGTCCTGTCACGGTCGCCATTTGTTACGAGTTGGGGATTTAGAATATAGTTATACGTCTACCCAGATCCCAACGGGTAACAACAAAAAAAAAACAAAGACAATCGGACTAAAAAAAGGGTAGACAAAGGATGCGAGTTTTCGTTGTATATAATAAAGTACCATAAATTCCTTAACAAAATATTCAGCTTATAAACTACCCTTAACCAAACTTAACCTAAACACGAACAGTATATACATAGTAATAAAACAATAGTGAAGCAATGTGGAGGGGGGAGAGGCAATACAAGATTACAAATACTTAAGTGAGGAGCTGAGATGGCTGACGGGCAAGGCTGAGTATGGTAGAAGACGGTAAATAGTCACTGTGCCGTAGGTTTCCAGGATAGGTGATCCTGTGGTCGCTTCCTAGAGTGAAGGGTGTTCTCCTCGAATTGGAGCTGACAAAGTAGACCGAGGCGGAAGTGACGCAACAACCAGGATATGGAGAAGGGAAACCCGGGAGTGGTAACTAAGACGAGCCATACTCGTGTTTCGTCCCTAGATGGCGTTGCTCGTGGTGCTGGGTAGGTAGATGAAGACAATCGGTGGAGGGGTTCGTAACAAAGTAAAAAAAAAAATAGACGACTATACTTTTAATCAGTGCAGGTAAACGGGGACTTTTCTAACACCCATTACATTATACATCACACATGTCCCTCAAAGAACTTAACCCCTCATAAAACTACATTTATGAGAGAAGCGTGAGGAAGGTGTGAGTTAATGAGGTCACTAAAAACGTTCATCATTTCTCTGACTCACAAAATTTTCCAGGTGGAATCAATAGTGTGAAGCGTCTTCAAGATCACTTAATAGCTCTAATGGTTTCCACTTAATTGGACTCATTATATCGCACAGCCATACTATAGTTACTTTACTCACTAATAAAGTGTATAAGGAGGTTGTGGTAAGGTCGACATCACAACCTACAATTTGACAAATTAACAACCACACCAGATGCTTTTATTTCCTCGTAATTGGAAATCTTTAAATAAATTCTGGGATCATTCTCAATCTGTCTTTTATTTTCGGAGATTTATAAATTTATGAGTAAATTTTGAATGTTATGAATTATTTAGAAAGTTCTGAAATAGAGAATTCTTAGTAAATTAGAAAAGCCTCAGCATTAATTTGTCAGCTCCATATCTTTGTGTTTTCATATTATAGTTGTGTTACCCCTCGCCTGTTGTGTTGCTCCTTGCCTGTTGTGTTGCTCCTTGCCTGTTGTGTTGCTCCTCGCCTGTTGTGTTGCTCCTTGCCTGTTGTGTTGCTCCTCGTCTGTTGTGTTGCTCCTCGCCTGTTGTTTGTTGCCCCTCGTCTGTTGTGTTGCTCCTCGTCTGTTGTGTTGCTCCTCGCCTGTTGTTTGTTGCTCCTCGCCTGTTGTGTGTTGCTCCTCGTCTGTGTTGCTCCTCGTCTGTTGTGTTGCTCCTCGCCTGTTGTTTGTTGCTACTCGTCTGTTGTGTTGCTCCTCGTCTGTTGTGTTGCTCCTCGCCTGTTGTTTGTTGCTCCTCGTCTGTTGTGTTTCTCCTCGTCTGTTGTGTTGCTCCTCGTCTGTTGTGTTGCTCCTCGTCTGTTGTGTTGCTCCTCGTCTGTTGTATTGCTCCTCGCCTGTTGTTTGTTGCTCCCCGTCTGTTATGTTGCTCCTCTCCTGTTGTGTTGCTCCTCTTCTGTTGTGTTGCTCCTCGTCTGTTGTGTTGCTCCTCGCCTGTTGTGTTGCTCCTCGTCTGTTGTGTTTCTCCTCGTCTGTTGTGTTGCTTCTCGCCTGTTGTTAGTTGATCCTCTTCTGTTGTGTTGCTCCTCGCCTGTTGTTAGTTGATCCTCTTCTGTTGTGTTGCTCCTCGTCTGTTGTGTTTCTCCTCGTCTGTTGTTGCTCCTCGCCTGTTGTGTTGCTCCTCGCCTGTTGTGTTGCTCCTCGTCTGTTGTGTTGCTCCTCGTCTGTTGTTTTGATCCTCGTCTGTTGTGTTGCTCCTTGTCTGTTGTGTTGCTTCTCATCTGTTATGTTGCTCCTCGTTTGTTGTGCTGATCCTCTCCTGTTGTGTTGATCCTCGTCTGTTGTGTTGCTCCTCGTCTGTTGTGTTGCTCCTTGCCTGTTGTATTGCTCCTCGCCTGTCGTTTGTTGCTCCTCGCCTGTTGTTTGTTGCTCCTCGCCTGTTGTTTGTTGCTCCTCGCCTGTTGTGTTGTTCCTCATCTGTTATGTTGCCCCTCGTCTGTTGTGTTTCTCCTCGTCTGTTGTGTTGCTCCTCGCCTACTGTTTGTTGCTCCTCGTCTGTTGTGTTTTTCCTCGTCTGCTGTGTTGCCCCTCGCCTACTGTTTGTTGCTCCTCGTCTATTGTGTTGCTTCTCGTCTGCTTCGTTGCTCTTCGTCTGCTGTGTTGCTCCTCGCCTGCTGTGTTGATAGATAGTGAAGGTAAAAATTGCTGTATTAGATGGATGAGAATAGCACAAGTACTGTATAGACGGACAGACAGACAGACAGACACACACACACACACACACACACACACACACACACACACACACACACACACACATAACTTTGCCGTCACGCGAAATCGAGTATGACGATCATCCAGCTATTTGACAGTGCTATGAGATATTAAAGATGTCACCTAGGTTGCTGAGTTCTAAGGGGACTGGAGAGACCGATACGGGACCGACTGCCAAAAAAGGAGATGACGGTTATAATAGCTTGGCAAGGAATATTCCTCTATTTCATTCAATCAATGCACTACCAATCAAGCCTGACCCTGAAAGACTTGTTGAAGATGGTGGGATAGAGGATACCTTGAGGAGAAACAAGGCACAGTATCAGGAGAGTTGCAGACTTCTGTTCAACAACACAAAGTTAAATAGAGCTCAGAAAAGGCGAACCTCTGCAGTTGCTACAGAGGAGAGCAGCAGTAGCAAGATACCACGATTGGTCAGAGACCCGAAAGCAACAGAATGCTTTCTATGTGAGGAAGAAGCTTCGGGAGATGACATAAGACATGCAATGACAATGAAACTTAATAAAAGATTGAATGATTGTGCGAAGACACTTAGCGATGGAAAACTCCTTGCCAAACTAAGTGCAGGAGATGTGGCACAAGAACTGATGTATCACCCTTGCTGCCTGGCAGACCTGTACAACCGAGAAAGAACACACCGAAATGCTCATGAGCAAGAAAAAGCACAAGAGCTTCATCCGAACAAGGATGCATACCCAACTGCTTTCTTTGAACTGGTCACTTACATCACTCAGATGAAAGCTTCTAGTGAAGGTATTGAACCACCCATTTTCAGACTTGCTGACCTGGTCACACTCTACAGGCAGAGATTTGAGCAGCTGGGTGTTGGATCGCCCAATGTTCATGCTACTCGACTGAAGGACCAGCTGCTTTTTCACATCCCCCAGCTGCAAGCTCATCACCAAGGAAGAGATATCCTACTGGCCTTTGAGAAGGATGTTGGCTCAATCCTGGCACAAGCAAGCAAATACGGTGACTCGATCCATCTGGCCAAGGCTGCTGGGATGATACGACGGGACATGCTTCAGCACAAGTCACACTTCAGCAATACATTTCATGAAGGATGCATTGATGAGGCTGTTCCACCATCACTGCTTCAATTTGTATGCATGATCGAACATGGTGCAGATATGAAATCCCAACTCCAGCATGGCGCATCGAAGTCTGACCTTGCTATGTCACAGCTCTTAACAACTGCTTTGCCATCTACAAGGTAGGAACACAAATCCACAGACACTCCAAGGACCATGAGACACCTTTGGCTCTCTACATCGGCATGTCTGTGTTTACCAAGACAAGAAAGAGGCAGCTCATCGACATGCTGCATGAAAATGGGGTCAG
This sequence comes from Homarus gammarus, assembly GCA_958450375.1. Taxonomy (NCBI): domain Eukaryota; kingdom Metazoa; phylum Arthropoda; class Malacostraca; order Decapoda; family Nephropidae; genus Homarus; species Homarus gammarus. The sequence continues at coordinate 347,940 of CAUDMG010000541.1, read as the reverse complement.
CATTTCATATGACAGAGTTCTACAATTATCAACCCAGTTAGGAGAAGCAGTTGTAAGCCAGTACGTGGAAGATGGAGTGGTGTGTCCACCAATCTTGAGAAAGCAGTTGGTTACGACTTCAGCAGTGGACAACATTGACCACAACCCCACTACGACTACGGCCAAAACATCCTTCCATGGGACCAGTATGTCCATCTTCCAACATCCAAGCCCTGAGCAGGCTGGTGAGGAGCGTGAGCCACTCAGACGGAATGCAGATACGATGGTCAAGAAAGTTCCTGAGCTTCCAGAGGCATTCACCAATGTCCGACTAGCTTATATTATGAAGAATCCCAATCCTCCCTTGGTAGCACCTCAGTCATTGCCAGCACCTGAGTCAATCCAGTCACACCTGCAGGAAGAGTATGCTTGGCTGGAAGAGGTCTTGCTCACTGAGGATGTGGCTGATGAAGTCTGCATCACGTGGGCACCTCATCGTGCAGCACAGAAGAGGAGTCAACCATTTGAAGTAAGCATTACGTTTCTGCTTCACCTGCTTCGAGATCAGGCACATTCTGTGGCAACCATCAAGCATGTCATGGAAAAGGTTCGTAATACAGTGGCTTTTCTGAACCCAGGTCAGATCCCAGTCATAGCTGCTGATCAGCCACTGTATGCCCTGGCAAAACAAATCCAATGGCATTGGCCTGAGTATGGAGAAGACAGGTATGTTATTATGTTCGGGGGACTTCACATAGAGGTGGCTGCACTGAGATCACTAGGAACGCTACTACAGGACAGTAGTTGGACCGGTTCCCTTGTTGAAGCAGGAGTGGGTTCATCTGGTACAGCAGAATCTTTTCTGTCTGTGTACTGTCTGGACTTTCCTGCACAGCACTTTGCAGCTGCATATGTGAAGAGCAGTAAATGCACAAGGATGTACTGTCAGGAGAAGTTACAGGAACCAGTGCTAATAGTGAGTATTTTTTTTTTTAGTAAGTTCTTTTTATGTTATCTTTTTTTACTAAAAGTGTTATTTTATGTGGATAAAAATGTTACAATGGACTGAAACCTATAAAAAAATCATCTGAGCATGCTTGAAAACATACATATCGACACCAAGATCACTCAGATTGACCAACTACATTATTTTCTATAAGAAAAATCAACTTTTGAAGGTCAATATGGCGGCCATCTTGAAAAATGGCCGCCATCTTGGATTTTTAACTGGCCAATCAGGCAGACTTGACTAGTAACCATTAGAGAATTGCATGCCAAATTTGGTGCTTGTATCACCATTTGTATGATTCTCTTGAAAAATTGCATTTAGCTGCCTCACTATCAGGAAGAAGTCTGTTTAGGAGGACTCGGGCGATAATTTTGCCAGCTACAGACAGCAACGAGATACCGCAGCAATTGGCACAGTTTATCCAGCCTCCCTTGTTCTTATAAATATTGACGCTGGAGAGAGTGGAAACGGCTGGTAAGCAGAGGTCATCCTGCTTTATACACCTCGGCTAGGAAACCATCAGGTCCAGTGACCTTGTTATTCTTCATCTGTTTGATGTCAGTAGCTACCTCATCCAGGGTTGGAGGATAGCTGAGGTGTGTCAGCCCTGGGTGTTGAGGGACCTGCTGGGTAGTCAGGATAATTCACATTGGTGTTTCGGTTGATCAGCGAATGGTAGTGCTATTTCCAGCACTGGCGGATGCCTTCTTTGTCTTTAAGGGATTTGCCGTCGGATGAGCCGGGGCGCCATGGGTAATTGTGTTGATCCTCATTTTTTTCCGTTTCACACGCCTTATTTTTCCACCATTCGTTCGTTAGTTTGCGAAGTTCGCGCTGGGCCGCCAGGCAGTGAAAGCAGCACGTTTACTATCGAAGAATGTGCGTTCATTTAAGGGTAATTTTCATCAAACCAGTCCTAGTGTACTCTTTTGACCAGGTCGAAGGTCTCACTGCAAGTTTTTGGGATGACAGCGCCGAGGATACTCCATTTGTCACTCGAGTTTCGGTAATTTGCTGTTGCGTTGTTAAGCAGCCCATCCTCGAGCTGCATTTTGAAGCATGTGCTGCCTGTTGATTCTCCAGTCGCTTGGTGTTAAACCATCTTCTGGAGGGTTGTTGCCTTCGCCGTTTTGGGGCGACGTGAAATGGGGAGTTTGGTTCTGACAAGATGATGATCTGTGTCACATTAGTCTGAGCTGCGCATGGCTCGAGTGATGAAAACATCTCGGCTATCTCTTTCTCTGACAATGATATAGTCAACGAGATGCCTATGCTTGGATCGTGGGTGTTGCCAAGAACCCTTCAACTTGTCGGCCTGCTTAAATAAGGGATAGTTGATAGTGAGGTTGTGTTCAGCACACTTGCTGAGGAAGAGTAGGCCATTGGGATTACACTTGCCCACTCAATTTCTTCCCCTGGTTCCCTGCCATAAGTCAGCATCTCTGCTAACTCTGGCATTGAAATCACCGAGGAGCACAACCTTATCTTCTTTGGGGATATAGGTTAGCACACGGTCAAGGTCGGCATAAAATGCCTCCTTAATGTCATCCTTTGCATCCCCACTCTCAAAACAGTTAGCCTATGTAGGATGAATTGGCGATTGGCAAAACCAACTCCATAAATGCAGAAGGCTTACCCTTCCAAAAGAAGGTATAGCCAGACCCCCATTCTTTGGGGGCCGGGACTCGCTAATGGCTTCTATGTGAAATGTTGTACCGAGACAGCTCTTTCCCCACGAGGGATGTTTCTCTATCAGGGTGGTGATTTTTGCCAGTACCCAAAAAGGTCCTGACATTCCTTGCAGGGTACATAAGAGGTTGTATAATTTGTTTTTGCATTGATATGTGATTATGATTGTGTTTTCGACGACTTTAGGATGACCTTACTATGTGTGGATGCCTAACCATTTTTTTTTTTAGGCAGGTCATACTTAAGGCACCTTTTCTAGTCCCCTTCCCATGTGGGGTGAGCAGAGTGGCCCCTGAAAAGGACTGATCAGTCACACAGATAGATCCGGATTGCACTGCTTCCTAGATTCCATTGCAAAAACGACTATCTTATATATGCCGTCCATGAGCAGAGTTGTGAATAGAGACTCCCGGCAGTCATCTTTGCCTCTCCCCGTCTCCACTCGTCTCTCTCCATAGGAGTTTTGGGAAAATAGGGGTTTTGATAATTATAAAAGTATGATGAGCTGGGTAATGGCTGCATGTGAGTAGATTTATGTGGTGAGGCAGGAGCGGAGGCAGTAACCCCTTTCTTGGCTATCCCTTTTTCTGTTCCAGTGGTGCAAGTAGCTGTAACGACTGGGGGTTGAGGGAGAGCTGCAATGTACTGCCGATAGCCCAGTTTGTTGGGTTTCGCCTTAGTAGCCTGTTTATCGTTCATCTAGAACTACCTTCGGTCCGCCGTAATTAAGTCATTGGGTTCCCATGTTGGTCACCTTTTCCGTCTATTCCATCGTTGGGGTCTTACTGGAGCTCTTTAGCCATGTCTGCCCGATGCGGGGCCCCACCACAGAATTTTCGTTCGGGTTTTATACCCTAGGCTTATATCTGCCAAGGTTAATCCACAAGGCATCGAGGCAGTAGTTGGGAGGTGCCAAGGTGTGTCCACACGCCGATGGGCCTAAGCGCTGTCCCTCTGGGGCCCACTGCTGCTCCGATCCCTGCTAGTCTAGCCCGGGGCCGCGAGGCGCCCAGTTACTTTGTGTTGCCACGAGGAGGCACAGCAGGAGTCTGAGTACTGGCAGAGGATGGCTATTCACTACTATGACTAGCCAGAGGCAGTTGCTGAAAACGAGAAGCTAGCAGTGCTTGCACCCTAACACTTAACATAAAGCTGCGACAGTAGATGACTTACTCCATCTGTGTGGGCGCGACACACACACACACACACACACACACACACACACACACACACACACTAGCCCAGGAACTTTAGGCTAAATATTGAGATAACCGGAAGTAATTAGATGAAAGCTGAAAATTGGCACTAATGTAAAGATATGCATCTAGAGCAATATACTAAAGTTCCCGCGACATCCGCCGCCGACGTTAACCGTCATCTCGAAAAATATCCGCCATATTGGAAAATGTTAAAATATAAATAGCTGCTAAAGTTGCTCTAAATCATGTGTTAGCTATGGTATCTTTTAAGTTATTAATACGTTTTTAAAGGAAATTAATTGAAAAACAAATTTATTTTTACAAAATTAATTTTGGCAAACATAGTTTCCTCAATGAAGAAATATGATTCAATAAAATATGTAGAAAAATATATTCAGCTTTCCAAATATTCATAAAATTTTACACTTCTATGAAGAACTATAAAAGTTACAAGGAATGTCCCCCCAAAAACATCATGGTAGCATTGGAGAAGAGCTTTCGGTCACAATTTATGCCCAATTATCGATAAACCACAGGATATCAGGTCATGCTTACTCCCGTGCCCTTTGAGCGCACTTTTTTACACAGTTTGGTCGAACAAAATTTGATAGAAAATGTGCTTGATGTGAATGATGGAAATCGCAATGCTATCCTGGATCTCATAAACTGCTTCTTCATTCAAAATACTGATATGGAAATTTTCTGTCAAGTCCAATTCGTACAATTCATGAGAAGACTGCAACCATTATTAGCCATATAATGATTTGAGCCACACATTAAACTGTGGCTGGAGTACTATGATCAAGTCTTATGGTGAAATTCATGTTAAGGCTGAACTTAGTCAGGGTCAAAAGTAATCATCCACTCCACCACTTAACCCTTGCGCCTGGCTGGGTCCTTTTTGCACACTAAGTTACGTGGGGTGGAGAGGGGGAAAGGTAGACTTGGGTGGGGGGGGGGGGTTGGAGGGAGGTATGTTCATCATCGGAGAGGGACAGGATTGAAGAAAGCAGGAAATTCATGAAAAACGGAAGGGAAGGGTGGATGTAATTTTCTTCACTATATTATCTTGGGTTTATATGCTTGAAAGCATATTAGATGAGGACCATTATTTTATGATTATTATTAAGTGCCATCCATTACCTTATTTATCATTTTTCAGGTTGTTTAGGTTTTTAAACAACGGCAATTGGATATTTATAATAACATTGATATGAACATATTACAGGGTGGACAAGTCACCACATTATATCCACCAATTCAATCTTGTTTTTTTCATCACTAAAGTGTTTCTTTTTTTCAAGAACTATAGTAGTGAGAAGTAGAAGTGATCCAGTAACAATTATTAATTTTTTTTTCAAGATCGGTAGTGGTGAGATGTGGATGTAATCAAGTAAAAATTCATTCTTAATTTTGTTTTCAATTAATATTGTTTTTTTTTTCAAAATGAGTATTAGTGAGGGGCGACACTGATCAAGTAAATCAGCCTACTTTAGTGTTACTGGTAGTGAGCAAGCCACGCCCCCTATTCTCTTATGATGTCATATCAGGAGTTTTCCCTCACAGAAGCCAGAAGCCTTATTAACTCTCATGAAACATTGCCTGCCTAAAGCTCAATCGCAGAATCGGACACCCGCCCTCCTGGTTGTTTGGTTGGTTGGTTGGTTGTTTGGGCTTTAGGCCTATCAACTGCCAGGGTCGATTAGGCTGTCAACGTCAAGCTACATCCATCAACCTTAACACATTCTACAGATGTTAAGGATAATTTGGAGACCACATACACTCTCATTACGTATGTAGTCCTTGACTTGTTCCTCCTACCTTACCTGAGTCCGCCACCCCTAGCTCCCCCCCCCCCCTCAATATCTTCCCCATCCTCTTGTCACCCGTCGTGTAGACTGGTCATGAGCTAGCGGGTATGGTAGTAGGAGGGATGGATGATTACTTTTGATAGTGACTGTGCAAGGCAGTGGAATTTGCACCTGTATTTTGCGTCAAATACTTCCGCAGGTTTTTCATTTTGCATCACAACAAACGGTTCTGTTCAAGGACATGGACAGATATGATCATAGAACAGTTTTTGGTGAGAGGGAAAACATGCTGTGGAGGCTTCATTAGTGGCTAAGTTATTAGAGAAAACACTCTTACCCAATGGATACAAGCAATGCCAGCATGTACAGTCCATGCAACTTACAAGCCACACAGACAGGCGGCCTTGAAATTTCCAACCAGCAACTTCATTGGGTGCATCCCTCCCCCCACCCCATCTCTAGAAACACACAAACCAGGCAATTAATCAGTGGTCAACAAAGGTGTAAAGTCAACGATTAACCCGAACACGTATGTAGTAATATATGGTTCAAGTAAAAATTTCATGTGAATTTTTGACGTCATACTTCATTATAAACCATGGAGCCTGTAGATTAAGAAAATAAAAGGTGTCATTTTCTCTGATGAGATTTAAGGTCGTATTTGTCCAGAGAAATAAGCGAAAGATTACAAAACAGTTGTCTACAGCTATTGTCAGTCGTCAATATGCTGATGTACTAAAGCTGCACAATGTTATTGCTGACTGTAATCCATTTTGTTAGGAAATTTATGTTTTTTTTACACTTGGTAACTGGAGCTGTAATGCCAGAAAATGTCAAGCATGACATTCTATGTGCATGTGAAGTTGGAAGACAAAATTATGAAAATTTCGTCAAGCTACGCATTATTGATCCAGTAAGCATCTGGGAAAAGATGTCCATGGTTAATCTTCTGTCATGGAAAGCAGCAAACAATACTTCACCCATCAAATTGCCTTCACAAGTTATAGAACTTAAGCAGGACAGAGCTTTGTTTGCTAGACTGCTAATCATTGCAAGATCCCGTGATGAAATCAATCTACAAGAGACGATTGACATGTATGAATTCACTTGTCTGCAAAGATCTCTCTTCCCCCCAGATGGGTCTGTCCTTGTTTGCCAAGACAAAAACAAGCTCATGGGTCTCCTTAAAGCAGCTACAAAAAGTGAAGAGTCTACCGATGTTCAAAGCATCGCCGATCCACAAAGGGAACCATGTCATGAGAGTTTCATCATTGATGGCACGGCATTAGTTCACGAACTGTCAACTTTGTCTGTAAAAAATGTGCAGAGTTTACAGACCACTTCATCAAAACATTATCAGCAAGGGCAATAAGTTATGATGCTTTTCACCTTGTTTTTGATCGTTACGACGTAGGCCACTCGCTAAAACAAAGAACAAGAAACCGACGCTTTGGCAAGGAAGCAAATGAATTCAGCTATGAAATCACAGATTCAACACAGATTAAAGTCTCTTTCAAAAAGTTACTCAGCAAACAAAACCTCACTTGTGCTATCAACAAAAAACGGTGTTCAGTCAAATGGTGAAAATGTTGAACACTTGAGAAGAAACCATGAGGGAGCAGATGCTCTGCTTATCATTCATGCCATATATGCATCACAGAAAGACAACACGGTACATATCAGGTCACCAGACACTGATGTGTTTGTTCTAGGCATATCAAAGCAGCCTCAACTTGGAGAAAATGCAAGATATGATAACAGGAACTGGTGAGCGACGACCCATTTTTTCTTTCAAATCCATATATCATGCTATTGGACCAGACATTGCAGAGAGCTTTCCAGGTTCCCATGCCTTCACAGGATCTGACTGCACAGGAAATTTTGCTGGCAAAGGAAAGAAAACATGTTGGAACATTTTGATGAAATCTAACACAAAGATCCTAAGTGCATTCAAGATGCTGGGGAGACAAAATGCCCCTCCTGCAGACATGTATATTGATCTAGAAGAATTTTTATGTAAGCTCTACTATACACAAATGACTTTCACTAAACTATCAAAACTTAGATGGCATCTCTTGAAGAAAACACAAGCAGAGGCTGAAAAACTTCCACCGACTGCAGCAATTCTAAGGTATTATATATTGAGAGCAAGGTATCAAGCCCTTCAGTGGTCTTGTGATGCAGACAGCGAAATGCTTTCCTCGTTGAAACCTGGTTGGGAGGTTGAAAATGATGGTAATATCAGACCTGTCACTAGCTTTAGAACTATCTCAGAGCTTGTTAAGTGTTAAATGTGAATCATTGTCATGTTCATGCAGAAAGAATAACATGGCATTCACGGAGATGTGGAACTGTCAAGCAGATGATAAGGAATGCCTAAACAAGGTGAAGGAGTCTGTGTTTTGCACAGAAAAGTCTGATCACGAGGACTGAAGCAATGTCGTAAGTAATAACTTGTGACGTGTATACGTATGATGTATAATACTTTAAACTAATAATAAATATAAAATAGAAGTTCTAAGCTTTTCAGATAATGGTATTATGTACACTTGGAAACCATAATCTCTAGCCCACCTGAGTCGGTGCTGGAGGTTAGTACAGTGTCCTTTCTGGACGGGGGCCCACTCTAACTATCACCAGGCAACACATACGAGAACACACACAGTCACAGTACGGCTGTATAGATGATATTATGTATAAATATTGTATATGGCATTTTATACTCTGCATTATCTTCATTATATATGAAAACGAAGAAAAATTACCATAGGTTGTAGTTACGAAAGTATGAGTGGAAATAAACACTTCCAAACCACCCAGTGAATCCACACAACGTTTACAGCACTTGTGTGTGTGTGTGTGCGCCAGACCACGATGCTTCCACCACACCCCATCTATATCTTTTATTTTCCCATCATTCGCATAACTATATGAAAAATCGTGTTTAATTTAACTACATATTTGAAAAACCTTAAATTACATGTGGATCAGTCACGCCTCATTTAACACACTTATAGTGTAATACTTTGACCATCCCACCTGGGCACATGGAGGCCCACGGGAACTTTCACTGGGCAACATACGCACGAACACACCTCCCACCTCCAAGGCCAGCCAGTGACTGACATAGCTCCATACTCCAGGGAACTACAAACCGAACAGTAATATTTATCAACTCCCACATTAAGCTGCAAAAATACCTCATACATACAAAAAAAAATGATGTATCAAGTACCAGCCCTGCTCACACATAATTAGACAGAAATATTCTATTTAAATAAATTGAGGGTAACATGCCTAAAGATATTTCACTATGCACAATGCAATGCACCACTGTACAAACTCCATGCATAGCACCCCACTCCTTAAAATAACATCTGTAGGGTTTTACATTGGCAACACAGAGTTTTCAGATCTGCCTATTATGGCCTTGACAGGGTATCAGTAATAATGTTATCCTTACCCCTGATATGTCTAATTTAAATTTTATATGGTTGAAGTGCCAAACACCAGAGAATTAAACGTTGGGTTTTGTTCTTCAGGCGAGTTACAAATTGCAAGTGGTTGTGGTCGCTCTATACAATAATTTTCTGGTTGCTGTTTCGTATACATCAAATTTATCTAGCGCCATTAACAATGCAGCTGCTTCTTTCTCAATTGTTGAGTAATTTCTTTGATGAGGCTTAAATTTAGTAGACATGCAAGATATCCTCTTGCAATAACACTGCCCCAGCTGCTACGCCACACGCATCTAATTGTACAACAAAGGGCTTGTCAAAGTTTGGTCCCCATAATACTGGTTTAGACATGAAATTGCCTTAATTTTCTCAAATGCCTCTTGACAACTTTCCGTCCACACAAAATCCCTTTTAGGACTAACTAAATCAGTTAATGGTCTAGCAACATCAGGAAAGTTAGGGCAGAATCTCCTATAATACCCTGCCATGCCTAAAAAGCATTGGACTGCCTTATGGTTTGTGGGTATGGGCAAGGTATCAATGTCCTCAACTTTAGCTTGGATTGGGGCCACTGTCCCATAGCCAATTTCATGTCCCAAAAATACTAGTTTGACATGGCTAATCTCATTTCTAACGACGTCAACAATGAGCTGAGCTCTATTAAGACGACTGAACAGACAACGAAGTGACTCAATATGCTCACTACATGTGGAAGAGAACACAACTACGTCATCAAAGTATGCCCTGACACCATCCAAACCATTAATGACAGTTGACATCAAACGTTGGAAAGCTGGAGGGCGTTACGTATACCAAATGGCATAACGGTATAGTGATACAAACCATAAGGGGTAACAAATGCCGATATGCGTTAACTACCACCTGTGGGGCCGGAGGCACTGACACTGTTGGTGAAACCGTCCGCCAGAAGCTGGTGAAAGGGTCTATCCCAGTGCTGCCGCTAGTCCACATTCGTGCATGACGCAAAAAACACACATTTTATATAGGTGATGTTTATATTTAGAGAATGGAATGTTGGTGTAACAAATTTATTTTGTTATAGCGGGTGTATATCACTACATGATACAGCCATCAAATATTCGCGTTCGTTCGTAACAGAACAGAGGTTGTTAACAACCTGATTTTTACTTTATAAACGACAAATTCATAAAACAAACGAAACACATTTATCATCACCAATTGACCCCGAAAACCAAACGCCTCCAAAACACACTATCATCTCCACTTGTATATTACGTTTGTAAGCCTGAGAATGGGTAAACTTCTACAGCAACCTTGGGATCTTACAGCTTCAGAAACTGAAATCAAGGCATCAATAAATGGTATCTGTAAGCGAATCCTTATGTCTGTTTTCATTAAAGTAATTTTGGAGAATGCCCTTTCCGCATCTGCACTGGATGTTGGTAGTGACAAAACCTGCAACGCAATTTATGTAATCCCTCGTTATCGGTTGTTTGTCCTGACTTCACATAAAATTCAACAATCCCACATTTATCGTCTCTCAGTTCTGGTGATAGAGGAGTGGAATCAAGGTTTCTTCACTCATAATCCATGTCTGTATATCCCCGTCATAAATGCGAGACACAGCCCTTACTAAATCATGCAAAGAGGGCACCGCAGTCCTGGACCTGAAGTCTAGAATTTTGTCTTGAGATGAAAATGAGCACATATACCATAGTTTATCATTGAAACCAAATCTTTTCTTTAACTGCATACACATAGTAACCATAAAGGTGCGACATCTACGTCACACACCATCTACCATGCCATGATTTTGATACTCCTAAGTCTGAAGCAACCCATGCACAGCTGAGCCCAATAAAATCTGATAAATTGGTAGGTTGATGTTTTCATTACATGGGTCAAATGTCGTAACGTCTACCTTTTGCACCAACTCCGGGCGGCAAAAAACCTTAGTAAATTCTTATATAATTGCATTGTGGTTTTATAGAGTAAATAAAATGTAGGGGGTCTCCCTCTGGAAAAGCAGGTTATTTTTTTTAAATGTTGGGAAAATAAAGTTTAAATTTTTTAAATAAAGAAAAACCGATGGGTCTCTCATGTCTTTAACAATTAAGTCCACTGACCTTTTTTCACTCTCCTTGAGGGTGAAATACAATGTCAATGGTTGCCGTTGTTCTATAACCCTTTCAACTGCTTTGTGAAACTATCTGTACAACCAGCGAGTCTGGCAGGCATGGATTATTTTGTGTGAGGCTTCGTCTCACAAAATATTTTATATTTTTTCAGTTCATGTTTTCTTTTGGCACTGTGAGAGAAAAATGTGTGTATTAGATCCTCACAATGTCGGAGCAGCGTCTTCCCAGCCTCTGACGCACAAAGATGAATGGAATGCCATATGTAACTGAAAATTGTAATCCCTGGTACTGTGGCCTTCAAACTGCTGCACGAAGAATTTTGTTCCCCCTTAATATTTGCAGCTCCATCAGCAGCAAATCCTAAAAAGTTTTTAACAGGGATCTGATGGGTATCTAAGGTATGCTTTAATAATGAATATAGATTATAATACCTGTTGATCCTGTAGATTCATGATTGGGACCATGCAAATGTATTAACTTTAACATGCCTGCCTGTATTTATCAGTCAAAATATCGTACAATAACAGGTGCCGACTTCATTGTACTGACATCGGTCGATTCATCAAATTATCACGGTAAACTCATTCTTACGCAGCCTACCCTCACGGTAAACTCATTCTTACGCAGCCTACCCTCACGGTAAACTCATTCTTACGCAGCCTACCCTCACGGTAAACTCATTCTTACGCAGCCTACCCTCACGGTAAACTCATTCTTACGCAGCCTACCCACCATATCATGTCACATACTTTCCCAAGGTTTTTATTACTTCTGTGCATCTTGTCCACTTCATGGCCATTCCTTGAGCAATTGCCGAATTTGGAACATGACCTTCATCAGGTCGCCTTTGTGATCGGCGGTACTGAAGGGCAGGTTACACTCCGCAATAAAATATGTAAACAGGATAGTTGCAATTGTAATACCCACATCTGGCTGATGACCATCTTGCTGGACATCCTGGACCTCCTGATGCCGATGACGGGCCTCATTATACACTTGCATCTGCGATACCTTGAGTAAAAACAACGCAGTGAGACGGGAATAATGCATTGAAATAATGAGACGATTTATTAGCAGAATTGGGTATAGTTCAGGGGAAATAATGATACAAACTTTCAGTATACCCGGGTCCTCATTCTATCGTTACCTTGTGCCGTTTGATCGTAGTTAGCTCTGCAGTAAAGACCTTCCTGCCTGTACTACAATAAGCTCTTGCGGAATCACTCTCCACCTGGGACAACCAGGACCTGAATTCCACATTATGCAGCCACTCATCCCAAAACCGTCGCTTGGCAGCCAGGCAGTCCTGTATATACGTACAGTATATGCCACTTACAGTGTAACATTTTTGCGTTTTCCGGTTACCTGTGAAATCACTAATTTGAGGTGAACTGGAATCAACATTCATAAATGTTTATGGGTTTAATTTTCAAACTCAAATGGTCTTTTGTCCATTTATTTAGAAAATAAGCTATTGCACAATAACTAGGATATAGCCGTAATTAACGTTGTGAGCTTTAATATGGTACGAAGCGCAAGTATAACTAGCTTCTTAGAGCACACGACTCAGTGACTCAGAGACGGGAGTCGAACAGGCGATACCCGGCTACTTAATTGAGGACTCTGCGGTCAAGGTGTGAGGGCACAATGGGAATACTCTGTAACATGTTCAATTGATGACTACTCACGTCTCGTAGGAAAGTTACCGTGGGTGATGTAATTATATAAACCTAATGTATGAAACCCATATTTATATAAGTATTACTGTTTGTTAGACAGGGGCTAATACCAAGAAAAAATTAATTCGAGTAAAAATCCTGTAATGAGTCGATGTGCAAAGGGATGGTATGATGTCATTTCAATCTTGTAACTAACAACGATCACTGAAATGTGTTACATAGAACCTAACTTTAGTTGTAGACAAGGACCACTCCTGTCAATAAACAATGATGACTCACCGAAACGGGAATACTGGCCCGGCCGAAGAAACAGCTCAATAGTATTTTGATGCTTATTGCGCCGCAGCAGGAATGAACCAGGTCAGAATGCAGCCCTGTGGGGTATAGACAGCATGATGCACCAGGGAACCCTACAGAAGTAGGATAGAGATATTTCATTCACGTGCAAAACCGAACGAAATTTACCTGTCATTCAAACATAACATTTTCTGTAGTATGGTTTGAATTCCGAAGGGAGACTCAACTATATAAACGTAGCCACATTAGGATACTCAGGAATAATGAGGTTAGGTGGGGATTTTACCGAAAATAGGGTGGCTATTGTTTGTAGGTACGTCAGGTGGCGACAGCTCGATGAATGATATGGAGAACACTAGGCTAGCTCACGACAGAGAGCAAACTGGCGCTCATTTCGTTGTGACTCTACATAATGCACATTTCGCTCAAATGACAAATGACTATAATTAGGCCAATATAATAAATACACCTTCTCAGTATATTTAGTACACAAATTATTAAGGGTTATTGTCATATTTTACATATATGCATATATGTGGAATTGGTTCCACTGTGACATGGAAATAGGTCCAACAGGTCCACACCATAAGCTATGCCTGATTGTCTTCCACACTAGCAGAGGATGCTTCAAAACCTTGTCACGTGAGGCTTTGAGTGGGTTTCCGACAGTCTTTGTCCACAGCCTTGCACACTTGCGTGTCCTTAGGACTGTCCTTGCCATACCTTAAACTTAAACCGGCCTTAACTTTCGCACTGGCACTCCGGTTTTACTTGTACCGAGACACTTTGGCCAATGTATACCTCGCCGAGCCTCGAATCATTGCACTGCTCACATTAGCATTTTCTGAAGCTCGGCATATGTTGATGGCACTTTTCAATTTCAAGTCTTTCTCTTCGAGCATACGTTTCAATGCTTCCTCATCACGAGTACCAAAAACAATCCGGTTTCTAAAGCGATTGTCTATACACGACTCACAAAATTTGCTACTTCCTTCACAACACACAGTAAATCGTGAAACTTTTCACCCGGCTCTTAAACACTTGAGAAGTCCCTTCGGTCTACGATGACGTTACGCTGTCCCTGGATATGCACCCCCATCGCATCGAGGACAGGCTCCAACTCTGCGTCCTCAGCTACACTAATTCCGTAACGAAGGATTCGTGTCCACTCGTCGTCCAGGACAGATGCAAGTGCTGCTCTCTGTTCCGCCAAGGACAAGGAGGAAATTTTTGTCAACGTCACATACCCCTTAAACTTGTGGCGCCAGGCATCAAACTCCCGCAGTGAAGCAGAGGACGACAGGTGAGGGGCGGGTGCAGCGCCGATGGGAAACTTGGCCTACCGTGGAGTCACCACTTGCAGTCGTTGTGCTGTGACGACTTGGCGCCTGCTGAGAGATCACATGCTTCAGGATTCGGCTCATGCGTTCTTCTCTATACTGGGATTCTCCCTGGAGCACCTTTAGCTATTCCAGTTGCTTCTCCATCTTAAATACGGAGAAACAAGCCGCAATGGACGAACACTGGATCTTACTCTCTGCGCCATGCTCAAAAAGCTACTCGGTGCCAACGGCTCAAAGAAACACAAGCTTTACAGTTGCAATTTACTAGGAGAGGTCCGTACAGTGGATCAACAGAATACAGTCACCGCTCTTAGGGATTATGGGGAAACTTTCGTCGTGGCCCTTGAAATCTCCAAAGCATTTAAAAGCGTATGGCACAAGACTTTGCTTTTTAAACTTCCCTCTTAAGTTTCGCTCCCCCACTTTGTTCTCTTATTTCTAGCTTCCTTGAGAACCGATCCATCGCAGTTGTTGTAGAGGGATCGATCTCTCGCTCTTTCTCTACCAATAGTGGTGTCCCACAGGGTTCTGTTCTTTCACCTACTCTCTTCCTTCTTTTTATCAATGATTTACATCACACTACGACTAATTCTATCCATTCTTATGCTCATGATTCTACTCTTCACTCTTCACTTTTTCCCTTCCCCCTAATTGGCAAACTAGATCTGTTTCTAGAGCTGATATCATTTCATCTATCAATACGGATCTGTGCAGCATCTCCAAATGAGGAGATAAAAACTTGGTTAAATTCAGTAGCAATAAAACTCAGTATTTACCAATTACACTTTCCAAATTAGATGATCTCCCACCAATCACATTTCAGGAGGCAACTATTCTGCCAAGTTCTAAATACATATGCTAGGTCTCACCATTTCCTCTAATATGTCATGGAAGCCGCACAACCACAACATTGCTAAAGCTGCCTCCCGAAAGCAGGGAATGCTGTACAGATGCTGTAGCTATTTCACTCCTGAGCAGTTGCTTCAAGTTTATAAGCGATTCATTCGTCCTAACTTGGAGTACTGCTCTCATATCTGGAGTGGCTCTTCTTCTGTCCAACTGTAAGATACAGTGGACTCAAAGGCATTTCGTCTTATTAACTCTCCTCCTTTAGTTGATAATCTTTCTTCCCTTTCTCTTCGCCGCAAGGCTTCGCCGCCGCAAGGCTTGTAACACTCGTCTTGCCCGCGGGGCCCACAGTTTCTCTGTGGCTGTCGGTCACACTAGAATAACCCATTATAGTACATCCTTCTTTCCTGACAAAGCCAAACTGTGGAATGCTCTGCCTTCTTCTGTGTTTCCATACTCTTACTTTAAAAAGATGGTTTTCCGACATCTTCGTGGTGTAGATTAATGTAGCATTTTTCTTTTCTATTTTTAAATTCTTTTTACTTTTATTTATGCCCCCCCCCCCTCCCCCCAACACAGGCCCCGTTGTGGGTCGATGATCTATGCCCGGGTGGGCTATTCCCCGTTAAAAAAAAAAAAAAAAAAGCCTCGCGAAACCTCGTGCCGTGTCATCTAACTAATCAGACAATCAACCCACAACCAACTTTCATTCACACCGCTAGGTAGCAGCACTCGTGCACACGCTCATTCACGCCACACAGAGGTTCACTTACTCGTGATAGTTCGATTAAAAATAAACACCATATAGGGAATATTAAAATTTTTTGTCATTTTATGTTATACAAAGTTTCGTTCATTTGGCGTCAAAATATGGTGAAGTTGTATTGAATCGAAATTTAAATTTGAATACTGTATTGACAATAAAACTATTACATCAAAAGGACAGGGTAGTATACTACTCCCACCCTCACCTTTGCCATCCCCTTCAGAGGCTTACAAAAAGTTATACTGTTAGAACAATACAAGAATTATTTTTACATCAATGAAATAATTCATTTTGACGTGAACACTGTACTACATTAAAAGAACAGAAAATGTAATCTTACATTGCAATAACTATTTTAATCTTTCCATTATCAATCATCCAACAAACTTGTTTCTTTAAAGTAATGAGCTCACTGCTCCTTTATGGTTGGATTTTTTCACATCCTATAACATAATGATGTAGTGTATGTGCATCCCTAAGATGACACAGTTGACAAGGTTGACCCGCCCCTCCACTTATCTGCTAGTAATATTTGTATCCCAATCCTAGTCTCATTATAACAGTATCAACAGATGGTAAGTTAGTCCCATAAGTTACATTGGTGTTTTGTAAAACATACAAATAATGCTGAAAACTCTCGCTACATATGGCAAACACTTCTCTTCTTACATTTTCCCATTCCTCTCTTTTCCTTTTCATTTCCCTCTTTATCGTTCTAATACTTACATTGCTAACAATATCTATATACATCTTTTCTGCAGCTTCTTTGCCCAATTTGTCAACCACTTCACTTAATAATAATAATAATAATAATAATAATAATAATAATAATATTAATATAATAATAATAATATTAATAATAATACTAATAATAATAATAATAATAATAATAATAATAATAATAATAATAATAATAATAATTAACGGTTTATTGAAAAAATTCTGCAGCCCGAAGGCTGAAAATATACATTGGACATAAATAACTTATTACATACTTTGGTGGTTTAACAAAAGCCTTCATTAGAGAAAGGTAAAGGAACATACAGTGATGGAATCCATACAAGCAGCACAGTGTATTCCATTTCTTGCATTACTATGACCAGTCGTTTACAGATATTAACAATATGAAAGTTAATTGGATTTTTACTCTGCAAAATTTCCAGTGCACTTTTACTTTCAACAAAAATATATGTTTCTTTACATTTCTCTATGACAAACTCAAGTCCTTTACAAATTGCTTGTAGTTCCCCAGCGTGGATGAGGTGTTGTTACTAATTCTTTTACAAGCTGTTTCATCTGCATAAATTATTCCCTTATAAAAACACCACATCCCGCCTGACCGTTACTTAATACTGATCCATCACAATATATACATGTACAGTGTTTCGCCTGGTAAAACTATTTATTTTCTCAAAAAAGACAGTTCATAAGTAGCTGGGATACCAATCAGTTGCGTTCTTACCTCACCAGAGGAAAGGTCACGGCAGGCTTAGCTCCCGGGGATTAATTGTCAGTAATGGCTAGTGCTACTTGTGAACAGGGCTGTGCCCTTCAGAGGGCCAAGGAAGAAAACTCGATTGGCCAAGGAAGAAATCTTGAAATTAAAGTAAGTGATAGCGAGGATGAAGGAAGAAACGAGACAAGGAAAGCCCGGGTCTGACGAAAACTCAGGCGAATGGAAGGTTGTGAGGAGAGGGACGACCAAACTGGTGGTGAAAAAACACACCAAGGATATGACAACAACAGCTAAGTGTGCCAACTCATTCAGTCCTTTGATAGACGAATTAGACGTTAGCATAGTCAGGGACAAGGCTGACAAGGAAGGTACGAAAACCTGAATTGTTGGCGATTCCCAGGTACGGTACCTGGACAGAGCTTTTTGTGGTAAAAATAAAAATAGGATGAGGGTGTGTCTGCCAGGAGCTGGGGTGGGGGATATAATTAACAGGATGGACAATATCCTGTCGGGTAATGGGAACATACCCATTATTTGCCTCAGTGCAGGAGGCAATGATATTGGCTGGTGTTGGAGTGAAGAGCTTCTTGATAAGTTCAAGGCAGCTATAGAACGTATTACTTCGAAGGGAGGGATATATCTCATATGTGGTGTCCTGCCTGTTGGCAATGAAGGGTTGTCAAGGGCAGTTGGTGTCAACGGCTGTCTTGACAGATATTGCAAATCAATATCAGTCCCATTCATTGAAAACTGGGACAACTTCTACGGCAGAAGGGACCTTTATGTTAGGGATGGGATGGGTGGCAACCCTAACTGGTTCTCTCGAGAGGGCAGTTCAAAAGATGTCGAAGTCTTTAAACTGCTAGGAGAACATATGAGCACGGGGATGGAAGAGACTGCAGTGGGAGCTGGTAACCAAAGTGAAAGGTTACAGGGCAATAGTGCGAGGAATTATGACAAAACTAAATTAGGCAGGGAGTTAAAACCTATACGCGACAAAGAGAGGACTCAGAACACGACTAACTTAAATGTCTACTACGCAAACAGTAGAAGTATGGGAAACAAAATTAATGAAATCAGGACGTTGGTATGTACCGAAAAAATCGATATAATTGCATTCACCGAAACATGGATAAACCTAGACTCACGTGAGTTACCCGTCGAATATCAAATTGCAGGTTACACATTATTCCATACCGATAAGCAGATTAGGAAAGGAGGCGGAGTAGCAATTTATGTCAGGGATAATCTGAAGTGTAAAATAAATAAGGCAAATAAAAACTAAGCGGAATACAGAAACAATTTGGGTAGAATTAATCGATGGTAGGGACAAATTAATCTCAGGATTAATATATAGACCTCCTAATCTTGATAGAGTTAATGAGCGACTTATTTGGGATGAAATGCGCAGGGTTTCCATACATAGCAATGTATAATGCGACAGAACACAATGAGAGAAGAAGATTACATATAAGTAGGAGAAGTATAGAGAGTAGGAATGTAAAGATGGGAAACTTGGTAGTGTGGCCGGGGTTTTATTTACTCAGCGTCAGTACGCTTATCATATTATCTCGTATGTCAATACACATATATCACTTCTTAAAGGGACAACTTGTTAAACACCTCTTCGATACAACTATTTATTAATTCACTTAATGACATGGACACATTAATATCACTATTATATCGGGGTACAAACACATTATGTTTTACGCTACTCAACACTGACTCTCGGACACACCTGAATGAATACACTTCCCACAGTAGGTAACTCACCCTAGGAATCGTTCTGACAAGACTCACGTGTACCCTGACGTAGGCCCAGTGAGTGCTGGCTGGGCTGCCTCCTATGGGAGAATCTGCTTAGCTGGCGATGCCGTGGTCTGGTCGGGAAGTCTCCCTCCCGACCTGGGGAGGGGACGTGCGTGACACTGCTTAGTGAACCGAGTGACGACCCGAACGGGAGAGAGATAACATAAGAACATAAGAAAATAAGGAGTCTGCAATAGGCCGGTTGGCCTGTGCATGGCAGCTCCTGTCGAGAGTTACTACCACTCTCTATCATCCATGAATCTATCTAGCCTCCTTTTGAAACTTTCCAGAGTTCCCGCACTTACTACAAAGTTGCTAAGCTTGTTCCACTCGTCCACCACCCTATTTGTGAACCAGTTTCTTCCTATCTCCCTCCTAAACCTAAACTTATCCAACTTGAATCCGTTGCTCCGAGTCCTATCCTGCTCGGATATTATAAGAACTTTATCTATATCCCCTTTATTGATTCCTTTCACCCACTTAAATGCTTCTATCATATCTCCCCGCACTCTTCGTCTTTCTAGGGAATGCAAGTTAAGTTTCTTTAACCTATCCTGATATGGAAGGTTTCTAAGTCCCTGAATCATTTTTGTCATTCTTCGCTGCACCGACTCTAGTGAATTTATATCCATTCTATAATAGGGGCACCAGAACTGAACCGCATAATCGAGGTGCGGCCTAACTAGCGCAAGATATAGTTGCAATAAGACCTCTGCACTCTTGTTACTTACACTTCTAGATATAAAACCCAATACTCTGTTTGCCTTATTTCGAACATTAACGCACTGTTTTCTAGGCCGTAGGTCCGGGCTTACAAGTACCCCTAGGTCTCTTTCACAAGTCGACTTCTCTAGGTTGATGTTGTTCAGGCTGTATACATTATAAGTATTTGTTCTTCCAATATTAAGTACGCTGCACTTGCTGGTGTTGAATTTCATTTGCCATTTTTCAGACCACCTCTGCAGTTTATTTAGATCCTCCTGTAATGCATTTGCATCCTGCCCTGAATTAATTTGCCGCCCTATTTTGGTGTCATCCGCAAACTTGCTTATGTCACTGCTGATCCCAGTATCTAAATCGTTTATGTCGATTATGAACAAGAGTGGGCCTAGTACTGACCCCTGGGGAACCCCACTGGTTACACGGCCCCACTCAGATTTAACACCATCTACGCTGACCCTCTGCGTTCTATCGGTGAGCCATGATTTTATCCAATTTAAAACTTTCCCCTCGATACCATGAGCCTTAATTTTTCTCAGAAGCCTCTGATGCGGTACTCTGTCAAATGCTTTGCTAAAGTCTAAGTAAATAACATCGTAATTTTCGTCATTATCTACTACCTCGAAGACTTTCCTAAAAAACGTTCGCAGATTTGTTAGACAAGATTTTCCCTTTGTAAACCCATGTTGAGAGTCGTAGATTAATTTGCTTTTCTCTAGATGCGATCGGATGCTATCTGCTATAATTGATTCAAGAAATTTCCCCACTACTGACGTCAAACTGATCGGCCGGTAATTTGACGCTGATGCTCTGTCTCCCTTTTTAAATATGGGTACTACATTCGCCTGTTTCCACAACTCTGGCACAACCCCAGTGTCTAATGATTTTGTAAATAAGTTTACGAGGGGTCCGCTAATCTGTTCCCTACACTCTTTTAAGACTCGAGGAAAAATTTCATCCAGCCCTGGGGATTTTGTGTTGTTTAGTTTATTTATCTTCTTAAGAACATCCTCTTTTCTGATAGTGATATTCTTTAATTTCTCTTCTTCCTTTCCCTTAAATATCAGTTCCACCTCCGGAATTTCATCGCAAATTTCTTCTGTGAAAACTGATAAGAAGTAGCTGTTCAATGCTTTGCTTATGTCTTCACTGCCATTTATCAATTCTCCCCTCCCTGACTTTAAAGGCCCAACTTTGTCCTTGACCTTTGTTCTATATACCTGGAAAAATCCCTTGGGATTTGCCTTGGATTCTCTTGCTATTTTGATTTCATAGTCTCTCTTTGCTTTCCTTACATTTTTCTTAATATTCCTAGATAGTTCATTATACCTGTTTCTGAGCTGCTCCTCCCCCTCCCTTTAATTTCTTATATATTCCTTTCTGTATTCCTATGTCATGTTTAAGTTTTCTGGTCATCCACCTTGGCTCATTCTTATTTGACCTAATTTTTCTGTGTGGTATATTTTGTTCTTATGCTTTATGTAGTATACTGGTGACTATATTATAGTCATCATCAATTGTTGTGTCATCTATGACCTCACCCCTTCCTACTGGGAACTGACGTGACTGTTCCCAGGTGACCTCACCTAGGTACCTTCTTAACCCCTGATAATCCGCCAACCGAAAGTTTGGGACTCTGACCATATTGTCATTGTTTTTCGTTTCCCAATTTAGGGTGAACCTGATTTCTCTGTGATCACTGTTACCTAGTTTTTCCCCTACTGTGATATCTCTGATAATATTTTCTTTATTTGTTAATACTAGGTCTAATATATTGTCACCTCTAGTAGGTTCTGTAATTAGTTGTTTCAAAAAATTGTTCTGTACTGCGTCTAGGAAGTCTTCAGATTCATAGTCGCCTACAATGTTGTCCCAGTCAATATTTCTGAAGTTGAAATCCCCCATAATGCATAGGTTGTTATATTTTGCTGCCCTACTCATTTCCTACCATATGGGCTGAGCTGCTTCTTTGCTAAGACTTGGGGGCCTGTAAATCACTCCCATAATTAGTTTTTCTCTTCCTTCCGTGATTTCTACCCACACAGACTCGGTTTCTATTTCACCCTTTATTGAATTATTAGTACAACATTTTAATGTATCCTTGACGAAGAGTGCGACCCCTCCCCCCTTCCTTCCTCCCTTCCAGAATGAGAATCAGTATGACCAGAATAAGAAGGATAATGCCCGTGGACGGGACTGTGGGGCCTGTATTAGGCCCTCTGCTGTTTGTTATATTCATTAATGATCTTGATTTAGGCATAACTAGTAGGATTAGTAAATTTGCAGATGATACCAAAATGGGGAGAGTGATAAATTCAGACAGTGACTTTGAACACCTTCAAAGAGATCTAGATACCTTACATGAGTAGTCAGTAGACTGGCAAATGAATTTTAATACTGATAAATGCAAGGTACTACAGATAGGGAAGACGAATACAAACGTTAAGTATAAACTAGGTAACACGGAAATAGAAAACTCAGTTTGTGAAAAAGATCTAGGTGTATTTGTTAGCAACGACTTGAAACCTAGAAAACAATGTATTAGCGTTCGCAACAAGGCATACAGGATTCTTGGGTTCATATCTAGGTCTGTGAGTAACAGAACTGCTGACGTTATCTTGAAACTTTACCTAGCATTAGTGAGGCCACACATGGATTATGCGGTTCAGTTCTGGTGTCCTTATTATAGAATGGACATAGATTCTTTGGAGAGAGTACAAAGAAGAATGACAAAAATGATCCATAATATTAGAAACCTTCCATATGAAGAAAGACTGAAAAGTTTAGGCTTACATTCATTAGAGAGGCGTAGAGTTAGGGGAGATATGATAGAGGTGTACAAGTGGGTAAGTGGGATTAACAAGGGTAAAATGGAAGATGTTCTGAAGCTCAGTAATAACGAAATAACTAGAACAAATGGCTTTAAATTAGATAAATTCCGATTCAGAAAGGATATAGGCAAGCACTGGTTTGGTAATAGAGTTGTGGATATGTGGAATAGGCTACCGAGTGCTATAGTAGGATCGGGGACGCTAGGGAGCTTCAAGACGAAGTTGGATAGGCACATGGAAGTGCTGGGATGGGTGTGAAAGGGATCTGCCCTGTATGGGCCAGTCGGCCTCCTGCAGTATCCCACTTTCTTATGTTCTTATGTTCTTATGTTCTTATATGGGGTCGGCCCAGCCGGCTCTGACCTCTGCCAATTAACACTAAACTGGTTTGATCTGGATAGCTGTGTGCAGGTGTTGTCCTGCCTAGGTGTCTTGGTTAGGTGTGGTTGTAGGTCACCCAGCTACCTCACGTCATTAGCAGGCGAGGTCAAGTCCCAAGGGTCGACCTGAGGTGTGTCAACCCGGAATGTGGTGGTACCACACAGTCTGTAGTGTACTTGCTGTTATATGTGACCTAATTCTGGGCTGTAAGCTTCGGTCTGACAATCAATCATTACAAATGTCTGTATTGTTGGCGACTTTAACTTTAGCCAAATAGATTGGATTGACCTTACGGGTAACTCAGAATCAGAGGATTTTCTTGAAACAATCCAGGACTGTTTCCTAAGCCAACATATTACCGAACCCACCCGGGGTACTAATAAACTCGATTTAGTTCTGTCACACAGAGTAAACCTCATTAGTAATGTCGAGGTAGAGAACGAACTTGCTAACAGTGAACACAAAGAAATTAGATCCCAGTTAGAATTTCAGAGCAGACGCAAGGAAAATTCCACTCAAGTCCCAGATTTCAGAAGGGCAAACTTTGATAGTTTGAAGAGGCAGCAGAGAGAAGGGGTGAATTACATGACCTCACACAATGTACCCACAGAGGGCGACCTCACCTTGCCTGGAGACCTGACGGTTGAGGATGACCTGATAATGAGATTTGAGGTTGACGAGTTCCACAACAACATAAATAATGAGTTACTTAATGCACAAAGGCAGAACATACCACACAGAAAACTCAGATCAAACAACAATGAACCTAAATGAATAAATAAATATTTAAAGAATATTATTGGGCAAAGGAAGGCTATATGCAGGAGAATAAATCTTGGTGAAGCTTACCTCCGTGATTATTATAAGGTATTGGCCGATAAGGTTAAGACCGAGATAAGAAAAGCAAAGAGGAATAATGAACTGAAGGTAGCAAGGGAGGCGAAGTCAAACCCCAAGGGATTCTATCAAATGTATCAAACTAAAACGCGAGAAAATATTGGACCCATACAGTCAGATACCGGCGAGCTAACTAATAACGACGGAGAAATGAGCAATAATCTGACTAAATATTTTTCAACAGTTTTCACCTCCGAAAATTTAAACATGATACCCGAGGCACCGAATCTATACAGAGATAGTGAAGAAAATAAATTAAGCGAGATAACAGTAACTAGTAACGATGTTAGTAAGTAAATAGACAGACTAAAGCCTAATAAGTCACCGAGTTCCAATGAGATATTTGCCAGAGTATTAGAGGAATGTAAGGAAGAGCTTAGTATGCCCTTAGCAAAGTTGTTTAACATGTCCTTAAAAAAGGGTGTAGTACCAGAATCCTGGAGGATAGCGAATGTAATACAGATTTTCAAGAAAGGAGATAGATCACTATCCTCTAACTACCGTCCAATCAATCTTACATCAATTGTAGGCAAATTACTGGAAGCAATCATTTCAAACTCTATTCGAAATCATCTGGAGAAGCACAAGTTGATGAATGTTTCTCAACATGGTTTCACAAGCGGGAGTTCATGTCTATCTAATCTATTAACACTCTTTTCATCTGCTTCGAATCAGTGGACGAGGGGCACGATTATGATGTGGTATATCTCGACCTTAATAAAGCAATCGACAAAGTCCCCCACGAAAGGCAAATAAGAAAAGTGGAGGCTCATGGCAATAAAGGAGACATTCTAAAATGGATTAGGGCGTGGTTACAGGGCAGGAAACAGCGAGTGAGCATTAACGGCACTAAATCCGATTGGAGCAACGTCACTAGTGGAATTCCCCAAGGCTGAATACTTGTACCATTATTATGTTCTTATATCCATAAACGGCATAGATATCGGCGTAGACAGCAACATAAGTAAATTTGCTGATGACAATAAAATAGGGCGTGTAATTAAATCTGACGAGGACTCCACAAAACTACAGGAAAATCTAAACATATTTTTCGAATGGTCTGAAAAATGGCAGATGAAATTCAATGTGGACAAATGTAAAGTACTCAGTATAGGAGATGTAAACAGGAAAACCAGATACCAGATGAACAACGATGTTATTGAGAAATCCGACTGCGAGAAAGATTTAGGAGTAATTATAAGTAGGAATCTTAAGCCAAGTAAGCAATGTGTATTTGCTCGAAACAAGGCTAATAAAAAGCACTTGGGTTCATACAAAGGAGTGTTAGTTACAAGACTAGCGAGGTCATCCTAAAACTACATCTTGTGCTTGTGAGACCTTACTTGGATTACGCAGCTCAATTCTGGTCACCGTATTACAGAATGGATATAGAATCCTTAGAAAGATCTCAGAGGAGAATGACAAGGCTAATCCAAGGCATTAGGAACCTTAAGTACAGAGACAGGTTAAAGCATCTTAATTTGCACTCCTTCGATAGATGTGGAGTGAGGGGCGATATGATAGAGGTGTATAAATGGAAGTCAGGGCTGAACAAAGGGGACATTACAAATTTTCTCATACTATCCAACCAGGAGCGAACTCGTAACAATGGTTTTAAATTAGACAAATTTAGATTTAGGCGCGAAATAGGTAAACCTTGGTTTGGAAATAGAGTAGTGGTGAGTGGAACAAGTTACCAAATATCATCATTACCTCGAATACGCTGGATAGCTTCAAGCTTAGGTTGGATGGATATATGAGCAATAAGGGTTGGGTGTAAAGGGAACTGCCCAGCATGGGCTAATAGGCCCGCTCCAGTTTCCTCCATTCTTATGTTCTTGCGTTCTTATGTTCTTTTTCCCCCCTAAGCTGTAGATCATCTATTGTAATGCATCCTTCCTGCCATGGTCTAAACCTCAAATAAGTTTGTAATAAAATGCAATATTTATCTACTCCAAACTCCATCATAATATTATACAATAACCTTGCATACTTGGACACATTGCCAAGATCTGTTCTTTCATTTAAGCACATTATTGTAAGAGAAAACCTTTTATCTCCTCTCCTAATGATCCTATGAGTAACGGCTACAGCAAGTTCCTTTACTCTATGTTCTATACTTGGATAATCTAACTCCATTCTCATTATTTCAATTCGCGTGTTCCGTTGACAACCTAAAACGGTTCTCATGGCCTCATTTTGTATCACTTCAAGCTTTTGAATAACTTTCGTACTATACATTATAAGGATGGGAGCTGCATAGTCAATAACTGAACGCATAGTACTGATATAAACCATCCTTAAAATAGGAATGCCTGCGCCATTTCCCTTCCATGCCAAAGCTCTTAAAGGTCTTACATGCATTCTCCAGGTATCACATCAACTTTTTCTAGCCTGAATCAATTAAAAAATAACTCCCCTTGTTCATAATTTCTGACCTGATATTTAGTTTTTTTCATTGTTAATTACAAGGCCCATTCTACAACAAAGTGTACTCAGTACACCTAAAACCTCTTGCATGTTTCTCATACCTTTACACAGTAAAAGTATATCATCAACATATATTACAACCTGTGTATCTCCAGGAAGTTCGTAGCGAGCCATTATGTTCATCAATATGTTAAAATGAGTGGGACTAAGTACACCTCCCTGTGGAGTCCCCTACTCCATCTCTCTTTCTTCTGAGTACCAACCCTGAAACCATACTCAGCCATTCTGTTACTCAAGTAATCCACAATCCATTCCAGCAACTTCCCAGAAACCGCCAAATTAATTAGTTCCTCAAGTATGACTTCCTTATTTGCCTAATCAAAGGCCCCTTTTAAGTCTACAAAAGTCCTGTATGTAGCCCGGAGTTATTCAAACGCTTTACAACACAGTCTGCAGTACTTCTCCCTTTCATAAATCCATGTAAATTGGGCGCCAAGAGATTTTCCACATTATACAACAACCTGTTTGATACTATTCTTTCCATCATTTTACTAAAACAAGAGGTCGAAGATAATGGACGAAAATCTCCAATGCTCTTTGGTATTGGTACAATTTCTGCTTTCTTCCACTTAAGAGGGATACAACCTCCATTATAAGACATATTAAACAAGTCTAACAGGGGCCCTTCTCTAATACCAGCCAGACAGTTCAGGATATCAAATGTTATTCCATCATCACCGGGTGCCGTAGGCTTTCCCTTTTTTAATCGCATATAATAACTCGCCTCTCGTTATAGGAACACATGTATCATCCTACAGAATACACTGACTTTGAACTAACTCACTCCTAAGTCTACTCATACTTTGTAATGAGGCCTACACACTCGGAGGTAATTCGGCAAAGCTAGCAGTCCCAGCACATTTCCTACTAAGTTGACTGGCCTTGCCCTCGCATTGTATTCACTTCCTTCCATAATATGTCACCTGCTTTAGCGAATCTCCCTAAAAAGTCTGCCCAATATTTATTCCGCGCTCTTGCTTGATTTCATTATCATTTGGATTTGCACTCCATTCTCTTTGCACCTTTCTAAGGAGTTTACTCCAGCCCTGAACCAATTTGTCATTCACATACATATTACGTTTCCCATAATTTATTTCTCCTTTATGACTGCTCCCACTTGTTGTCTAAACGGAATCAATAATATGTAAAAAATCATCATAAAAGCTATCAACATCCTTTGGTTCAAAATCTGTATACCAATCCTGTATAATAGTAATCAGCTCCTGTTTCGTGTCTTCCGGCAACCATTATCTTTCCGCATAATTAGCTTCTGTATTTTGTTAACATGTACAGTCACCTTCAAAAGTCCTGTCGTGTCTCTTGCTGAACCACGAATCCCGAGATTCAGACTCGTGAACCCGAAACATTAGACATTGATTAATTATTTTGTCCATAAATTCTTCGGATTCACGAGTCTGAATCCTAGGACTTTTGTTGGTGACTGTACTACAGTAGTTCGTAATGCAAAATGTTCACTAAGCAAATCCCTAACTATGTCAGCATTCGCTCTTATTCCACGTGTATTAAAACATACTGCATAATCTATCCTTCCTCCAAGTATGTGGGGAGGCTCATGATTCCCTAATATTTCAATATCACCAAACTCCTCTACTGAATTGAGTTACGAGCATTTGCTTGCGCACGCGTTCCGGTATTGCTGTGAAACAACCAGTGGAGTGGTGAGGATGTCTGATAAAAGTGTCTTTATGGGGAAATGACTCAATGTTGCGGTTATTTACGAAAACTATACCGATGTTAAGGTTAGTCAATTAGCTATCCTAAATAGCCTTAATAGACTGTAGAAGATAAAGGATAAACCGCTCCATTCTATATTATAACCTTAAGGTTAGGCTGTGATGGTGGTAAAACATACCAATACCAACCTTACAGTTATGACATTTAGCAACCAAAGTCGCCTGTGCTTAGCTTAGTTGGGATAGGATCTCATTCTTCTGGGCTAGACCTTCACACCATAATGGCCTGCTGGTTGAATATATAACTTAATAATGTTCTATTTTAACCATTTTAAAATGTATTGTTGTCATTTCTACCCTGGAACTTACTCCGCATTAATATTTAATTCTACTTGTGTACTGAAATTGGTTTCATTCACTCCCTTAAATGCTGTTAATTTTTAGTTAATTAAAACCTTACAATACCGTAGAAATAATAGAACATTTCACGTAGTTTAACCCCAAAACAAAGTCTTTCTAAATCCTCCCCCCCCCCAAAAAAAAACAAACATTAAGACAACCTACTGAACTATTAACACGTCCAGTACTGCCCAGTATGTACCTGCTATAGTTTACTCTCTAACACTATTACTGAAAATAATCCATCGCGTCTGTGGCGAGTTACCGAGCGGATAGGAAACTGAGAAAAATAAATTTAGTGCTGGTCAACGAGGAACGGTGCTCCCAATTCGGTAAACGAATGACTTTTTATCATCATAAAACTTAGAAAAATTGGTGTTCGATGCAAGCTTGAGAAAACGTGGCACTCCTAAAAATTACGTCAAAAGATCCTTTGGTGTTCTTGAAACACGAGGAGGTGGTCTAATGCTCACGAGGTGTGAGGACGTTCCTGAGGCATGAATGTGAGGATGCTCCCACACATCAAAAATGGAAGGAGATACCCAACACTGAAAATTTCAAGATCAAATGGTTCTCTACCCAAAAAGACCTTAATCCTAATCGCCCTTGAGGCATTACGGTTCGAGCCCATTAAAATTAAGGTCCATTGGAATTAGTACTTGCAGGGATTGAGACCTGTTATTACTAAGCTTCAGTCTCATTGATTAGGGCTTGGACCTGTTTCACGAATCAACAGCTCATAGAGAGGACAAGACGTCTCCAAAACACGAAGCCGATTAGCTAATAGCTTGTAAAGAAGGATAATGAAACCAAGACAGAATGGTGAGAGTCATTTTGTCTCAGCGTGGCAAGAACTTTCCCGGCGAGATACAGATGCCTCTAAAACATTTGAGTGTGATCACTGTACCCACTTGAAGAGAAGAGGAGAGGCTACGACGGGAAGACGGTGGGAGGGGGGGGGGACCCGGATATCCTCATAGACTGCGTGAGAGAAGGGGAGAAGGAGACTTTCATACAGACAGCGACGGGACCACAGGCGACGATAAAGACGGCGTAAGGATACGGAGTGGGTCCGACGTCCGCGTGAACGAGTGGGGCATTACGTTGACTCATTGATAAGGGAGGGACACCGACGTCCTCAAAGATGAAAGCGTAACGTTCCTTTAAAATTGTTGTGGAATGCGAAGGACTCCAGACTTAGCTGGTGAATCAAACGACATAATCAATGAATATGATAACTTGGACGTACCTGAGATGTGGTGTGTCAATGTCCCTCGTGGAGCTGTTTAACTCACTTACCTGGAAAAAGAAAATGAAAAATCCAGTTGAGAATTCGTGCCGTCTATCCCACACACGCGCACACACCTACAGTATATGTTTATGCACACTTAACTTACAGGAACAATTACGGCAAAACCAATGACCTTAAGCATTAGTTTATGCCAAATGGTTGACTAAGAGAATTTGTTTAATATGTAAGAACACAACAGTAGTATTATTAGTAGTTACCTTGTGCTGGTGGTAGAGGAAGCCCAGCCATACAGGGTCACCTCCTGGCACCGTCTTGACACTTTTATGACACCTCTTGGCACTTGACGGCACATTACTGTACTGCATGACACATTTTACACTGTGCGATAGTTCAAGACACTTTGCAACACTTTACACCATTAATGATACTTTACGATACTCCAAGACACTTCACCTTACGACACTTTTCGGCACCGTATGACACTATTGTATGTTGCTTGGATACTTATAACTATTCGAGACTCTATGATACTTTATGCCACTTTATGACACTATGAAACTGTCGCGATCCCATTGCCCTTTATACCTGGGGAGTGAAACCTACCCCAAGTTATTAACAAATAAAGGAACAAATAGGGAACACGGCAATAATTATCCCCACAAAAACCTACTCAACTAAATGTACATGAATAAGTATGAACAAGTTGAAATTAGTAAGTCACAAAAGGGAAGATAATTAATTAATTCAATTTATGTTCTAAAGGGAGTAATGACTAGCAAACATGAATTTAAGGGTATAAGTAATACTATATTAAAATAAGAGTGATGCCGGAAGGGTGAAAATATACCGTAAGGAGTTAGACCAAACGAATATTACTTAACATAACTATATTACACAGACATACAAAATATATACATACAACAATCCCTACAAAATAGTTATTTCCTACCAAACAGGAGATTCCTTACCACCAGGATCCCTTCCTAGGCCTAACTAAACGTGTCACTAATACCTGATACCCCTAGGGCATTGCAGAAGACTGGACAAGGCACTAGACAAGGGTCAAGGCTAGAGAACGAATGGACAAGTCTACCATATGCCACGGTTTTTCTCTACTGGGGAAGCGTGCCCACCAGGGTTGCCAACTCGGATTTTCAAATGTCGCTAGGCTGGTACCTAAAAGTAGCGAAATGTCGCTAAATCTTCCATGGAAAGTCGCTAGCTATTATTCCCCCCCCCCCCCCACTTCAGTAATTTGATGCAAATAATATTTTCATAATGCAGACTATAAATAAAATGCATTATGTAAAAATAAAAATATTATTTTTTTTAAAGTTTAATGTGCACACTTACCTATTATTCAATAGTAATTGCAACACAGTCCTCTTCGTAGTCGTCGGCAGTGTGAACAACTGTAGAGCTGGAAGCATGTGAAGTGCTTGGTTCAGGTTCTCGTGCAGATATCGTGTAACTGTATGCCTCCACAGGTCGACTTGCGGGGCAACTGTATGGAGTCTATGGGTCACCCATGGTGGACGCGTATGAGAAGTTTGGAACCACGCAGGCTTGATAGAATTAATTCTATAAGATGTTTTGCTAATATTCTTTAAAATTTAGCGTATTAATGAAATTCATATTGCATATCTGACAAAAAGGTAAGTTACCCAGGTGCTACAAAGGCGAAGGTAATAGACAAATAAATGACGACACGGCAACATTAACCATGGACGGGCTGACATCAAGTGATCAGGAAATAGACGTGTCCCTCCTTCTGTACCACGACCCGTTCAAATGTATTACACTTTTCTTAATATTTATTGTCCCTGTAACCCCGTTGCTATATATTATGGCTCGAAATTAAGAAAACTGAGTTTTCATGGACAGTCCAAAAGTATCCAGAAAGTCGCTAGATTTCTGTGGATATCTCTAGATTTGCGACAAGTCGCAAATCACTCTAAAATGTCGCTAGAAAAAAACAAAAAGCTCTAGATCTAGCTACAAAGTCGCTAAGTTGGCAACTCTGGTGCCCACGCGGTGGAGGAGAGCGTCTCATATCACGTGATCCAGGACATTTGCTAGATAATTTATATAATTAATTAATACTACTCTTGAGTGGACTTAACAGAGTAACACAATGATGCATATTAATAACATACATAAATATACAATTAACCTAAGTAACTAAGAACAATAATAATATAATAAGTACAATTAACAAGTTAATAGCTTGTGTGGAATAGAGGCGTGAACATATGCCTCACGCTATGGGAGTTACGGAGCGCTCAGGCACGTGACACCTCCCCCTAAAAAGTGAGCTTACAACTAACTGGAAGCGAAAATGGATATACAGCTACACAGTGAAAGTAATAACTAACACAATCAGTTTAAATCAATATGAAGCAAAATATTTCAAAATATAAACACAAGGTACTCAATGACAATAAAACAAAAAATAATTTGCATATAGACATAGATTCTAAATAATCAGACTCGGGAAAGTGCATCAGCCAACACGTTCTCTTTTCCGCGGATATGGGAAATGTTCAAGTTATAGGGCTGAAGTGATAGAGCCCACCTCAAAAGTCTTTGGTTGGTATGTTTCATCTTGTCAACAAAAGTATGTGGGTTATGATCAGTGAACACTTGAACGGGATAAGCAGTGCTGCCAATATATACTTTGAAGTTTTCTAGTGCCATGATCAATGATAAAGCCTCCTTTTCAATGGTGGCATAGTGTCTTTGATATTTGTTAAATTTTCTAGAAAAATAGCACAGCGGATGAAGCACTTGATCACTCTCACCCTCTTGCAGAAGCACAGCACCGGCGCCAATTTCACTGGCGTCGACATGGAGAGTGAACTGTTTCTGGAGGTCAGGTGCAAGTAGTACAGAAGCATTTGCCAGCAGGGATTTAAGATTCTCAAAAGATTCCTGGCAAGCCGTAGTCCACTTGAAGGTTTTCTTGCCACTCAGCAGGTCAGTCATGGGAGAGGCAACGGAGGAGAAGTTTGGACAAAAACGGCGGTAGTACCCCGCCATACCCAGCAACCTGGCACTGGATACTGTTGAATTGCCTCAATTTTGGCTGCTATAGGCTGGACTTCCCCTTGTCCGACCACATGCCCCAAGAAAGTGACGTGGGCATGGCCGAACTCAGTTTTGACGAGGTTCACCGTCAGCTTCCTTGCAGCCAGCACGGAGAAGAGGGCTTGTACACGACTCATGTGATCTTCCCAGGAACTGCTGAAGACGATGAGGTCGTCTAGGTAACAGCGGACACCTTCCAGACCAGACGTGATGAAATTCATAAGGCGTTGAAAGGTTGCAGGGGCGTTCCGCATACCAAACGGAAGGACTGTGAATTGGTACAACCCCTCAGGAGTGACAAAAGCAGAGATGGCCCTGGAGCGTTCAGTCAGTCTTATCTGGTAGTAGCCCTGGAGGAGATCCAACTTGGTCACGTACATTGCCTGTCCAAGATCGTCGATCACGTCGTCGATGAGTGGCAAGGGATAACCATCGGGTTCAGTGACAGCATTCACCTTGCGATAATCCACACACATCCGCATTGACCCATTCGGCTTTGGAACTAGAACAACAGGGGATGCCCATGGACTGATGCTGGGTTCGACGAGGCCTAGCTCTTGAAGACGCTGTACCTCGGCTCGCACACACTCCCGCTTGAAGGCATTAAGACGGTAGGGACGCTGTCGGATTGGCTTGGCTCCCCTGGTCTCAACGTCATGCTCCAGCACTGAACAGGAGAGTGGGTAATCACCAACTATAATAAGATACTCCTGTAATAGAGACTTTATATTATTGGCTTGGCCACTAGAGAGATGGCACAACTTAGCACTGGGGTCCTCCAAGATAGTCGAGTTTTCCACTTTTACACTAGACCCATTCATTATTTCAGAAAAACACTGATCTTTATCATCCTTACTCTCTGGCACAATGATACAATTTGGCAAGGATTGATCAACACAAGCAACTGCTTTTCCCAGGGTTTCGTTACGAACATGATAACACTTTGAAAGATTGACATGGATAAGGCGTTTTTTCTTACGCCGTTCAGGGGTGCTAATCACATAATTCACGGACCCCTGTTTTTCTAGTACTTCATATGGACCACTGTATTTGGATTTAAAAGGGTGATCATGTAAGGACAGGAAGGCCAACACCTGCTCCCCCACTTGGAATTCTCTAGGTTTTGCCTGATGGGCCTTATCAAAATGCAGTTTCATTTTCACCTGAGCACACCTTAAGTTGGACTGGGCAAGTTCTACAGCCAGACGCAACTTCTCCTTGAATTGGACCACATATGAAGCTAAGGGCGTCGCGCTCTGATAACTCAACCAACACTCTTTTAACACCTTAAGAGGCCCTCGCGCCTCATGTCCATAGACGAGCTGGAAGGGCGAGAATCCTAGCGAATCTTGTTTACTGTCCCGAACAGCAAACAAAAGCAGGTCAACTTCCTCGTCCCAATCCTTCCCAGTCTCCAGGCAGAAGGTGCGCAACATGTGTTTTAGTGTCTGGTGAAATCTCTCTACCACCCCCTGTGACTGAGGGTGATAGGCCGAAGACCTCAACTGCCGGACTCCCAGGGTTTGCATTACCTGATTAAACAACAGGGAAGTAAAATTGGAACCCTGATCTGACTGCACCACTGTAGGAAGGCCTACTTGAGTGAAGAAGTGGGTTAAGGCTTTGATAACATTCTTCGCTGTAATGCGGCGCAAGGGCATGGCTTCAGGATAACGGGTTGCACAATCAATAATGGTTAGCAAGAACTGATGACCACGAGGGGTCTTAGGTAAGGGACCGACACAATCTATGACCACCTTACTAAAGGGCTCTTCAATGACTGGGATAGGCTGCAGAGGGAATGGTTTAACACTGGGGTTCGGTTTCCCCGCTACCTGACAATCATGGCAAGTGCGACAGTAAGAGCTGACGTCTTTCTTCATCCTTGGCCAAAAGAACTGGGATAAAATTTTTGCATAGGTCTTCCTAACTCCTAAATGACCACCCACCCCATCATGAGCGATACTAAGTACGTCCTGCCGCAAAGGTTTGTGAATAACAACTTGATGATGAACTAACCAAGGGTGATTGGCAGGAAAATTGGAGGGACGGAACTTCCGCATTAATACACCAGACCTAGTGTAGTAGCAATTTGATTCTTGCTCAGCTTCTGTCTCAGTAACTGACCTATTGAGAAAACCTACCAGCTCAGGATCCCCTGCTCGTAGCTCAATAAACTTACTCCTAGTGATGGGAGAGGAACCAAAACTAGTGACATCCGGGTTCCTATCTCCATCAGAACTACTCTGGAGGTTATCTGGTTGTGGGGAATCCTCAAAAAATTCACTGAGACCAAGATCAGTATGGTCCGGCTGGATAAGATTATCCTCGGACTTCTCACAGTCCTGGAGGGAAACTTCATCAACTTCACTAGTCTCTTCAACCTCTGTACTGCGGCTCATGCTACGGGTCACTGCACACGCAGGGAACAACCCTGGAAAGTCTACTTCTAACTGCACAGTATTATTCTCGGCAGTGGGACAAGATGAGATCACAACATTAGGGAACATCATGTAGCCAACGAGGTCATTTCCTATCAATAGAGAGACCCCTTCTACAGGTAAGCTATCTACTACTCCTAACGTGACATAGCCTGACTTTATGGATGACCGCAGGTACACTTGACAAAGGGGAATACGCGACCCACCGGTCAAACCGTTCACAAGCACCCAGCTACCAGTATAGCATGAATTCAGAAATGGAGCAGCTTCTTTAGTAACAAGAGATAAGGCTGAGCCTGTCTCTCTCCAAGAGTTTAGCAGAAATGGGTTGACTGAATTGATCCAAAG
The DNA here is from genome assembly GCA_958450375.1 of Homarus gammarus. NCBI lineage: Eukaryota > Metazoa > Arthropoda > Malacostraca > Decapoda > Nephropidae > Homarus > Homarus gammarus. Next base: position 311,933 of record CAUDMG010000541.1, on the reverse strand, counting down.
CTAAGGAACCAGGAGAACAAAATGGTTCAAAGGTTGATATCACAGAAGAGGGGGAAGCATCCAGGGCAACAGTCTGACTGAGGGCAGTGACACAGGGCTCCAATAACTTCCCAGATTGCTCGGCCACCCTGACCAAAAGAGCGGGGGATCCTTGGTGAGAGGAATTTCTTTTCTTTAACTTGAGACAGTCGCTGATGACATGTCCTGGCTTCTTACAGTACCTGCAACTAGAGTTTCTCTCACCAGTAGGAGTAGATCCACCTGTCCCATGGACCATGGGCTCACCCGGGGTAGATGATGCAGAACCTGAGGGTCGGGTCGGTATGACAAGAGGCAGGGACCCCGATGTAGATGTTGGTGTGGGCCGCTTGAAGGAAGTGAAGGACTTGGACATGGGAGCATAAGACCTGGAATTTACATTTCTATTAGTTAAGGAATAATGGTCAGCCACTGGACCAGCATCAGCCAGGGTACAGATACCTCTCTGATCCAAGTGTGCTCGAATGTCGCCTGGGATACACTTTCTAACCTCCTCTAGCAGGATTAGTTCAACAAGCTTGTCATGTTCTACATGGGCAGACTCACTTTCAATCCACCTCCGACAAAGGACCTGTTTCTGCCTGAAGAACTCCACAAATGTTTGTTTGTCAGTCTTTCGGCAGTTACGGAACTGTTGCCGGTAGGCTTCAGGAACAAGTTTATAAGCGCTCAAAACCGCGGACTTAAGAAGGGCATAGTCTAGACATTGATCCTCAGAGAGGGCAGAAAACACATCTAATGCTTTACCAGTGAAAGATCTATAAATAAGTTGAGACCATTGAGAAACAGGCCACTTGTTAAGTCGGGCAATCTTCTCAAAAAGAGAGAAGAACTTGTCTGGTTCTTCCTCATTAAATTTAGGAACACTGTTGAGACATTTGTCTACACTGAATGTTGAAGTATTACTACCCTGAGCCAAACCTCGTCGTTTGAGAGTTTCCAGCTCCACCTCGAGTCTCTTGAGTTCAACTTGTAAGGCCAAATTACTTGGTGTAACAATTTCCTCTGAATTTCCCGACGGTTGGGCTATGATTTCATTGTCAATAAGGTAGTTGAGGACAGCCTCTTCTAACCTAGCCTTATTCATGGAAGAGCGGCCTTCTACTTCAAAATAAGCAGCGAGGGATTGCCACTCTGCCTCAGTAAGCCCCTTCAGTACTTCGGCTGAAGGTGAAGCCAAAAAGCTTTCCAGGTCAAACATGTTGAACTCAAAATCGAGTAGCGAAAAAAAAAGTAACCGTGGCAGCTAAGCTAACTAGCTAGCTAATTAATAATATCAAAATGCAATCAACTGTGAAACACAGCAAGGGATTACCCAAACACCTGGTACACAAGATAAGGGTTAACTCACCAGTAGCTTAAGCAATAACAGGAGCAATATAAATGAGCACTGTGAACACAGCAACTTGCATCCAAAAATACTTAGCGATGAAACAACACCTGGCGAGTAACAACACTTGATATGACACAACAATGGTTAGCTCCCGGACACAGGCCCCCACTTGTCGCGATCCCACTACCCTTTATACCTGGGTAGTGAAACCTACCCCAAGTTATTAACAAATAAAGGAACAAATAGGGAACACGGCAATAATTATCCCCACAAAAACCTACTCAACTAAATGTACTTGAATAAGTATGAACAAGTTGAAATAAGTAAGTCACAAAAGGGAAGATAATTAATTAATTCAATTTATGTTCTAAAGGGAGTAATGACTAGCAAACTTGAATTTAAGGGTATAAGTAATTGTATATTAAAATAAGAGTGATGCCGGAAGGGTGAAAATATACCGTAAGGAGTTAGACCAAACGAATATTACTTAACATACACAGACATACAAAATATATACATACAACAATCCCTACAAAATAGTTATTTCCTACCAAACAGGAGATTCCTTACCACCAGGATCCCTTCCTAGGCCTAACTAAACGTGTCACTAATACCTGATACCCCTAGGGCATTGCAGAAGACTGGACAAGGCACTAGACAAGGGTCATGGTTAGAGAACGAATGGACACGTCTACCATATGCCACGGTTTTTCGCTACTGGGGAAGCGTGCCCACGCGGTTGGAGGAGAGCGTCTCATATCACGTGATCCAGGACATTTGCTAGATAATTTATATAATTAATTAATACTACTCTTGAGTTGACTTAACAGAGTAACACAATGATGCATATTAATAACATACATAAATATACAATTAACCTACGTAACTAAGAACAATAATAATATAATAAGTACAATTAACAAGTTAATAGCTTGTGTGGAATAGAGGCGTGAACATATGCCTCACGCTATGCGAGTTACCGAGCGCTCAGGCACGTGACAGAAACTATATGACTTTTTACGGCACTTTAGGCCACTAACACTTTAGGACACTTTGACACTTCAGGATACTGACACTTTAGGACGCTTCATGACACTTTAGGTCACTCTGACACTTTAGGATGCTTCATGAACCTCTGACACTTCGTAGCACTTCTTTTTTCACTCTGCACCACATCTTAAGACGGTATTATTGCAGCTTCAGCCCCAGTAACCACTCATTTACAACAGAAAGTCATATTCGTATAAATCAGACAAAATACAATGGGAAAAACAAAAACTTATGGACGAAAAATAGTTGAAGCTGAAACTACAAATTTACCCATACGACATTATACGACACTTATTAAACCTAATGGTACTTTATCAGACCCACTGGCACTTAAAACACTTTATAAAACTTTTGAATATTACATGAATCTTTGTGACATAACGTGACACTTATGCCACTTTACAACACTTAATACCACTCTCATGACACGTATTGGTGTTTATGGCGCCCACAATTACTTTGTCACACTTACAAGTCTACAAAACACAAACACATCCGATCATTTATGAAACTGCATAACAAAACTTGAGAACACCTATAAAAACTTTACGTTTCTTACGAATAGTTATGATGATACATGTGATCACTTCAGAACACTTATAAAAAAATACGGCACTTAAAACCACTTTTTGAAACTTTAAGACCACTTTGTGACACACACAATTCATGACACATAAACATTTTATTACACTGACGAACATTTGACGATACTTTGCAGACCTCGTCAATTACAGTCTCTTCTCTTCACCAGCTATTTGTTTGTACTACACTTCCTCGCAGGCACCAAGACAGAGACAACACTGCATATGTATGTCTTGTCATGTTAGAGGCCTCTGTTGACGTTCTCATAAATCCGAAACCGCGAAACGAGACAGACTCAACACTTGAGCGAAACGGCTAAACCATGTCCCAGTGATAAGATGGACTGAGTTTGGTCGTGTTTTATTCATTTGATTCTCTACATACTGTATCAACCTTAGAGATTTTTGTCTTTATCTATTTTAATTAAAACGTATAAGACAATGTTTACACAAGATTATACAGGATGCCAATATTTTAGTATGTATAATGGTTCGCTTTTGGATGATTGATTCTGATGTATCGAAAAGCTGTTTCTGAATCTTCAAAACGCCTACGTCATCGATGTCTCAAATGGTGACAACAAGTATCTAGAATTGTTTATATTGTTAATCCCACTTTATTTTATATTAATAACAACCAAACACACGGAAACAAGCGGTAACAAAGTAAATCTGTATTAAACATAACAAATAACGATTTAACACATTTTAAAATATTATTTTTTTCCGAAAGTCAACGCTTTCGGAGCCGTGTGTGTTGTCTCAAGACGAACAACCCGGACCACGACAAAGCTGCCAACAGTCTCCACACACTGTCTGGTATATTGTTTTGTTTAATATTTTCGACAGACTACAGAAAAAACAAAGAAAGTCAATCACCTTAAATGAATTCATGAAATTTGTTCAAAGACAAGATGTTAGTCTTTTCTTAGTTTACCTGTGTAATTAATGAAACTATTAACTTCTGTATTCAGTTTGTAGCAGTAGTTTACCGTGAGATTGTCAGTAGTAACAAATATTATGGGCCGGGAGCAAAGGGAAAATTCTTCTCGCGGGGAGGAAAAAATCATAAAGGATGTCAACTTATCTTTTGGCACGAAACTGTGCCTGAATCTCTATGACATCCTTGACGCAGTAGAGAGTCATCCACCTCCACCCATGCACCCCGCTCCTTTGTTCTTTATAGATTTTGTGATGATCATATTTCCGTAAAATAATGTAGACCTTTTCATTTTGTTTTACTATATTATTCACTTTCATGTCAAATTATAATTCATTTATTGCAAGATATGCAGGTTTTTATATAGTAATTTGAGAAAGCATACTAAAATTAACCACGTTACACGTGGCAAACATAACTTAATGGGTCTGTTACCTCGTGTTGTTCTTCTGCCACACTGGACATGGTCATCATTGTTGGATGAAAAGATTTTTTCGATTGTGAATGCTACTCTTGCTCAAAATTCCTTTTCCTTATCAACATACTGTCGAACAAAGGCGAGCCTCGAGGCTTGGTGGGCGTCTGTCAACCTCGCTCATAACTAAATCAAATACATGGATACATTTTAGAAACAGAAAGAAAAATACATTTTTACAAATTTGTTTATCCATGCTGACTATGCACTTTGTGTTTCTGGAGTAGGGGAGGGATGCACCCAGCGAATTTGCCGGTGACAAAATTGTCGAGGCCGCCAGTCTGTGTGATTTACAAGTGGCATGGACTGTACGTAGTTAAGTGAAGCTATAGAGGAACTTTCTGGAGTCTCACATACAACAACAACAGAGCAGCATATTAAACTGCGGGAGTCACGCCAAATTCGCGATGATAAAGATGTACAGGTACTGGTGGACTGGTTGCGATCTGAATCTCCATTCCAAGAATCGTTTGATGGGTTGGTCTCTCTAGCAACAGGAATAGTTGCAGATGACTCGATCAATTTTGAGACAGCAGAAGATATTGGCTGAGCAAAAATGCGTGCTATGGACAGGAAGAATTTTTTCAGATCTACTGTTCATCTGAAGCGAAAAAACAAAGAACGATCCATTGCAATGAAGGCTGGAGGAATTAAAATTTCGAAGGAAAATTATTCCAGTAAGTTCCCAACAGCTTTTCAACATAATAATATGCGTAATGCAAGAGGATGACAAACTCGCCAGTTACATGACCTGTGAGTTGGCTTCTAAACGCCAACGATTAAAAGTCAGGGACACAATCGTCGTTTCCAAACATTGCTTTGTTGAAGTTGCAGTTGAAGAAAAAGTAATCACAAGAATGCCACATGCAAATTTGTTGAGTAATCGAACAAACAAGACACAGTTGATCAACATCTTGAAGTTACGCCTACAATCTAGTGCCATAATGATTCACCAAGCCTATGAAGATGCTGATGTACAAATTGTTTAAAGCTCGCTAACTAGAAGACGATGGACAGAAAATTGCAGTAGTGGTTGACGACACAGATTTACTTGTACTTATCAATTCCCGTTCAAAACAAAATACTAATGTACTCTTCGTGAAGACAGGTTGAGCTCACACTCCAAAAAGGTTTATGATATTAACAAACTACAAGCCAATCTAGGAAACCTGGGCCAGCATCTCCTTTTCCTTCATAGAATCACCTGTTGTGACACATCAATTCTTTTCGAAGAAAGCAAGAGAAAACCTCTTCAAGTCCTGAAACCTAACTAAGACATATGTGAGCAAGTAACTGTTTTTATTACTCCAATAGCACCAACAGATGACGGGGCTAAGGCTGGGGAAATTATAATTCGTATGTATGGAGTTCACGCCATTGAATCACCGGACAAATATAGATTTTAAGCATACAGAAGACCTGTAGCTCGGATGTCTATAAAATGAAAGTTAAGTTTGACCGTGTCACATTGCCACTGACATCTGATGCAGCTCGCTTACACCCTTTTAGAGCTTTCCTTCATGTCCAAAATTGGCTTAGCAATTTCATCTCACCCATTCACTTGAGATGGAAGAAATATGGAGTAGGACTCCAGCTCCTGATGACCTCCTACATTTAGTGAGTTGTAACTGCCGTAAAGGATGCCGACATCACTATAAATGTCTACGAGCTGGACTATCCTGTCATCCATGTGTGGTCAATGTCGTGATGTTTACTGTGAAAATCCGGCAACAATTGAAGATGAAAACTATGATATATATATATATATATATATATATATATATATATATATATATATATATATATATATATATATATTATATATATATATATATATATATATATATATATATATATATATCTTGATAAATGACTTTATCAAGATTCATCTTATCCACGTTTTCATTGTGGATTTACATGAAATATATATATATATATACTGTATATATATATATATATATATATATATATATATATATATATATATATATATATATATATATATATATATATATATATATATATGTATAACGAAGAAGAGAACCAGGGAAAACACAAACATCTTGACTAAGTTGGGTTTCTTTAATCACTATCGTTTCGGAAAAATCATTTTCCATCATCAGAGCCTAGAAAACAAAAAGATTTAAAAATACAGGTGATATACAATAAAAACGTAAAAATATACCTTCCACAAAACTTAAAAAAAGAGCTCTCCAATTTAAAACCGAAAAAAATGACGAGAGACCTACGTACAAAGCTAAAATCAGAAGAACAAAAATGTGAAATAAAAATATACTGGGGGTATTACCTTAATTTTGACGAGCCTTAGTGTGAAAAACACAATAATTCGCAGAAAGCCTTATCACAAATGGATGGCTTTACTTTATATTGATACAAGGCTTCCATAATGAGGAGGTCCGTCTCACAGTTGATCCTGCCAAGAACTGAGAAATAAGACTGCGAAAACGGGTGGTCATGTTGGTGGGCGTGGTTATGGACAGCTGAATGTGGTGGTTTTGTGATTAACTGTCCCAAATGTTCATGGATGCGAGTTATCAAATATATACATATATGCTGATAACCACAAGGAAAGAAGAAAACACTCATGCACTGTTAAACAAATGTTAATCAAGATCTCCCCCAACAACACAATTGGTTGCATTTATAAAGTTCCTTGCAAGGAATGTAATATGTTTTACTTAGGCCAGACAGGCAAAGATCTTGCAACTAGAATTAAACAACACAAATACAGTGTTAGGACAGGCCAAGAATCCAATGCTCTGTTTGTTCATTTGAGGGATAACAAGCATTGCATTGACTGGGATAATGCCTCCTCAATATTACCATGTAATTCAATTGATAGTAGGAACATCATAGAATCTAGTCTTATTAAACATACCGAAGCATTCAACATGAATTTGAGTAACGGCATGTACAAGCTGGACAATTTTGTAATTAAGAAGATTTGTGATCAGGTGAGAAGGCGGGTCACTTGACCATCTGACTTGACCACCAACCGTTGTGTGCTATTTAAAGATTAGTAGGGTCATTACCTAATACCTGACCATTGTGGACCTGGTCTCACCCTCCTCTGTATATATACACCTTGATTTGTATTACTCTCTCTAGTCTGTACTCACCCCTGAAGATGTGAATTACACGAAAGCGCTTGGGAACTTCGTGTTTTCTTCTTTCCTTGTGGTTATCAGCATATACCTAGATCACGCGCACCTACAGTGATTTACTTGCATATATACATATATATATATTTATATCTTTTTTTGTTATTTTCCTTCAAAAAGTATTAATAACTTAAATGTAACATAGCTAATATGGTATTATATATGATTTAGAACAACTTTATTGAATATCATTTTCTGATATACTAATATATTAGCAGTTATTTACCTTTTAATAAAATCCAAAATGGCGGCTATTTTTCTGGATGGCGGTTAACGCCGGCGGAGGTGATCGTTTGAACTTTGAAGTATTGTTCTTTTTACACAACCTAACATTTCTACCAATTTTCAGCTTTTATCTAATTATTTCCGGTTAAACCCTACAGTTCCTGGGTTACACAATGTACTACTGAGATTGTATGGTCAGTGTTATTGTCCCAAAGGAATGTATAACATTTGTAATGCTTCCTTGTGATCACCTGAGGATTAACAACTCTAATTGTTACCTCGGGGGTTAGGCTAGGTGTAATTAGGTTAGAATTGGTTAGGTCAGCTTAGGCTACTGTCTAACTGGTTATTTTTTTTAAATGAGCTTGGCTGTCCAAACTTCAGGGGATTTCTTTCTTGTCATTACTGAGTACAAGAATTCTGTGCGTCTCTCCGTTCTTCTGCCTGTGTACCTTATCTCTGTCTGTCATTAATATGACTGTGCACCTTTTCTCCGTCTTTCATTAATAACAAAATTAACCTACTTATGGGTATAATTTGGTTATATTATATTATTACAAAAAGAACAAATTTTACCAAATACGAAATAATGTCAATTAAATTGTAGTAAAAAAAATGACAAAGTTATCCCTATTTGCCGTAACATACACGGTTAGATACACAGTTTTCCATATAACGTAGTCTTCCGTTTAGGTATAACATGTCGTTCCTGCTAACACTAACAATCCCAGGTAATACCACAACCAACAGCTATTAGTATTTATCCCTAGATAATGGAGAGCGTAGACCCATGTTCCATTGTGTGTAAACCGCCACCCTTTCAGCATGGTATATATATATATATATATATATATATATATATATATATATATATATATATATATATATATAACACGCGCACTTGAACATATAATGAACGACCTAACCAGCCAGGACTCGAACCCTCGCCCTTAAACGTGTGACCAGAGAACGCTACCGACCATACATATATATCTATACATATAAAACAAAGAATTATGTCTGTATGTGTGTGTTTGTTTGTGTGTTTGTGTGTATGTGTGTCCGCACGAGAATCTCGGAAACTACTTTACCGATCTGTAGTGATAATGGATGATGTTATATGTAGTGATGATGGATGGTGTTATATGTAGTGATGATGGATGATGTTATATGCAGTGATGATGGTTGGTGTTATATGTAGTGATGATTAGACAATAAAATAAAAACAGTTTAATGTTAAAAAAATCTTTACATACTTGCTACTAATGGCAAAACCAAAAATGTGGTCTACCCTACAGTGAGACAATGTGGAGCCTCCCGGAGGGTGGCGTCCAACCGTGGCATTACAATGGTCATCGGTGGAGACTTTCGCCAGACCCTACCTATCATTTCTCTAAGCACTCCAGCTGATGAACTGAATGCGTACCTCAAGGCACCATAACTTTGGAGAAGTGTTCAGACACTCTATCCACAAACATGAGAGTACATCTACAAGGAGATCAGGATGCTGGACGGTTTGCAAACCTTCTAATACAGATTGGGAATAGAACTTTCCCTGTTGATTCAGAAGGACAAATAATCTTTCCTCAATGATGTGGAAATGTTGTAAAGTCCTCAACTGAGCTCACTAACATGGACTACCCAAACATTATCCACCACTACAAGGATCACAAGTGGCTGCGTGAACGCGCAATTCTGGCACCAAAGAATGAAACAGTGGCTGAAATCAACATGACTCTACTCAGACAGTTTCCAGGCAGTGAGACCTCATTCAAGTCTGTTGATAAAGTAATCGACCAGGACCAAGCAGTCCAGTACCCTGCAGAATTCCTTAATTCTTTGGAGCCCACTGGAATGCCTCCTCACCACCTCACTCTCAAGATTGGAACTCCTATAATGCTCTTAAGAAATCTTGAACCATCAATCCTCTGCAATGGCACAACACTGTTGGAAAGGAATATGATGCCACATGTACTGGAAGCTACAATACTGACAGGAAAAGCTAAAAGAGCGGACGTATTTATACCAAGGATACCTCTTATCACCACTGACCTGCCATTTGAGTTCAAGCGACTTCAGTTCCCGGCTAAAGTGAGCTTTGCCATGTCCATCTACAAAAGCCAAGGACAGAGTCTAAAGATGGTTGGCCTAAACCTGGTGTTTCTTTGCGTCTCTCATGGACAGTTCTATGTTAGAGGCTCCAGAGTGGAAACTGGCAAAAATTTGTACATACTTGCTCCTAATAGCAACACCAAAAATGTGGAATACCCTAATGCACCCGGAGGGTGGCATCCTACCGTGTGTGTTTGTGTTTGTGTGTGTGTGTGTGTGTCCGCACGAGAATCTCGGAAACTACTTAACCGATCTCTAGTGATGATGGATTGTATTATATATAGTGATGATGGATGGTGCTATATTAAGTGATGATGGATGATGTTATATGTAGTGATGATGGATGATGTTATATGTGGTGATGATGGATGATGTTATATGTGGTGATGATGGATGATGTTATATGTGGTGATGATGGATGATGTTATATGTGGTGATGATGGATGATGTTACATGTGGTGATGATGGATGTTGTTATATGTGGTGATGATGGATGTTGTTATATGTGGTGATGATGGATGATGTTATATGTAGTGATGATGGATGGTGTTATATTAAGTGGTGATGGATGATGTTATATGTAGTGATGATGGGTGGTGTTATATGTAGTGGTGATGATGGATGGTTTTATATATAGAATATGAAAAGTATCCCTCTGTTGTCATTGGCAACATGGATAAGAAATGTGAATACTGCGGTGCAAAGAAGTACAAAGGAGAATCTGCTGGACTGTGCTGCTCTCTTAGGAAAGTACGACTGCCAAATTTGGAAAAACCACCACAACCATTGAAGTCTCTCATGCTGGGAACAACACCAGAGTCAAAACGCTTCTTGGAAAATATACTGAAGTACAATTCATATTTCCAGATTGTTAGGTTCTGAATAATAAGTTCTATATACAGGAGAGAACACAAACACCTGTATAGTTTTGTAGGTTCGGTTTACTGGATAAGAGTATGTACACAAAGGAGAGCAGCACTCTCTCTTGACTAGGCTCCCGGTCAACTGCTATAGGCGACGTATGGCAAGTGATACATTAGCAGCTTCCATACGTCGCCAGGCACATTAATTAAGCGTGTGGGATATGGTAATAACATTGCCACACGCTGCTAGCTACATAAATGGAGCACATACATAATATGCATACATAATATATAATCCAGTATACATAATATACATACACCTCCCTCCCCCCTATACGCTCATAGCAAAGTCTTGAGCGGACCTTTTCTTTTGGATCCGTTCTGAGCGTCGAGGGACTTCATCACTGGGAAGGGTATGGGACTCAACACTGGTGGCGGGGCCAGCAGAAGGCATTGTTACGGGTCGGAGAAAACGGCGGTTCCTCCACCACACACGACCACTGGGTAACCGCACCTGGTAGTCCCGTGACCTGCCGAGACCCATGACTACGCCTACTTTGTCCCAACGTAGGGAGGTCGGGTCCTGAACACGGACTTGGGTGCCGACACTCAACCTGGGGAGAGAACGGGCGTGGTCATTGTAGCGGGCGGCGACGTCCTGAACACGTTCGGCGGCTCGGCGGTCACAATCCTCTGTCTTGGCCTGCCACTCCTTGGAGAAGGATTGAGGGTGAGCAGGGACACAAGAACGAAGGGGGCGTCCATACAAAACCTGGGCAGGGGAGCGTCCGGTGTAGTTAGGTGTGTTGCGGAGTTCAAGAAGACCCCTGTCGAAGGCCTCGCAGTCAATGTTCCCAGAAGGGGCCACCTTAAGGATGAGGTGCTTCAGGGATTTGACAGCAGCCTCAGCGTGGCCGTTGGACTGCGGGTAATGGGGCGATGACAACACATGCCGGACTCCCCATCGGTCAAGGAACGCAGCAAAGTCCCGGCTTGTGAACTGAGGCCCTCCGTCGGTTCGCAGGCGTACAGGAACGCCCACGTCACGGAAGTAGTGGCGGAACTTGCTGATGGTGGCGGCAGACGTCGTGTCATTACCGCACTTGATGACAACCGGCCAACCAGAGAGACGGTCGACGATAACGAGGAAGGACTTTCCTGACACACAGAAAAAGTCGGCCGACACAGACTCAAAGGGGCGGGTGGGGTTGTCGTCACTCATAAAGGATTCCTGTTGCTGGCTGGGTTGTAATACGCGGCGGGGCTTACACACCTGGACAGCATTGGAGATGTCGGGGTCGATGCCAGGCCGGAACACAGTCTGTCTTGCACGCCGTTTGGTGGCCTCGGCTCCACAGTGACTGTCGTGGAGGCGAGCCAAGGCGTGGAGACTTGAAGCAGCAGGGACAACTACCGAAGGAGAGGTGTCACTGGCCAGAGGTAGGGGTAGGGCGGCAGCAGGGTAGTTGCTGCTCCCTTCGTGCACCCTGTTGGCGTGTTTTACCTCGAGAATCGGTGTTGGGAAGTCCTGGGAGATGATGGCCGACTCTTGGCAATGTCTGTAGGACAGCAAAGGAGTCGGGACGCCATTATGCACATCAATCCAGGCTTGACACGACCTGTTGCCAAAGGTGACGTGTGCATAGAGTGAACCTAGGGCCGGGGTCATCTGTGAACCATCTGCCATAAAGCGGAGATCCTTGGGGGGCGGTCCTAGATCACTTGGAGAGAGCCCCAAGCATTGCAAATGCTGGGGACCGATGACTGTAGCATCAGCGCCGGTGTCGGGCAACATCTGAAGACGGGATGACACACTGCGGTAGGTCACAATGACACTGATGTACTGGGGGACTTTGGTCCTGGGACGCTGGGGGGAGCACACATTCCTAATGTGGCTCGAGCGTTGTCAAGAGTCGTCGTACCTCTGATTGGAAGACTGTGGGCGGCCCTCTCTGGTGGAAGGGGGCTGAAGCTTCCGCCGACGCGGTCCTTTGGGTTTGTTGGAAGGGCAACACTTGTCATAGTGGCCCAGACGACCACACACATTGCACTGGACGCGTTTGGCTGGGCACCGTACTGTGAGTGACCAGTGGCCCTTACGGTCACAACTGTTGCAGGTAGACTGAGCAGCTGGACACACCTGTGTTCCTTGCTGCTTACCACAGTTGTTGCAAAATAAACCGGGCGTGGACGTGGTGGGCGAAGGCGTAGGAACAGACTTCTTGTCCTTCTTGTACCGGGACACAGCGCGTACAGCTGTAGGGGGAGCACGGATGGCAGAGGTGGCACACCTGGCAGCCTCATAGGAGCGACATATCGTCAACACATCCTTAAGAGAAGAGGAAGAGTCGAGGGAGGTGAGGCGTTGGACAAGTTCCTCGTCCTTAACACCCATCAGGATCACCTGCCTCAACTGGGTCTCCTCGCACTGCTGGTGGTGGCCTGGACATATATCTACCTCTTCCGAGGCTCTCTTAAGACGCACGTAAAAGGCATCAAAAGACTCACCCTCCATCTGTCTGCAGCTAAACAATTCCCTCCTGCGCAGAGCTTCATTCTGCTGTCCTTTGATGTGCCGTTGTAGAACGTCCAGTACCTCCTCTACAGACAGCGCAGAGGTTGGGGGTACCTGCAACGTATGTTCCAAGACACGCTGAATTTCCAAGGACAAGCACATACGCAGCTGGATGAGTTGTTTAGGCTGTGACAAACTCTGGAGATCCACCATTGTAGAATAATCAGTCCACCGTCGCCGCCATTCACGAAAAGTCTGGAAAGTCTCATCAGGCTTCAAGATGGGCGGCGTTTGAGCTGCTGCTTTAGGTGGGGCTGGGGGGCGTGAAGGAAGCATGGATGAGGTATCTGAACCAGTCAGTACCGAGGCAGTGTTAGAGCCAGGGGCTTGGTTAACAGTGAGGCGAGATATCAAGGCTTCAAACCGTTCACTGTCTTCCAATCTCCGTTGGTGGTCTCGTTCTGCCTCTGCTTGCCTTCTGTGCTCATCCGCCAAACGTCTGTGGGCTTCATCCTCGCGTTTCTCATCTCTCATAAACTTCAGTAAGGCAATTATCTCTGGAGACAACGCTGAATATTGAGGTGAGGGACTGCGCGATGTGGGGGCTGGAGCGTCGTGGCCGGCCTGGTCATCCATCTCTGCGGGGCTATCACCCGTCTGAGTCATCCAGACGCTGGGTCCACGGCTACGTAAGGCGTGAGACATAACTACTTCCTCTGTGTACTATGTCTTAAATCAGTGTTGACCTGTCAGCCCGTCGTATCAACAAGATTTCAGACAAAAAATTAATTAAATACACAGATAAGTAGGTTATATATATAAAATATATATAAGGAAGCCGCGCGGTCAGCGAGTGTTAGTACGTGTATGTGTGTGAGTGTGTGTCCCGGGCCGGCAAAGCGTCTCGCCCCAGCTGTGAGGGGGGGGTGGAGGCGGCGCTGTGAGGGGGGTGGAGGGAGAGGCGCGGCGACTCCCAGTCGGTCTAGTTACCCTCAGAACGCGGTCGGAGACGGGTGCACTGAACTCTACTCCTTACAAATGCCCAGAACGTGCCGTATACCTTGGGAATCCTTTAGAACAAGGTCACACATGAATGGCACGAAACACACAATGCACTAAACACTTCACAGAAAATCACTGACACTGCTCAAAGTTGCTGAATTCTTCGAGGAGAGCTGACACGCGGGAGTTGACCCAAGCCAGAGTCCATAGCCGGCTTTTCACAAACTTTGCACTATCACTCGTAATTATCCAGTAAGATCGGATCACTGCGCCATGTTAGGTTCTGAATAATAAGTTCTATATACAGGAGAGAACACAAACACCTGTATAGTTTTGTAGGTTCGGTTTACTGGATAAGAGTATGTACACAAAGGAGAGCAGCACTCTCTCTTGACTAGGCTCCCGGTCAACTGCTATAGGCGACGTATAGCAAGTGATACATTAGCAGCTTCCATACGTCGCCAGGCACATTAATTAAGCGTGTGGGATATGGTAATAACATTGCCACACGCTGCTAGCTACATAAATGGAGCACATACATAATATGCATACATAATATATAATCCAGTATACATAATATACATACACAGATGACATCCTATGGAGCTACCAGAGTAGTTCGTGTGCACGGATACATGCCCACATTCAAAGTCCAGGGTCAAGTCTATCACAAAGCAGGATCCCTCTTACCACTGGAAGATGAGCAGGCAAAGTTCCTCCAAATCTACTTCATGGGAGATCACAAAAAGCAGACTACTATCAGGTGTGGCAACATTCAAGGTGTCAGACATGACATTGTCCTATCTATACAAGAAATGCTGCATGAGCGCAACACGTATGTATAGTCATTTAAAAATGCCCTGGAAAACATGCCTTCTGACGAGTACAAAGTCAGGATCAAAGCAGACACCTTAATGCACTACAGTGAGAAAATGTGGAGCCTCCTGGAGGGTGGCCTCCTACCGTGGCCTAGCGAAAGAGCCGCCCGGAGGGCAGCGATTCCGCTAGTATATATATATATATATATATATATATATATATATATATATATATATATATATATATATATAAAACAAAAAGTCTGTCTGTGTGTTTGTGTGTCCGTACGAGAATCTCGGAGACTACTTTACCGATCTGTAGTGATGATGGATGGTGGTATATGTAGTGTTGATGGATGATGTTATATGTAGTGATGATGGATGGTGTTATGTGTAGTGATGATTAGACAATAAAATAATAACAGTTTAATGCTAAAAAAATATACTTTGCTGTACCGTTGTAGTGGAACTTACATACACCGTTAATGAACTATTGATGGAAGAAGTTTCGGGGACTGAACAGTGAGACAATGTGGAGCCTCCCGGAGGGTGGCGTCCTACCGTGGCCTAGCGAATGAGCCGCCCGGACCAAACTTGGTATGGATAGCAAGTGTCATGTGGGGATCTCAAAAAAGCTCCAACCAAACCGATCCGACACACCCAACCCGACCCGACACGTTAAACCACACAGAGGTTGAAAAGTCGTATTACATCCCACGTATTAAAGGTAATTTTAACCATATATATACTACTACATGTTCACTACAACACCCATTGGACCCCAGGTCGCCTCTCAACCTCGCTCACAATGAGAATCCAGTGTGCAACATCAAAATAGGATCGGCAAAGGCAAAACTCTTAGAAAAATGCAGCCTCATAGTCTGGGATGACTGCCTCAAGGCATCATACCTTTAGAGAAGTGTTCAGACACTCACCCTATCCACAAACATGAGAGTACATCTACAAGGAGATCAGGATGCTGGACGGTTTGCAAACCTTCTAATACAGATTGGGAATAGAACTTTCCCTGTTGATTCCGAATGACAAATAATCTTTTCTCAAGGATTTGGAAATGTTGTAAAGTCCTCAACTGAGCTCACTAACATGGTGTACCCAAACATTATCCACCACTACAAGGATCACAAGTGGCTGCGTGAACGCGCAATTCTGGCACCAAAGAATGAAAAAGGGGTTGAAATCAACATGACTCTACTCAGGCATCTTCCAGGCAGCGAGACCTCATTCAAATCTGTTGAGACAGTAATCGACCAGGACCAAGCAGTCCCCTGCAGAATTCCTTAATTCTTTGGATCCCGCTGGAATGCCTCCTCATCACCTCACTCTCAACATTGGAACTCCTATAAAGCTCTTAAGAAATCTTGAACCACCAATCCCCTGCAATGGCACATGTACTGGAAGCTACAATACTGACAGGAAAACCTAAAGGAGAGGACGTTTTTATACCAATGATACTTCTCATCACCACTGACCTGCTATTTGAGTTCAAGCGACTTCAGTTCTCGGTTAAAGTGAGCTTTGCTATTACCATCTACAAAAGCCAGGGACACTCCCTAGAGATGGTTGGCCTAAACCTGGCGTTTCCTTGCTTCTCTCATGGACAGTTCTATGTTGGATGCTCCAGAGTGGGAACTGGCAAAAATCTGTACATACTTGCTGCTAAAGGCAAAACCAAAAATGTGGTCTACCTTAATGCGCTACAGTGAGACAATGCGGAGCCTCTCGGAGGGTGGCGTCCTACCGTGTGTGTAACCGGTCGGAATAATCTCACCCTAGATTAGTTATTGGGGTTTTTGAGTTATACATGACATCAAAATTTTTTAAGAAATATTAAATGCAGTATGAGAAGACTACTAAGGCAGTAGTACTACCTTCACCAGAACGAGGATCTCATCTGAAGCAATTCCTTCGATATCTTACATCGCTTAGTGGTACATAAAACATTAAAAAATATCACTTGCACCAATGAACATGCCTTAAGGGCATCCGAAAAAATAATAGCAATCACTAAGAAATAGAAATCCCGATTTAAGTCATTCTACACAAGAACATGGATCACTCATAGCCTGTCTGGGATGACCCACAAAATATTATAATCCTAACTGTCCTAGAACCCGAAGGTTGTAACTACTAACCTGCCAAGGGGCAGGCATTTACAAGAATCCGAGAAAATCACTCATGACCCATCAGGCAGGCGGGTGCTACGCTGTTTTTTTTCATTACTCTCTCTAGATTTCAGGCGTCATGAATGTTTTTCTCCACCAATACCCGTAACATGCTTCACACATAGGTTCCGAATGCACCAGTACTTTTAAGGTACTACAAGCCCATCACAACTTTGGAGAGGAACTCTTGCGTCCCACGTGTGCAATCAACCATGAGGAGCGTTGATTACACACCTGGACTTGGTTAATTCAATCACATACACCCAATACTGGGGAGATAGAATGTCTCAGCATACACCCATACTAAGGGGAGACAAAATGTTTCTCTAAGTACCCACTAGACTCCTGGTCTCAGTGTGGGACCTTGCCTTCACTCAGGCTGCACTCAGTTTTACTCTCAGTACATCCATGGACAGGAAGAGAGTGACCGTCAGCAGGTGAACCCTGCCCAGCCGAGGGAGGGGTTCTATTTTCCCGTTAGTAAGAGTTTTCACGAACTGACTGGAGAGATGTGGTGTTGTATGAACCAAGGCGGCGAGATTTCATGACCCAGAACGACCACCGAAAAGGTGCGGATGCTGCTCCCACGTAGTTAGTTGTCATGGACACTCGTTCACCTTCTGTGTCCCAGCTAAACGACCGCTATCCAGTGACCAACCGCATTGGTTCTCAAAAACCTTGCAAGAGAACCCTCTGTTAGCTATTGTTAACTTCTTCTCCGCCCTATCTAAACACTGTCTGAGATCGAATAAAACTTACTTGCAACACTGATGGACGTACGCACAAAGGGACGAGGCCAAGTGGTCGTTTTCCTCGGCAGAGACGTCTGTCCAAGCGCCCCCACGGTAATAAGGCCCAGTCAGAGTCGGCATGCCTCAAGGCAAGCCTGCCTCACCCAATGACGTCATCATTCTCGTATTACTAATAGTTTCTTTGGGTCACACAGAGCATATTTAGACTGAGAAACTATCCACAATAACTTTAAATTTAATAATTGTCCCTTAACTTCATGAATCGTGTTTACATTAATTCGATAAAGTACATTTAATTTTATATAGGCCTAGTTCAAAATGCTTCCACCGCGCTTAAGGGCCTTGCTGTAGCTTATTTGGCTCGCCATGAGGCTTGGGTGTCTCAGCTTGGCTTACTGATGCTTTTTCCTGTTTCGGTGTGCTTGAGGACATTCTTGCTGTTTATCCCAAATTTGCTAGCCCACACTGATTAGTCTTCAATTAGAATATGACTCCAATGTATGTGATCCACTGACCTATATATGCTGCTGGTGAATGTGATGTATTTCCTTCTTTGTTTACGAACCTCTGTCCTGCGTGGCAGTGAACAGTGGCATTACCCACATGAATCTGACCTATATATAGTGTCAATGAATATGATGCATTCTTTGTGTACGAACCTCTGTCCTGTATGGCAGTGAAAAGTGACATTAACCACATGAATCTGACCGACGTATATGTATGTATGTGTGCGTGTGTGCATGTATATGTACGTGTACATGTACATGTGTATGTATATACGTATATGTATGTATATATGTGTGTGTGTGTGTGTGTTTACATATATGTATATGTACTGTCAATGAATATGATGCAACTCTTTGTGTACGAACCTCTGTCCTGCATGGCAGCGAACAGTGACATTATCCATATGAACCTGACCTATATACATTTATAGTTGTTAATGAATATGATGTATTTCTTTGTGTGTGAACCTCTGTCCTGCGTGACAGTGAGAAGTGATACCACCCTCAGTGTCAAGACCTGACTGAATTACTCAGAATAGGCAAACTGTACTACAAGCTCTGCCAATAAATTTGTTAAACTAAAAAAATGGCAGATCAGTTATTTTCGTTCTAACGTCTCTAAATATCACACTGAAATTTCTGAATATATATATATATATAATCAACACCTCAACCCCGCCAGGATTCGAACCCACTGCCCACTAGTCCATGACTGTGACTGGGGAACGCTAACGGCTGGACCACCAGGATACTAAAATCAGTCCTAGACTTTGTTATATTTCACACAAAGCCTGTTCAACGAGCTTATGGCACCGGGTAGTCCCCATTAGAGGTTCACGGCGCCATAAGCTCGTTGAACAGGCTTTGTGTGAAATATAACAAAGTCTAGGACTGATTTTAGTATCCTGGTGGTCCAGCGGTTAGCGTTCCCCGGTCACAGTCATAGGGTAGTGGGCCGTGGGTCCGAATCCTGGAGAGTTGAGGTGTTGATTGTAAGTAGAAGTCCGCGTGATATTGGGTTAATGAAATATATATATATATATATATATATATATATATATATATATATATATATATATATATATATAGATATATAACCGGTCGGAATTTCTTCTGGACTTTAATTTCTCACTTGACTTGGGGTTTATTTTAGATTAATAGATGGTAATGGCAGTGGAAGCGCCCCTTGAGAAAAATCCCGAACCAGCACAAGAACACTTAAATCTACTAAACAAAATGAATTGTCCGTGACCCGTGGAAGGATAGCGTCTGTAACTGGGATGAATGAGACACACTGTAAAATTTAGACACTTATATTCCCTCCAACACTACAAACACAATCAAATAATGGTACACCAATATGCGCACCTCTTAACTTGAACTTAAAACACTACTATGGGGAATAAAAGTTATACAGGATCTAGAATTATTAGAAACTCAGGCAACAATAAATTTGAAGTATTAAGAAATGTTGCCTGCACACATGAAACAGGCCTTAAGGGCTTTCACAAAATAATATCAGTCACTTAGGAAATGGTATTAAAAAAATAGAAATTAAATACTCTACAATGAATAGGTCTTAAGGGCTTTCAACAAAATAATATCACCCCAACAGATGCACTCTTCCTAACCTAACTTAAACACTACTCTGGGGAACAAAGGTTATACCTGATCAGAATTATGGAGAAAATTTAGATGTATTAAAAGAATCAAACCCCAGTATCACTCTGGCTCCACTTAATGGCACAAACATTCAAAAAACACTACGATCAAAATCATTTAAGAAATATTAAACTACACACGTCAAGATAATATCAGTCTGAGAAATGGTATTAACTACACCCGTAATAAGGGAGATAAAATGTTCCTCTAGGTATCTCCTCGAGTCCTAGACTCACGGTCTCAGTGTGTGACCATTAATTTACTCAGATAGCCTCAGTGTACTCCCAGTGCGTCCATGGGCAGGAAGAGAGAACGCCAGCAGGTGTCTATGGCCAGTAGGAAACACTTCTAGCTGACCGAGGACACGTGGTGTTGTGCACCCGAGTGGTAAGAACTGATCACCGACTGCTGATGCTGGTCCCGTGTCGTTTTAGTTGTCGGGAGCACTCGTTCACTCAAGAGATTCTTTGCTGCCCCGCTAAACAGTGACAGGCCTACACTGATGGGTCCAATGGCGACAATCGCCACCCTCAATCATCAACGGCAGTCTCAAACGGCAGTCAATCTCTCGCAGTCAACTCCAGTCAACTCCGGTCAACTCCAGTCAAGTGGGTTCTGATGGAAACCCTGAAATGAACTCACTGTTAGCTCTAGTTTACTTTATCACTGCCCTATCTAACCCTGTCTGAGATCGAATGAGACTTACTTGTTATACTGCAATAGCGCAGCACAGGTGACTAGGCCACGTGACTATTTCTGTGACGGACGCGCAGGGACGTCTTGTCTGTGTGAATCCTCCCCGCGACTGAGGCCTGAGGCCTAGCCAGCATCGCGTCTCTTCTCAAGGCGTTAGCTTAGGCCTACGTGACATATTTTCCGCCTAACTAATAACTCCTTGGGACACCCGTAACATTATTCAGACTGATAAACGATCTATAATAATTTCAAATTCAATACTAGTCCCTTACTTCATGAATGGCATCATTATTAATTCGTTAAATTACATTTGATATCATATAGGCCTAGTTCCGCAATCTCTCGCTACGAGCAGGCAGCGCTCTTTTCCCTCCCGCGACCTTGAACGCTCAGTGTTGCCAATGGCGGGGCATTCGAAATTACTCTGAAATTTCTGAGTATTACATATATATATATATATATATATATATATATATATATATATATATATATATATATATATATATATATATATATATATATCAGTGTATATTAATGATAAATAATACCAGAGTGACAATACAAAACCTATACTAGCAGGTAATACCACTATGCTAGCAAGTAATACCACTATACCAGCAGGTAATACCACTATACCAGCAGGTAATACCACTATACCAGCAGGTAATACCACTATACCAGCAAGTAATACCACTATACCAGCAGGTAGTACCACTATTCCAGCAGGTAATACCACTATACGAGCAGGTAATACCACTATACCAGCAAGTAATACCACTATGCCAGCAAGTAATACTACTATACCAGCAGGTAATACCACTATACCAGCAGGTAATACCACTATACGTGCAGGTAGTACCACTATACCAGCAGGTAATACCACTATACCAGCAAGTAATACCACTATACCAGCAGGTAGTACCACTATACCAGCAGGTAATACCACTATACTGGAAGGCAATAAAATGATACGACCAGGTAATATCACTATAATAGTAGGTAATACCACTACACCAGCGTAAAATAATCTAGTTTAACCTAATCTAACCTATTCCAACCTAACTTAACATAACTTAAGCTAATCTAACCTAACCCAACCTAACCTAACCTAACCTAACCTAACCTAACCCAACCTAACCTAACCTAACCTAACCTAATACTCCCAGAAAGCATTAGGGTAGATAAGCTTCTGGTGAAATAAGCCGTAGTGGCAAATCATCAAGTGATCCGTTTCCTTTTGTGTGGAATCGAACCCAAGTTTCAGTCACAACATTTTGGTGACCAATGGCTTGCCCTCCTCTCCAGTAACCGCCAGTGGCGAGGATGTTAGTGGCCGCCGAAACTGTATTGCCCTAATGTATGTTTTTGTTATTTAAGTTCTAGGTTGTGGGGTACACAGAAACACAGCTTGACGCTTAAGGGCGAAGGAGAGTGCCCGGGCTTCTCACCCGCTAACAGGTCCGTAACTAAGTTGGATAATTAAGGAGAACTAATTTCCAGTGTTTAACTATTGCCTTAACATAGTTTGTGTTATGGGGCGACCGGAAATAGGGAGTGAGTGAGTGAGTAAATCGACATTTTTTATCACATTATTCCCACAGAACCATCTGTAAAGTTGAATGACGTCATTACTCATGGGTGCACCTCACCAACACACAAACACCCATGGAACCATCTGTAAACAATAGTGGCGTCATTAGTTTATCTCACCAGCACACAAACGCCCATAGAACCATCGGTAAACAATAGTGACGTCATTAGTTTATCTCAACGGCACACAAACGCCGGTCAAAACAAAGCACCAACATTTCCATCATGACGTTAATAGATGATCAATATTCTGAGTTTTACGAGACGATTAACTCAACACAATCCCCTAATAAAAACATATACACACACACACACTGAAGTTATCACGTAGTTAAGGGCACAGCCAGCAACATCTCACGGATTAACACTACTAACAGCTGTAAAAAACACTGACAAATGCGGGAGTTATGAGGACATTGGGGAGGAGCATCCATGAGGGTAGGGGTTGAGTGCCTCCCAACAGCGGATGATATGGTGCCACGTCTAGGGTCATATTTTAAGGTTACACTGCCGTTTGGTTGGTTGTTGATTGGCACTGTGGGGGAATTATTATGTCCTTTGGTGCTATAACAGATACTTGCCTTGGGTAAGGTAGGTGGGTTGGGTTGGCTGGGGTTAGGTTAGGCTAGGTTATTTTTTTCAATTAGCTTAGGTTTAATTTTGTTACATTAAGTTAGGTTAGGTTAGGTTTGGTTAGATTAAGTCAGGCGGGAGGTCTCCCTGTATTATCAATTAGAGTATTTTGTTGTTAGAATAGTTTGAATACAACAAAATGGTAAGAAGAGGAAGCGAGACAATTATGTGAAAATAATATAATGGGAGAGAGAACTGAGAGTGTGGGGGGGGGGGGGGGGGGTAAAGATGAGACGTGACCGTCAAGTAGAAGATATACTGAGAGAAATAGATAGGGAGAGACAAGTCAAATAGATAAACAAAAGAGAAACAGAGACAGGATTCGAGGGATATAGAGAGGCGATACAGGTGTCTGAGAGATGAGGAACTAAATTTCTACCATCTCTCCAACAGATAGAGAGGAGTAGGAGTGTTAAGGACGACGTAGGGAGAGCTTGTGAGTGTGGGTGTATGTGCGAGAAACGAAAAGCGAACTCAGTTATCACCTACAATTTCATTTCCCTAAACACGAATATTCCTCATGATAGTCTGAAAGGACTGTAGCGCTAGAATCTTTAATTAAGAAATGTTTTTCTAACTCGAAAATGAAATACTTTACGGTAAACAAGGCTGAGGCTTTGTGGAGTAATTCTACCTCTAGGAGAGAATTTTCACTTAACAAAACTTCGCTCACAATTTGCCTCATGTTCTTGATAAACAACACCCTTCTAAGTGTGGGGATCCATGAGAACAGATCCCGTCCCGAGTTTTGCCAACTTGTTCCTTCATTATTAAGTTCAACTATATGTAGAACAACACTCGAACAGAATATGGGGCAACAAAAGGTTAAGCAAAGGTTCAAGATATATCGATGTCATTGTTTTTTTAAACAATGGCAAAAGGTTTGATAGAGTCAAAAGTAATGTCTACCACGGTTAACTTTTATTAATCATATGTTATTACTCATAAAAAAAAGGCTTCATTTTTTAATATTCAAATAGCAATAAGTTTTTTTTTACCAATGCAAATTATATGACAAGTGCAAGGATTTCAAATTTCAGTTAGTTAATTTCCCGTATTTCTGCGGAAACATTCATACCGCAGTTTATTCGCTATAGTAGAGTCTGGACTAAATATTAGGTTTTCATAGAAGAAAGCAAATTACTAGTGGATGAATTATTATAACAAGTTGGGGGATCGGTGGTAGAAGCGGTACCGTTCTTGCCTCGCAAGCGAGATGTCCCGGGTTCGATTCCCGGGCCGGTGGAAGTTGTTTGGACTTACTTCCTAGCCCCCGTTAGTCCCTGTTCACCTAGCAGTAAAGTAGGTACCTGGTGTAAGTCGAAAGTTGCGAATTCGTATTCAGGGCCAAGTTGTTGGAGCTTCCAATAACTTGAGGACATAAACCACTGACTCTTCAGGTTTCTACGCCCTTGACTCTTCAGGCTTCTACGCCCTTAACTCATGAGACATAAAGGCAAGCATGAACTTAGCATGCTTCCCTGTTGGGCGCTGTAAACGCTTCTGCGCTTCACCTTACACAATGATGTAGGGGGGTGCCCAATAAAAAAAACAAGAAAAAAAACAAATTATAACAAGGATACAGCAACTACCTTCTGAAGAAATACTCGAGGAAATTATCTACTTTATGCCTAAATATATATAATAAAACTCGAGATGACGTAGCAAACAGATATATTTGAAATAAACTAATATAATTCCCTGACTGACAGGCAACACTAGGTTAGGTTACACGAAATCGCGGGTTTGAGGTGGAGTTTAGTATCGAGGGAAGATGGTGCTAAATGTCATAAAGTCTTCATGCTTACACTTAGGTACATATATACAGCTAGCAGATCTCTAATAATTGAATTAATAATTCATTAATGCTTGTTTATGTTATGGCTTTTATGCAAAATGACCAAATACGTCATTGTAGAGGACATGGAAGAAACATATTTAGCGTGGTGGTAGTAAGATAGTGGAAGAAGTGAGGGATCGATGGCTGTCTAGTACAGCCGGTAATATACTTACTGCTGAGAGTAAGCTAGTTCATGGCAAGCCCCGCATTCACAATTGCACGGCTGAGTTGAACGAGCAAACAGAGATGTTGAAACACTTCTTGAATGCTGGCTGAAGGACGACGATACTACAAAATGATCACAGGGACTGCGCTTCGTCCAATGGCAGAAAAACACACGTTTTTACTACGGAATCAGCAGAACGTTCTACACGGCCACAACATAAATACGAAAAAATAATAGATTTAGTGTATTTCTCATACCTATTTTATATATACTTATACCCTACTTTTAAAAATATTTTATGACGCACCGATTTTGACACCTGATTTTTCACCGTAACGTTCATGACGTACCGTTTTTCTACTATGACACCGATTTTTACTCCTAATACCCTATTTTATCTTCACTCTCCTCATTTTAATTTATTATTTTCTTACCTTCCTCCCTTACAGCCATACACCATGCACTTGGTGAATGTAGATAGCCCGGGTTGCCACAGTTTGCCATGTCTGTCTTCTCCCAGGGATGTGTGGATATGTCCTTTTCCCTTTTTAAGCTTTGTGTGTGTGTGTGTGTGTGAATCGTGTTCTGGGGGGTAATGGTAAGCCAGTGCAGTTGGCGAGTTGTCCGGTCTTTTCGGATTACTACATGACACTGGTTCATGCACCTCTTTAATTAATTTAGGGTGGTATTGTTGTATTGGAGACAGCTTCCACACCCTGAACAAATTCATACCTAGGTGGCCCGAGGGCAGGCCAGCCTTGAACACGAGGGGCAACCATTATCTTTATTAAGGTGTGTGTGTGTGTGTACACCTGTAGATATATGTGTGTTTGTACAGCCCTACAAACAAGATCACAGATTTATGGACACCACCACACGTACAGTCAAACAGTGTACATATACAGTATCTGTGCGTCCATGCATTAACACATAAATTACTGCCCCTCGCTGTCAATTACTGTTGATATCTCCTACAGCTGAACAATGGCATATAACTCCTCACTAATGCGATTAAAACCACGTCATTAATCTGTACAAAATGTTTAATGGCCATGTAAATGACATTTCCCTGATTTTTAAAAATATTTGAGACCATTCATTTCAACACAATTTACCAATCCGCTTAAGCGTTAATTTATTATTCTGTTTTGACAGATACACAGCCAACACAGCCTTCCTAAAAGCTTATTATCATGTTCGGTATTTATTTATAAGTGTGTTTAGTTCTTTATTTTATTTTAGGTAAAGTTATGACCGTCACTATTAGTTGAGGACGAGCCTGTAAAAAACTGCTCACTCAAGTGTTAAAAAACACACACATAAAGGTTAGCACACGATAGTTTATGATGTGTTGAACATTTTCACACGTTCAGGCGACTGTTGTTTGTTAACCACGTCACCCTAACAACTGTTGTTTATTAACTACGTCACCCTAGTAATAGTTGTATGTTAACCATGTCACACTAGCAACAGTTGTTTGTTAACCACGTCACCCTAGCAATAGTTGTATGTTAACCATGTCACACTAGCAACCGTTGTTTGTTAACAACGTCACCGTAGCAACCGTTCTTTGCTAATCACGTCACCCTAACAACCGCTGTTTGGTAACCACGTCACCCTAGCAACCGTTGTTGTTAACCACGTCACCCTAGCAACAGCTGTATGTTAACCACGTCACACTACCACGTCGTATGTTGATCACATAACCATAAAACCGTTGTTTATTAACCACGTCTCCGTAGCAATAGCTGTATGTTAACCATGTCACCC